>VZQC01000265.1:3293561-3373064 GCA_009823505.1 Rhizomys pruinosus
GGGGGGGGGGGGCTGGGCCTGGAAGCCTAGAGAGGATGCTCAGGATTTGTGCATCAAGAATAGGGAACTTCTGCTTTCTTGAGCAGAGACTCTGTGTAGGATAAGAAGGCACAGTTACAAGGTAAACAAAGGCAGACAGTGGTGGAGGCTCAGTGCACTAGGGCTAGAGGCTCCTAGAAACTGGGGCAGCTGAAGAGGCCTGGAAACCAGAGTACATCTGAGCAGAGGCAGCATCGCAGTGGAGACTTTGTATATCAGAGAGGCACCAAGCATAAAAGACGAGGATAAGAGAGCAGAGACGCCCATCTCTTCTTGACCTTCTGACTGTGAACCTTACCTTCAGCAAAGCCGGAGAAGCAGTGGCTGCGCTGGCGACATCGTCACTGTGTCCCGGGTAGTCCGAAGCCTACAGCTAAAATTTATCACCACCCTGCAGTTAGTGAGCCTTTGTGCTTGCTTTAGATGGCAAGCTGCTTGTTCAGCAGCTCTAGTTCTTACACTGAGCACAGGAGGGACTTAGAGCCCGGCCACCAGGCTCTTGGATGAGCGTTCCATCCCACAGTGCTGGCGGGTGAGGTGCTCTTTACGTGGCCATTGGTACATTTTAAGCTGTAATTTCCTTGAAAAAGTTCCCTGGACAGTGTGCTTAGGTGCATGTTGGGGGACTAACATCCCGGGTACTTCTGGAAACCACAGCTGTTCCCCACTTGCCTGCTAATAATGCTGCAGTTACAAAGTCACAGTGCCCAACACTGATCTATCCAGAGCCAGACGTCCCAGTGCCATCCTAGTCCCCCTAGGGGGACCCTTTCAGGGGACCTCTCAATGAGAACCTGTTTTGCAAACATGCCACATTCTCACAGCCAGTGAGAGCCACAGTGTGCTTGCCTTAGCAGCCCCCCAAAGCTGAGATGGAAACAGCCCTTCCGACTAGGAACAAAAATAGATATTGTGAAATTGTGTATTCTTAGTTCCGCGCAGTGCATTCCTGTCGTCTGGCTACTCAACCTTCCAACATTCTGCCACAGGAAATGGCAATAAAGGGCTTTCCCTGTCGGGAGGGAACACGTGGAGAGCAGGAGCTCTTTCTATGACACAGTGATCTGCCCTCATCTTCCCTTCCTTTCCTTCACCTCTCCTTCCTGACCCAGGTGCTCCCACTCAGCTCACCGCTGACTGCAGAAGGACTTCGTTTACTGAATGTGCTAGCTGTCTTGGCCATGCTACTAGAGACAAAGGCAGATGAAACACAGTCCTTGTCTTCAGACAGCTTCTGAACACATGTGAACGCTGACAATCCTGTGTGGCACGTGCTGTTGTCCTCAGTCTCCCAGTGAGTTCTAAGAGAGCAGAGGAAAAGACATCATCCCCTTCACAAGCCTGAGTCCCCACTGCTAGCAGTAAAGCTTTTCTATTACTGTGTGGCCTTGAGCTTGTTCCTATGACCTTATAAACAGAATTTAAATTGCTTCATTTATCAGAGAAGCAGGAAAGTACTGCTTGGTAGAAACTTTGGGAAAGTTGCATGTCTGATTATGGACGAGGCAAAAGTTTTCAAAGGGTGAAGCAGCCAGGCACCTCTCTAATTGTATTCCATTTTCCAAAGGACACGTGGCATTTCTCAGACCTTGGAACAAGAGGTATTGAGGGATTAAATATTAATCAGGTCCTTCATTCTCCTTTTCCATTCGTCCACTTTTAACAATGCGTTTTCTCTCTTTGCCTCCATTCACTTAGTCATCCCTTCTCTGGATCCATCCACTTGGAATTTTCCATGCTAGTCCCAGGCTTGGGAGATGACAGGACAAACAACAAACTTCTACCAGGGATCTTAAGGTATGAAAGCAAACCATAAGAATGCAGTCTGGGGCTGGAGAGATGGCTCAGAAGTTAAGAGCACTGACTGCTCTTGCAGAGGACCCAGGTTCCATTCCCAGCACCCACATGACGGCTAAGGCCAGGCATGGTAGCACACGCCTTTAATCCCAGAACTGTGGAGGCAGAGGCAGGTGGATCTCTGGCCTGGTCTATATAGTGAGCTCCAAGCCAGCTGGGACTAAAGGGAGACCCTGTCTCAAAAAAAAAATAAAAAAGAATGCAGTCTGTTAGCATTTGTCTGAAAGACTTTGGGGGCAGAATATACATGTTTTCTTAAATCTGCACAGAATGTCTGGAAGAGCGTGACGAAAGCTGGGACTGGTTTACTATGGAAAAGGCCCCATTATATAAACAACAGAGCAGAGGGGCTGATTCCCTGTTGGTCTCTGTCATACAGTCTTATTTCAGTTTGAATATAGATACATTAAAAGACCATAAATTAAAGAGAATTGTAAACTTCCCCTTCTGCTCTGGTTTCATTCTGTTGCTGGGCAACCATCATGGGCAAAGGCAGCTTAGAAGAGGAAATGATTTATTTCAGTGTGCAAGTTACAATCCTTCCTCAATATACATGACTGAGTGAAGTCAGTGCATATACTTGAAGCAGAAACCTTGGAAGATTGCTACTTACCGGCTCATGGCTAGCTAGCCTTCTAATACAACACAGGACCATCTGCCCAGGGAACAGAACCTCCCCCCATAGTAGGCTGGGTCCTTCTACATCAATTAACAGTCAAGACAATCCCCCACAGACATGTCTACAGACCACCCTGACCTAGGAGATTCCTCAACCTTCTCTTCTCAGATGACCCTGGGCTATGTCGAGTTGACAATTAGAGCTGACTGTGACACCTTTCAATGATTCTGAATCACTGTGATTCTACAGCTGGATTCTGGACACAGGCTACACCTTGTTTTTTTTATATATTTTTATTGAGCTTTTGTATGTTTCATACACAATTCTTAATAAAATTTAGACCCCTCCCCCATCCATGCCCCTCCTCCGCCCCATGTACTCCATGATCCATGTTAAGTCTCATCCAGGCAAGCACTTGTACCTAGATATCTTTCAAGTTCATCCACTAGAGTCTAGTCAGCCCATCTGGAGACCTTAAGGAAGATCTACATTCCCTCACCCAGTAGTAATCAGTCTCCACCAGTCCCCGCTGGGGATGGCTGGCCACCCATTTCTCTCACTCCACTCTGGGCCCTTGTCAAATTGAGTCGACCTGGGTCTTGTGCTTGATGCCACCATTGTCACGAGTTACAATGAGCAGCTTCCAGGAGCCCGAAAGCCTCCGCTATGTTCATGGACCAACCCTGACCACCCACTTTGTAACTGTGTCCTCTGAGTGAGCCATGATCTTTTTGGTTCCCATGTTTGCAGATCACTTCCTTCTCGCTGGCTTTCACTTCCTGACCAGAGCCTTCACTCTACTGCGTAGTTGAGAACCCTGAGTACTATGTTCTTCTGTTGGGTGATTTCTTTTTTCAACACAATCTTCACTCCTCTACCATAAACCCCTAGAACAGAATACAGTGATCTATTTGCTTTTTCACAGACCCATGTAACCTCACAAATGAAGAAATGTTTTGTTCTGTTTTTGCCATGTTCTGGGAGACATCTCAGTCTTGGGCAAACTTGCATGGTCAGTTCAACATTATGTCTCCTCTGGGCAGCATGTCCGTGTGTGTGTGTGTGTGTGTCTGTGTGTGTGTGTGTGTGTGTGTGTGTGTGTGTGTGTGTGTATGTACAGGAGCCACAGTGCTTCAAGAGCACTGTAGTTTAACAGAGCCCAGAATGTAACTCTGTCTTCAGCTGTACCCCCAAAACAAAAACAGTTATTTTGAAACTGGACAACAAAATGGTCCATGTTATTAAAACATATTGTTAAGGAAAGAGAAGCAGTAAAACAATGAGCTGCTTACCAAAGTCATTATCATGTTACAACCCCCCACCCCTGTGTGGGCCTGAATGGGCTGTGTTCAACAAGTGAGAATGAAGCCACCACCTCAGCCCTGGCTCGTAGCTATGGAAACCAGTGTGTCAGAGCTACTGGGGCAGAAGATACAGGCTGTCAGATAAGGGAGACAGAAACCAGCATTCATTATCTTAAGCCACAGAGATGAAGATATTATGTGCTATTTCAGCATAACCTACCCAGACCTGATCACATATATTTAAAATAGTTTAGAGTATACTCGTGACATAGGATTAGTTTGTATGTCTGTCATAGAGAAAGCTACATTAAACCTTTTGGAGCAAGGAAAAATGTTGATCAATAAATTGGTGATGCAATCTGAGTTGGACATAGCATAGGTCATAAAATAATACAAGATTTTGAAATCAGAAAGAAAGAAGTTCAAATACTAAGCTTTGCTACTTGGTAAATGTTGTATTGTCAGGTAAATAATCATCTCGGCTTTAGCTTCTTCCTCTGCTCAAGGGGAGTTCACAGGACCTTGCTCTGAGGTAGCTTGTCCCAACAAATCATCTGCACTACTAACCCGAGGCTGACTGATGACAGGTGGCTATTTAAATTATGCTGATTAAAGTCAAAGAATTAAAATTGGAAAGAAAAAGGATGTGACCTATAAGACCTCCCACAAGTATGCACTGGGCATATTTCATGGGTTAATGATACAAACCTCAGAGGTCCCAAAGTTTGGCCAGAGAATGCAAATGCCCCATTGGAGAGGAATAAGAAGTGTAGATTCTGTCTTCCTAATGTTTCTTTCCTTGTTTCTCCCTTCCTCCTTAAGAGGGTTCCTTAGAATGAGGGGCACTATCACTCCAAGATTCTTGTTCCTGATTCAATTTCACTGCAGTAAAGCCTGCCTTTCAAAACAAACAATCAACAAACATGTTTTTAAACCCTAAGGGAAAACATTAGAGGAAAAAAAAATCCCACAATCTATGAGGAATCTCATGTCAATAGTTTATTTCTGAAGGATGGAGTTCTGCTTGTTTCTAGAACTCATTGCCCGTGGCCAAATTCTAGACCCTTGTCTGTTTCCTTTGTTTACTATCACTCGCCAGACAGCAATTTATACCTCAGTCTCTGGAATACCACTTTACACACTAGGCAGGAAGTTGTAATAATGAAGATTTACAGGTATGTAACCACCTCCAATGGGAGGCCTTGCCTCTTATCTCAACATGCCGGCCTGAAGAGCAACCTGTCTAACACCACGTAACAACAGTGCAGTGTCCAGTGAGTCATGCGAAACTGGAATAAATAGCATGAGAGTCATTGTTCTTAGTTCTCATGGAAATTCATGGAACTTACTGAACTGCAAATAAAGGAGTATCCACATGTAACTCATCATCCTCCTATCCGGTCCTGTATCTGAGCTTCTCACGTTTATACATCCATGCAACTCTTCATGTTCCACTCTCTCCACCTGTCCTCACCACTCTTCCTTTTCCATCCCTCCCTCTCACCCTCCCTCTGACTTTTCATCACCTCCTTACCCCCAGCTGCTTGTAACTTAATCTCTGCAATAAGATCACATGGCTTTAGATTCCAGTTATTAACATGTAACTTGGTCCCTCTGAATCTATTTTTCCTGTTTACACATAAGAGTAGATAATATTTATCTCAGGTTCTGGGTCTGATAAAGAATTGCCTGCCACGAGACATATAATGTCTCAAGACCACTTCTAGAAGTATAGTTGACCACTCCATCATTGTTACAATTATTAATAATCATGTGATGTAAACAGTGGGGAATCAGAACACGAGGACTGGCCATATGCAGAGTTCTTCATCCCAGTGACATGACATCCTTCCACCTTCTACATAGTTTATTACTTTAACGTTTTCCACTTATAGTAGCAACAAGTCTGTCACTTATGTCGTTTCAATATTATAACTGAATTATGAGAAAGAACTTTAGAATTTTGGTGTAGAGAACAGCCAGGGCCAGGTATTAGCACAAGACTAAGGGGAGATGGTCTGATTGATGGGCAGAGGGTATCAGCACAGGACTAAGGGGAGGTGGTCTGATTGACAGACAGAGGGTATCAGTACAGGACTAAGGGGAGGTGGTCTGATTGACAGACAGAGGGTATCAGTACAGGACTAAGGGGAGGTGGTCTGATTGACAGACAGAGGGTATCAGCACAGGACTAAGGGGAGGTGGTCTGATTGACAGACAGAGGGTATCAGCACAGGACTAAGCGGAGGTGGTCTGATTGATGGACAGAGGGTCTTGGAGTCTCTGCAGAGACCAGGCCCTGCTCAGGGTCAGCCAGGCACTGTGCTTTCTACAGATATCTGTAACCCATGGAGACCAAGTGTTCTTTTATATTTTTTTCTACCAAGACAGACTTAATGTCTTCACTTACTTTAGCATAGTCCTTATCAGGCTCTCACCTGATCTCTGACATTGAGTCATGGATGGAGGTCCTGGCTGTGGGATCCTCTACTTACAAATATCTCAACAGTTTTTCTGCCTCTGATTATGGATGAATGGCGTTTTTATCCCTATTCTTCAAATAGTGAAATCTTTTGTCTTTCCCAAATGAAATCTCATGCATACTTTTAGTGAGTAAAATATATAATATGAGCCTTATGCAAAATCATCCATCAACATCAGGGATAATATTATCTGAAGTGTGACTCACATGATTGGGAAGTGTGTCCAAAAATAGTAGCAAATGTATCAAAACTCAGTTATTTTTATATACACAATTAACTAATGCCTTTATTATTATACAGGCTTCTATGGCTTGTCAGAGCAAATGTCCTGGAAAACAAAGACCACAATCTTTTTTTTTTTTTTTTGGTGTTTTTGAGACAGGGTCTCCCTCTAGCCCCACCTGGCCTAGAACTAGTCCTGTAGACCAGGCTGGCCTTGAACTCACAGAAATCTGCCTGCCTCTGACTCCTGAGTGCTGAAATTAAAGGTGTGTGCCACCATGTGCAACTTAAAGAGGGTTCTTAACCACCATGCAGGTGCTGGGAATTGAATCCAGGTCCTCTGGAAGAGCAGTCAGTGCTCTTAACCGCTGAGCTATCTCTGCAGCCCCTAAAGATCACAGTCTTTACTGGTCCTGCAACTATTCCCATCAGCTATATTTTGGTGACAGAAAATCATTTTTATTGGTGCTTTCCCAAGGAGATGAAAGAAGCATTTATTTGTGCTACTATCTCAAAGTTTCCAAAAGGAAATGCTGGTTTTGTAAACAGGAAAATGAAGACATGACACGTTCGTTGCTCACCCACTATGTGCTGAGAGCATTTTAGACAAAATTTAGGCACCCATAATCCATCAGAACTGTGGGCTCAGATTCTATTTGCACCTGTTGCATCCACCCAAGCCTGGCTTTGTTTTATTTTTATCCACCAAAAATAATTCATGCCTGGATCCCAAGTCTTCAATCTTAACTGCAATAGGCATTTCTCAATCTTCATTGACTGTGACACCTAAGACTTCATCAGCTCCCCTGACATTGCCTCTTCCTGTAGTTTCCATGACTGGTTCCCTGGGTTCCTCCTCTTTTCGACTATATGCTCTCTGTGGTCTTGGAGGTACCTCTCCTTATAAGACACACAAAAAAAAATGTTCCTAAGAAGTCACACCCACTCCCAGATCTCCAGAAGCTTTGCATGCACAGGTCACTTTCAGGTATAGATCCATTCCCTGTTTACAGGGCCATTTGCCTCCCTGTTATGGCCATTAAATACTGTCACATTTCCTTCTTAAATGAGTTTCCACCTCAGCTGTTGGTGCTTTTGTTCATCATCTACTAGAAACAAAGTGTCTTCAACATAGTCCCATTCTTTACTTCTACCTTCAACTGACAACCAAATTCTTTTCTTGATTCTTTTTTTATTGAATTTTTTCAAATTTACATAATGTATTTTGTTGGAATTTAGATTCCTTCTTCTTTCTGCATATATATAGATATATATATATATATATATATATGCCCAAGAGTCATGAGTCATGTTTGTGTCCCCAAATGCCCTTATTGTGGGTTCATCTGCTGGAGCCTGGTCAACCAACCAAGAGTGTCCCCCTAAACAAGACCAATGCTGCCTCTCTAAGAAGACATCAGTGCCAACATTTCCTTGGGTGGAGTTGAGGTTTCTTACACTTTCCCTCTTCTGTGCTAGGATTTTTTCTGGTTTGAGTTTACATGGGACTCTTGTACGCTGACACCATTGCTGTGAGTTCATGTGAGTAACTAGCCAGGCTGAGACCTTTTCAATGTTTCCACTTCCTTCTGGAGCCTGTCATTCTCTCCCTCTAGTTCTTTTCAGAGTTTATATTTCTCTTCCTCTAGTTCTTTTCTGAGTTTGTTGATCTCTCCTTTTAGTTCTTTCTGGAGTTTATCATTCTTTCCTTCTAGTTCCTTCATGAGTTTTTCATTCTCTCCCTTTAGTTCTCTGATTTGGTCTTTACAGTCTTTGAATATGTCTACAATTGTTCTTCTAAGGTTTGTGTCTTGGTTTCCTTCCAGGGAGATCTCATTGTTGGGATCTTCTATAGGATTGGTTGAGTTTGGTGGGGATTTATTTTGAGCTTTTCCCATATTGTTGTTTTTCTGTTGTGTCTTTGGCATGTGTAATTTTTGTTGTTGTTTTTCCTCCTTTTTTATTTGTTTGCCTTCTGTTGCTAATCTCAAATGTTAATATGGAGGACTAGTCGATCACTCAGTTTGCTTCCTGTTGGTTTCTTCCTCAGTTTTGGTTATGCAGCCTCGAATCACTGCCACTGCAGGATCCTTCCAAGGGCAGTAAGCTGCAGCACCAGCAGTTTATACTTTCCACCACAGTATCAGTAGCTTGAGTGGGGGGTGTTGAGTCCTTGGGCATCTGGGCACAGAGTGTGTGTGCCCCTGACTGACCTTCTATCCACACACACAGTTCCTCTCTATGGTTCTATCATTGGATGGTGGCTGTTGAGGTGGGCCAGATGGCCAAATGCCTGCATGGCACAAATCCTCCTGGGCAGCTGGGCTGCGGCTGCTGAGGTGGGCCAGACATCATTTGCCTGCATGGCACAAACCCTCCTGGGCAGCTGGGCACAGGGGATTGATATAGGTGTTCTATTCAGGGTTAAGCAGCTTCTTGCAGCCTCGTATTCTCTGCACCTTGGCTGGTTGTTCTTTGTTTTAATCACCACATTCTATATGAGAAATCTTCTCTGCTGAGAGTTAAGAGATCCCTTAATCTATGCAGATAACAATAAGTCCTTAGCAATCAGTTTAAAACTGTATCTATTTTTCAGAATTATTGTATTGTGCTCTCATGGCCTATGGGCTGTGTAGACTCAGGTTCCAAGGCCTGATATCAATGTTGGGTATAGGCTTTATCCTGTGAAGTGAAACTTAAATTCAGTTAGAAAGTGGATTTAATATTTGTGCCACTTTTGCACCAGAGGGCATACTTTGCCAGGCCAGTTTTTATTGTAGCTCACAGGATTCACAGTTTGGTAATGTTCTGTAGTATGCATAGTACTTTGAAAGATAGACAGCAGAGATGAGGCCTTGAAATAAGTCAGTACAAGCTTCATTTCTCCTTGTTTGTTCTATAGTTCATACATGTACTATCTTGTACTATCTTCAACCGTATAGTCTTACCATCAAGTTCTGGTAGGTGACTAAGGGCAAGGGCAATGGCCAGTATTGTTTGAGGATCTATGGGACCCTGATCAACAGCCTCAGAAGAGGGCATCCACCCTAGAATTGAATCTTATTCTGTCAGCCTATGATATCTAGTAGGGGTGATCTTCCCTTGTTATAAAGGTAATCCTTTTAAATCTCTTTTTCTTAATTTTTATTGAGCTTTTATACATTTCATACAACATTTCTTAATCAAATTTAGACCTCTTCCCCCATCCCTGACTCCCCCCCTACCAGAATGCATACATTCTGCCATACATGTTAAGTCCTGTCTTGCATCTTTTTCTCAGTCTTTTTTTAACTTTTTTATAACTTGTTCGATGTGGAAGCTTACTGTTTTGGTCTCTTCTTTGAACAAATCCTTTTTTGGTTCCCTTTAATTTTATATTACTCCAATATATATGTATATATACTCCACACATATACCAGATTTACAAAGTCTGAAAATAAACTATAGGTTAATTCCAAAACACATTTAGGGATTCACTGTTTAGCAGTAAACTTGCATGCAGGTAAAGTAAAACAGAACTTTACATTCCTAAATTACATAGCAAGCTGATGTATGTTTAATCTTTTTATAATGTATATGTATATACTTAAAGTAGCTTCTATAATGGAAGGTTTCCTAATGGCTATTTCTAAAGGCCTTTAGTAATGGTAATTCATTCCCATACTCTCTCCTTTGCCCTGCCAGATATATATATATATATATCCTGACAACTCCACTTCTCTGCCTCTAATATCCCTCCTTAGCCTAGTGTCTAGTCTGGACCACTGCAATCTACCCCTATTCATACTATATCCACTTGAATCTCTGTACATCCAGAGGCATTCATATAAAAATGCAAGTCAGGTGGGATCTCCCTCTTTCCCCTTATCTTGCCCCCAAACAGATGGTGTCAGCAGATTTTGTTGTTCTTGGGGTAAAGCACAAAATCCTTGCAAAGACTTAGAAGGAGATTCTTCTGGGAATGGGCTTGTCTTCTCACACTCAATCCCCAACCACGTTACCACCTCCTTTGTCTAGCATGTATGAACTACTAAGAGGAGACTAATTTTTTTAAGTTAGTGACCACCAAAGTAATGAGAAGATTTTCTGGGTTAGGAATTTGTATTGTAGAATTTCAGCTCTTTATCAGGATTTCAAACAGTACAAAAGAACATTTGCTAACTTTCACAGATGAGCTTGGGATTGAATGTGCCTTGGCTGAAGGAATCAAATTCTACTCCACGGAAAATTGCCTTTCGATACATGTGTGAAACTGAAGCACATTCTAAACAAAGTAGAAAGTGCGACAATATGGAGAAAAGGTTCATGTGGCTCTGCTCAGAGAGGCTGAGATTTTTCTGGTTGCAGCAAAAATGTTGGTAGAAATTGGATAAGATTCTCAAGGTCTGTAATATAACAAGGAGACAGAGGTGATATAGCAAACGACTTCTCCTGAGTTTTCAGGACAAACTGAAGCATTTCCTGTTTGTAGCCTCCTGCCTTCTGATATCTCTGGGACCCGTGCACAATCCCTTACATGACAAAAGTATGATGTGGGATAGTCTCAATTTACCCTGAGGAAGGATGGTAAATGTAGTCACATATATTCTCCTAAGATGGAGACACAGACACCAGACACACACAGAGAAACAAACAATAGAGCAACACTAAAGAGACTAGAGTTTACATGGCCACAATCCAAAATAAACAGTCAGCCATCAGAACCTGGCAGAGGCCAGGACACGTTCTCTCCTGGTGTTGACAGAGGGTGTCCTGCGGGGGATCTCTTTTTAGCCCATCAATGCTCACTTCTGACTCCCAAACCCCAGAATTCGGAGAGGACTCATTTCTATTGTTTTAGTCCACCAAGTTCTTACTAATTTGATATAGAAGCCTCAGGAAACCATGCCCAAATTATTCATCACATAACTGATGGTGTGCGAGGAGAGTTCCACATGGGAGCATGTGTGTTTTTCATCTTCACTTCATCATAGGATGCTCACGCCATCCTCCTCCATTTCACCAGCCCTACTGATGCATATTCTTATGACATGATGTCACAGCCATACAATATCCATATAACTTTGAAACAAGCACATACTTTGGTGATTTATTTCCTAGCTCACTATTTATATGCAATATCTTTGCAGTGAAGTATACAATTTTGCTTTCAGAATTACCTGGAAATTTACCTTCTGAATGCAGACATAGGTCCACCAGCTGTAACTCCTGCCTTCTGAATATTCTCATAAGTTGTGTAATTGTTTCTGATACACACAGCCTTGCCACGTGAATTGTTAGTAACAGAGTCCCTTCAGTACAAAGGACTCTTCAGTATTTTATTTGTGTTTCTATGCTGTTGAGAAGTCCTGGGTACATCAATAGACAAAGCCCATGTGAAACAATGGTTCAAGGACTATGGTAATAGGTTCATCTCGGTGGGGAGTTTTGTAAACATTCACCCTGTACTGAAGTGTCTCAAGCTCTAGAGAGCAAAGTGTACACATAAGAAAATAACTCCATTTAAATGTGCTGTTATTTGAACGAGGCAGGGACAAAGCGTTCTGCAAGTAGAGAAATTGAAAAAGTCAGTGTTGGAGAGCTAGAAATCAGTTTGCTCAGGTTTAGGCTTGATGGATCTGTATTTCTCAGGCAGAAGAGGGGGAATGAAGCACATTCTAAGCAGTAGGCAGGGCAGGGGCAAGGCGATAGGGTGACTTAGTAGTCAGCGAGGAGCTGACATCTTGGAAGCTATGGAGTAGATCACATTTACCCTGCAGAACTTCCAAAGCAATTTAATATTGAAAAATGGTTTTCACAAGACTAAAAGAATAAATATGTGATGCCCATATCTCGTAAACATACAAATCATGTTCCAAAATTGTAGCATGACCATGCTGAAGATGAGGGGATCCAGATCATGAAGACTTTTTTGTGGGAGAATGAGTTAGTTCAGTTATATCAGAGAAAGACTTAAGTATTTGTGGTGGCTTTAAATGACAAATGTCCCCTATCAGCTCCTGTGTTTTAACACTTGGTCCCAAGGTGGTGGTGGTGGTTTGGAAGGCTGTGGACCTTGGGAGGCTGAGTCTTGTGGAAGGAAGTGAGTCACTGGAGAAGGGAGTTGAGGTTCCATAGCCTGGCCCCACTTCTCTCTCCTGTCTGCTCCGATTGCAGAGGCAATGTGACAGGCTGCCTCACACTCCCACATGATGCATCCCCATCCTGATGGACTGGATCTCTTCTTAAGCTGTGAGACAAAATAAACTCTTCCTTTCTTAATCTGCTTTCATCAGGGCTTTTGTCATAGCCATAAGAAAAGTAATGCAGAATTTAAAGTCATAGAAATGACCATGTGTTTTACCTAGGAATGCAGCCTGCATACCCCAAGACTATATTCTACCTTCAAGAACCCTTTCCAAAGAAGTACCTCAAAATACATAAAGTTGTTCTGCACAAACATGTTCGCTGCAATCACTTGCTGAATTGAGAAGCAGGAAACAATATTCACGTCCAAGGAAGGCGATGGCTAGGTTATGGTTCCTAAGACTCACAAGATGGCAACCACAGGTCATAACCAGAAATACGATCATTTGTCAGTTTTTAAAAATTGAAGTACAAATCTTGTAACATAAACTCACCACTTTGAAGTCTCCCTTTCAGTGGTAGTTGGCATAGGCTCTGTTGTACATTGATACTCCTGTCTAGTTCCAGACATTTTCACCATCATAAATGGAAACTGTGTACCCACTAAGTAGTTATTCCCTAGTCTTTGAAAGACACTGAGTGAGTTCCTGGTTTCTGTGGAGTTAGCCATTCTGGACATCATGTAAATGGAATCGTGTAAACAAATCAGGCATGTCTGTCACTTAACATAATGCTTTCAGAATTCATTCAAATTGCTCCATCTATCAGTGCTTCTTTCTTACAGCTGACTAATACTCTATTGCATGGATGAACCATTCATACATTTATGATTGTTGTGACTCTTGCTACCATGAACATTCATGTACAAATTTTATTGAAATATCTATTTTTCATTTATTTTGTATCCATAATTAGGCTAAATCACCTAATTTCTTTAAAAAAATTGAAGTTTGGATGCATTAGCTTGGGTCTGTCTGCTTTGGCCTGACTTTACTTGCAACCATGTCTTCTGGATTCTAACCGTTCCCTCTGGTTTAATCGATTCCCTTTTCATGCCACACCGACCTTAAATTTGCACTTAAATATGTCCCATTTGGGTGTGAAGCTGTTCTCAGTCTATGGATTGCATCCTGCCCACCCACCAAAAATTGTTTCAAAGTTAGAAGAGAAGAAGTGGTAAATAGTTTTTAATCAGAACATCCTGCCAGGCGTGCCCAACCTGCGGCTCCGAAGCTACAGGCAGTGGCGTGTAGCCACAGATACCATGAGCGCACCCCAGCACAGCATCATAAAATGATGAAAATACAGGAAGGTGCCATGCCCTCCTGGCAGGTGTGTGTGTGCTGGGACCAGAACTCTGGGCCTCACACTGGTGGTACGAGCTTTATCACTGATGCGCCTCTCCAGCCCCCTCAGTTTTTCTGGATGCACTGTTCCGTACTGGGGAACTAGATGACAGGATAGTAACACAGTGTCAAAGGATCACCCATTCCTAACCCTATCAACAGGCCCTGAACTGTTTTTTTTGGGGGGAGATACTCATAAAAACACTAAAAGTCCTCCACACCAGCTGACAGTCTACCCCCTTCTTCATCTCCATGGAGTTCTTGCCCCCAAGGAGAGCGTGTTACCAGAGATTGCATCTGGACCTGGTATTTCCAGGACCTTGGCATCTTAAAGACTGAAGCAACAAAGAGACCACAGAATAGTAAGGAAGCTACTCAGAAGTAAAGCAGTAGTGCAGATCAGATGTGCTCCAGTGAGTCACAGAGTTCTAGAGTTAGAGTATTCAAGGGCATCCATTATTGTTGGGGGCTTCTTTTTAAGGATCTGGGAGGAGGAAGCGTTGGTTGCCAAGTGTGTAACATGGATGGTTCTCTTTCTTGGATTATGTACATTTTTCTTTGTGTGTCCTTTCCTACACTGTATCTGATTTTAACCCTATGCACGTCCAACCATGCACAGGCACTAGAAGGAAATAGGGGTTTTCCCTAAGTGTTCATTCAGGGAACACAGCTCTTCTTACTGCACATGCTCCCAAACTTGCTCAGGCTGGATTGGCCCCTGGTCTCTGGGTCATGTTACAATGGAAATTTGTCATCACCACATTGTTGTCAAAGAGAAGCAACTCACTCCATTGTTTGAAATGAGTCGTACACAGCTGAGTCCAGCTGAGGATCCCAAGCGGCTTGGTGCATTGTTAGACACGGTCTGTGTGTGGCACTCCAGCCGGAGTCCCGGGTGGCTATGCTCTCACTGCATTTACCTGCTTCACAAGGGAATTTTCTGTACAGCATGACAAGCAGGCAGATCTGAGTCCCCAGCTCTGGTTAGCTGCGTCCTACCTGGACCAGTTGATAACAGCTCTAGGTACACAGTAGGAGCTAATAGATGATTGTTTTGATTGAATCAAAGTAACTCTGTCATTTTCTTGATAAGTTTTTAAGTTATGAGGTGTAACCTACAACGCTTGATCGCCTCTAAATCGCTGGAGCAGGATTGCCCCCTCCCCCTCTTCACAGAGAATCCACCGCCTCGTGTCGCTGGGTCACTTCCTTGTCATCATGAGAGCAGACCTCCTTGTATCAGTCCTGTTCTTCATGATTAACTTGTAATTTACTGTTTACCCTCCTGCTCAATGTGTGTCTCCTTCTGTGCTCATTAGTTTTAGCTGTCAATTTGACACAACCTGGCATCACCTGGCAAGAGAGTCTTCCTGAGGAACTGTCTAGACCATGAGGGACTGTGGGTACATCTGTGGGAGACTGTCTTCATTGTTGGCTGATAGAGAAGACTCAGTCCACTGTGAGGAGAACCAGTCCCTAGGCTGGGCCTTGAGCTCTGTCCAGGTGAAGAACCAGCAAACAAGCAGGCAAGGATCCAGGCATTTATCCTCTCTGCCCTTGACTGTGGATGTGGTGCTTTAAGTTTCTGTCTTGGTACCCCACCATAGCAGACCATAATCTGGAATTATAAGCCAAATAGACCCTTTCCTCCCCTGTGTTGAATCTAGATACACAGAAGCCCTATTCCCCATCTGTATATCAAAGTGGCTAATAGAGTCTGGCACAAGAAAGATAGCAAAGAACTGAAACTTCAGCCTTAGAATCCTGGGAACCCATTTTCCTAGAACTGTGAGGATGCTCAGATGACATGTTGCTGGTAACTTTTTCCCAACGTCCCATCTAGTGATTACTAGAGGATTTCAGGGATCTATTCAGTTTCTGGAGGGCCTGGACAGATGGCTCAGCAGATAAGAGCACTTGCTGCTCTTACAGAAGACCTGAGTTCAGTTCCCAGCACCCATATCTTGTGACTCACAACATCTTTTAACTCCAGCTCCAGGGTATCTGATGCCCTCTTCTGCTCTCCACGGGCACCTGCACACCTGTGTGTGCACATGCACATGCACACACATGAATAAAAATGAAATAACCCAAGTAAGACCAAGAGGAGGGTCCTTGGCATAACACTGGGTCCCTAGCAGCAAAATGCAGGAAATAAGAGGATGAACAAATCCTCCTTTCTCTCTGGGTTACATTGGCTGCTCTCCATGTATATGTTCCCTGTTGAAAGGTATACAGGAAGATGAAATGGTGAACAGGACTCGGAACCAAACATGCCAAATCAATGGAAGTAGCCATCTTTCATGCAGCACACTTGTACTGCACAGTCACAGATAAATATCTGATCTTTCTGCCTCTCTGGAAAATGGTAATTAGTGATAACGCATAGTTGGAGATGAGCCGGAAGCAGGGATCTGAACAGTTTGGAAGATTCTCAACATGAATTTCTGTAGCTCTCTTCCACCAAGTAAAACAATCTCAGAGAGCCCCGTCTTGTCCTTTCTCTCTCATCCCTTCCTTCTGTTTCCCAGCAGCTCCCCCTCCTGACTATCCCTCCCTCTCTCCTCTCTGCCAAGGTTCCTCCGGGCTCCGCACTGTGTCCCTTCCTGCTTGCTGCCTTAATGGCTCTGTCTTGCCAGCCCTACCTCCTCCCTATCAACCTCCTACCAGCCCTATGGCCTTGAGCAACCTAGAGCTCCTAGAGCCAGGCTGTTGGCATGTGGCAGACAGGTTTGCCCATTAGGAACCTGACCTGCTAAGTGGATGCCACAGCCTAATTTTATTTTGGAAGCTGCAGGCCGACAAAGATCTTGACAGTCTGATAATGTGGAAAAGGATGGCTGGCGACACCTGTCTTGAGTATGAGTTTGTGTGGCAGCCATCGCAGGGAGGAGGCAGTCCTGCGCCAAGCAACTCTGGAAGTGCAAGAGTCTTAGATATGGGGTCATTCTCCCAGAGAATCAGGAAGGAAAAGGAGTGGAAAGTAAGGAGAAAGCGTTTGAGAAGGAAGAGCATACACCAAGAATAAAATTGTGTGCAAGCCCTCCAAACGTGGGGATAGAGGTGAAGTCGGAAGCAAGATGGAGTGCTGCTGCCCCTCTGTGATTCCGTTCTCAAGCAAAGAAGATAGAATGAGGACTTTCTGCTGTTAATATTCAGGAGTAGGGCATGGTTTTCTCAGCCTGTGAGAGTCCCGGAAGACAAATAAACCTTCAGTGGCTCTTCTCAGAGCATGTTCTTTAGGACATCATAATTCAATTCATTTAGAATTTTTATACCTCTGCTAAAACCTGAGAAATGAAATCTAAAGTCTGGCAGCAGGGTGCCAAAAGATTCTCCAGGGTGCTTTGGGGATGTGTAGTAATCTGGGGTGGGTCAGACTAAGCCTCATGAAACAAGTGCATCTAAACCACCAGGGAGGGAGGAATTGGTATGGGATGGCAGAAGTAGGTGAGGAAGATGGTTGGGATGCAGGAAGATGTGTATGAGAACCTCAGGAAGAGTGGTCACGTGGAAGCCCAGAGCTTCAAGGCCATCAGAGGGAGGACTGAGACGGGAGGGGAGCAAGGCCGTTCCTAGGAGCGCCATGACTAGGAAGGAGCTAAGGCTCAAGCTGTGTGTACCCACTGTAGAGCTCTGAGCCTTCAGGATCAGCATGAGCCTAACTCGTGAAGCTCTACCCGGATTCAGAGAATTACCTTTGAGTCTGGAATGAATACAGGGGCCAGGCCATGGTTGTCTACCTGGAAACTTACACTAGGATGGAGATAGGTATGGAATGGAGTTCATGAACAAGACAGGCAGGATGCATGTGCAGGGTCGATAGCAAAGGAAGAGGGGCAGATGCCTCCTGGGGCCCCGTGCTGGCACAAGGCTGAGGTTTACCCAGAAGGTCCAACTTAGTTGCATTTCCAGGGGTGATGGAAGGTCACATGGCACCAGTGCAGTGACCTTGGGCACAATGCTCAGCAGCAGTCTGCTTACACGTTGGTCCTGCACAGTTAATGGCACGTTGCCGTCGGGCTGATGAGGACCAGTAAGTGAAGCAACATCTGCAGTGCGGGACCCAGCTGCTGCATGGCAACCTGAGCTCCGTAACCTCCCAGCTTTTCTTTCTTGCCTTAAGCTAACCAGCCACTTGCTCTCTGTGCAGCCTGCTTTCTGGTCATCCGGGACTGCAGGCTTTCTAGAAAATGAAGGAACTGGGGGCTGGAGAGATGGCCTAGCGGTTAAGAGCGCAGACAGCTCTTGCAGAGGACCCGGATTCGATCCCCAGCACCCACATGGCGGCCGAGAACCGTCCAAAACTCCAATTCCAGGAGAACTCCAGTTCCAGGAGAATCCGACGCCCTCTTCTGACCTCCGCGGCATTGCACGACACAGGTGCGCAAACTTGCATGCAGACAGTACATTCATACACATACAGAAATAAATAAAATTAAAAAAAATTAAAAGATAAAATGAAGGAACTGTATCACTTCCCACCATTCAGGACTCCATGACACAGCCCTGGTGACATCCTCTGCATGGCTCTTTGTGATCCTTTTATGCCTGCGTTCTGTGTCAGCTACACTCTAAACGCAGCTGTGAAGGCAGTCTCACTTCTTGAACCTGACCACCTCATTTCCACCTGAGGTCTTCACATCAGACTCGACCTCCTCCTGGAACACAGCTACTGTAGACTCTCATGACTGCCCCCCCAAACCTTTATCTCTCAGATCCAGTGTCCTCACCACCCAGAGGTCTTCTTGATACCCCAAGTTAAAGTAGCTCCTCCCAGTAAAATCTTTTCTTTTGACAGGGTCTCCCTTTAGTCCCAGCTGTCCTGGAGCTCACTATGTAGACCAGGCTGGCCTTAAATTCACAGAGATCCACCTGCCTCTGCCTCCTGAGTGTTGGGATTAAAGGCATGCCCCACCACGCCCGGCTCACAGTGAAATTTTTATCTGAGCAAGTCTTTTTTCTCTTTCAAATTATCTGAGTGTTTGCTTATTGGTCATGGACTGTCTTTCCCCCAACCCAACACAGTAAGAATTTTACAAGAGCAGAGGAAATGTATTTGTTTATTCATTATTCCATATTCAGCACTTTAAACTGGACCTTATGCATCTTGGGTAATCACTAAATTATGTTGAATAAGCAAATCAATATCTATCAATATTCATGCCTTACTTTTGAATTCCATAAGGAACTTATCAAATCTTCTCAGACCTATGATCTCCTTTGAGCTTCAGATGAATCATATATAGTCACATATATACATACACATTTATATTCAAATAAGCATATTTATATTATATGTGTGCAATAAACTTTATATATAAGTGAATATAAGTGAATATATACATACTGCACAAAATGTACATGCATATAAATATAATCATATGTGTACACATGTGTATGGTATATCTTTCTATGCTTATGTGATTCATCAACACCAGAGCAGACAGCTACACTGGCGTGTTGCACTTGTGGAAATGACACAGGAGATTCATATCTGCCCATACGTGTGTGCATTTCTTTCCTCCTGGTGTTTGGAAAGTAATAGAGAGAAAAGCAGTTCCAGCCTAAAGACAGGCCTCTTCCCTGTCGTAGCCAGAACTCATTTCGACCACAGGATGTGAAGAGACCCAGTGGTCTTTAAAGTCATGTTCCTAATTACAGCTTGGAATGCAGAGGAACCGTGAGCCCGAGGCCTGGGCACTGATTGAAGGGGAATAGTGCTTGTCTTCTCCTCTTACATGGAACCCCAAGTTGTAGGTCCTGTGTCAGTCACGCTTCTGTCTCTCTGGAGCTTGGAGAGGTGCAGAAACACTCAAGGCAGCCTCCCCAAGTGCGGTCCTGGGAAGCCAGTGTCTTCAGCCAGCATTCTTATCTATTACACTCTCTTGGCAATCAGACCAAAGGAATTCTTAGAAAAATGTTGTTAAATTAGAATAAAATAAACTTGGTATGATTACAAAGGAAGCCAATTATACTGGAATACAGTCACAAAAAATTTAAAGGTTAATAGTAATGTATTGGCATTTTTTAAAAAATTTAAAATTGTTATTGTTATTAAACTTTCTATAAGTCATACATCATTTCTCAGTTGAATCTAGAGTCACTTTCATTTCCATGTTCCCATGCTAAATAACAAGATCTGGCAACAGGCCTAATAATGATCATAATTGCAAAATAGTGAGGAGTATAAAAGGTGTTTCAAGATGCCTTCTTCAGTTATGCTGTAACATTAAAATATCTATGATTTCCATTGGTGACAAAGCCCCAGGTGCTTCCAGAACTTCTGTGATGTACCACCATGGTGGAAAGAAATGGTAAATTTCAGTTAGAGCAGATGTCAACAAACCATATGTTTCAGGGGCAGTTTTTCCTCATCTTCTCTAGATACTCAATACTTTCTGTGACCAAATGTGTGGGAAAAAAAGACAATGTTCTGACACCCATTGTATCATTAATTTACATTAATTCTGACATCATTTTCCTAGAGATAGTGCCATCACCTGCTGATGAAGGGCTCAGTCCTACCACACTTCCTCTCATTAAGACCAGTCCTCGTGGTGGGTTCCCCAGGTGACCCACAGAGTTCTCCCACTTCTTGGGTTCCATGATTTGTTGTGATAATTCACCAAAATCAAGAAGGGCCTTCCTTGTTCACCAACCTGGAAGCTCAGTGGATCCCACAGTTTGGAGACTTTTACAAAACCTTCATCTTACCAGTATGATGATTTCTTAGTTCAGGCTCCTGCCCCTTCGCCCTTCCTGGGGATGGAGATGCAGCTGAAGATTCCAGGGGCTGGGCTGGAGAGATGGCCTAGCAGTTAAGAGCACTGACTGCTCTTGCAGAGGACCCAGGTTCGATCCCCAGCACCCACATGGCAGCTGAGAACCGTCTGAAACTCCAATTCCAGGAGAACTCCAGTTCCAGGGGAATCCGACACCCTCTTCTGACCTCCGCGGCATTGCACGACATGGGTGCACAGACCTGCATGCAGACAGTACATTCATACACATACAAAATAAATAAATAAAAATTAAAAAAAAAGATTCCAGGGGCTCCACATCACTTGGCTGTTCCAGTCACTAATTCCCCAACCAGGAACCAAACAGGGTATATTGTTCATGAGAAGAAAAGGCATTCTGTTGTGCATCAGATTCTAAGAAATAAGGAGTTCTGTTTCAGGAACCAGGAGGAAGGTCTCTTAGCACAAAAGCTCTTTCTAGATGCCCCCTGACAAATCAGCTCTGAGAGTTTAAGAGCTCTGTTGCAGGAGATGGGGTGTTCACCACACCACGGATTTCTGACTGTGAAGTGCTGTGCCGTGCTGTGAATAGCCAGATAGTAAATGCATTTGGCTTTTCATGTTTGCAGAAGGTACAGCCACCTATTCAGAGTTCTGGTTGCTGCAAGAGACTGTCAAACAAAAATGTAAATAAAAGTGGGGCTGTTTCAGTAAAGTATTACAACTCAATTTGTTTTAAAAATTTGAGAGATGAATTTGGTCCATGTACTCAAGTTTGCTAGCTCCCAAATCGGCGGACAAATGAAAACACACATCTCTACAGCCTCCAAAACCTTGGATTGACCTCTGCATTTTGTCCACACACTTATTGAGGAAACCTGATTTTTAAAATCTTCAACATCCATACAGTAATAATTAAATATTCCAGTAAGATTATGTTGTATTAGATATAATATCCAGAGTTCCAAAGCAGAAAGATCTAAAAAGCTCTGCTTTTGAGTTTAATTTTACTTCAGCCTCATCTCTCCTCACACTACATGATCATGCACTCTGTTCTTTTGAGGTACTCCTGGGGTTATTCTGAATCCTACTTTGGTAATGCTCTTTTAAACCAACATCCCAGGGCTGGGGAAGGTGGCCTAGTGACACCTGTTTGCCTAGCATGTACAAAGCCCTGGGTTTCATACTCAGCATAAATAAATAAATGAATAAATAAATAAAAATCAATAATAAATACACACAAGAACTGTATAATGATTGTTCTTCTGACCAGTAGGACATGCGCATCTATGTGTATAAAGGTATTTTTTTTTTGAAAAGGAAAGAACTGGCTCTCATTATGGGGACTGGCAAGTTCAAAGTCTGCAGATGAGCCAGCCAGTTAGGAACATGGGGAACAATGGATATTAATTTATTAAGACCTCCAGCTGTTTACATAAGCCCCACCCACATTATGTGGACAATCTACTTTCCTCAGAGGATACCAATTTAAGAGTAGATGTCATTCATAAACACACTCATGGAATCATCCAGAACAACATTGATCCACGCATCTGGAGACTTTGTCCCAGCCAAGATGACATGGGAAATTAGGCATCATGAATCCAAAGTCTAAAGAGAGAACATGGCTATTTAGTATCAGATGTCTCACTAGAATTCCAATGTCTTCACTCCAGGAATGCTCCTTGGAGTTTCAGATTTCCCCAAAGTGTGTGTAGATGGCTGTCTCTGAGTTGAGTTGCTCAGGACTAAGGTAAGAATTTCTTCAGGGGATGCTAACACCCCCTGCTGACTCCCTAGACCCCTGGTTGTGGAGGAAAGTGTCCCTAGCCAACAGTCAGTGCCAAGCGTGACCTAAGGGTCACTAAGAACATCCAGCCCCTTAAGCTCCTGCCCTAGTCCAAGCCTGTTTATTCCAAGGAAGTTGCTGATTCCTGTGGGCTTCAGTGGATATAAAGAATGACTGAGGGGCTGGAGAGATGGCCTAGCAGTTAAGAGCACCGACTGCTCTTGCAGAGGACCCGGGTTTGATCCCCAGCACCCACATGGCTGCTGAGAACTGTCTGTAACTCCAATTCCAGGAGAACTCCAGCTCACGGGAATCTGACACCCTCTTCTGACCTCCGCAGCATTGCACGACACGGGGGGTGCACAGACCTACATGCAGACAGTACGTCATACACATAAATAAATAAATAAAATTAAAAAAAGAATGACTGAGAAAGATTCTGGCCATAGAGAAGAGCCTGACTTAAGTTGCTTATCGTGAGTGTGCTCATTGCTTACGTTAGCTCTGGTTGCTTGGCCTGGTCACTGCGGGTTTATAGTGATTATGCTTCATAGTAGTCAGGAGGCAAAGAGAAGAGGGGAAGGGGTAAGGAAAAGGTGAACCCTTGGAGGGCTCTCTCCTAGCGACACTTCCTCCATCCAGACCTGTGCTTCTGCTGTATCCACCACCTCCCATTAGTCTAGGCATTATGAAATTATCCGGGATTAGCTAATCACCACTCAATAGGATCACCGGCCAAGGACCAAGAGTTCAATGAGCCTTTGGAATATTTTATATCTAAATTGTAACACTGAGAAATAACAGAGGAGCTATATAAACCACATTCCATGCACCAGTCTTATGCAATATCCTATAATCAGGAATCTTCAGCCTGGGCTTGGGGAAGAGTCCATTGTGGAACTTTAAGACATTCCAGATTTAGTTGATGTGGAGTAGTAGTAATCCAGGTCTAAATGAACCTAAAAGGAATCTCAGCTGTTCTCCATGGCTGCTGACACAGCAAAGAACTGTTAGCAGGATGCATAGTCCTCTGGTCCTGGGCTTCCCAACATAGGTTCCACACTAGAAACCCTGGAGAGATGTAAAAAGTTGTCATACACAGGCCACACCCCAAGCCAAATAAATCAGTCTCTGAAGACTGGGATCCAAGCACCTATGCATTTTATACAGCCTCCGTGCTGTAAGTGCTGTGTCGACATGCTTAAGGACCAGGGGTCATCAGTATGTGCTGTGAACATCCAGTTCTTGAGGAGAGGTCGGGAGGGTAAGTGTTCCAGAGAAGTGCTTCTAGACTAGAACATGGGTGAGTTCTTCTGCTGGTCTTATCCAAACCAGATTCTGGTTTTGAGCCTAGGAGGGCTTGGGATTCTGCAAGTCAGAGCATACCCTGGGAAGACTGAGGCTGCTGGTCTTTGGGCCACAGTTTTAGACAGGAAGATAGAAGATCATCTAGGCCATAGCAATCCAGAGCCCTCACATGAGACACATGAGTGTAGCTCCACCTCCCGTGCTCAGGTGTCTGGTTCCCTGACATCAAATGAAATAATCAGAACAGTGAGGGCTGATGTCGTTGCAGTCTTCACTAGTCCCAGGGAGCCGCTCCCTCAGATAAAAGTGCCAGAAGAGGGGGCCCAGACATCTCTTTTTGGTAATACTGGTGTTTTATTAGCCTCCCTCCCTTGCTGCCTGTTTCCTTCCTTTCTTCCCTCCCTCTTGTCCTCCCTCCTTTCTTCTTTCATTCATTCCATCCCCCACCTTTTCTGCCTCCATCTCCTCCCTTGTTCTTCCTCTTCTCCTCCTCACTTCTCCTTCTCACCTCTTTCCACACCTTTCCTCTCCATCCTTTCCTTCTTCATCTTTCCTTTTCTCTTTCCCTCTCTGTAATCTCTGATGTTCCCTTTCTCCTTCCTCCCCTCTCCTTCCCCCTTTCCTTCTTCTCCTCTCCTCCCTCTCTCCTCCCTTTCTCCCTGTTCACTCTTTACCCCTCCTTTTCTCTCTTTTTCTCTCTGCTGTTTCCCTTCCACCTGTTTTATTTCTTCCTTCCTTCCTTCCTTCCTTCCTTCCTTCCTTCCTTCCTGCCTGTCCTGCTCCTCCTCATCTGTCACCCCTCCCCTTTCTTTCTTCCTCTCCTTCTCCTCCTAGTTCTTTCCCTTACTTTCTTTTACTTTGGCCTCAGGAACCATAAAATCAAATTTCATGGACTAGAGAGATGGCTCTAGCCATGCTGCTTTTGCAGAGGACCCAAGTTAGCTTCCCAGAACCCATATCCAGTGGCTCACAACTGCCTGTAAGTCCAATTCTGAGGTATGTGACACCCTCCTCTGCCTACAGAAACACCTGCATCCAAGTGGTGAACATAAATTCACTTTAAAACAACAACATGAAATTGCAGCCCAAATTCAGAAAGATTTGAAGATTTGTATCTCTACTGTATGTAATAATTTTCTCTGGTTTTTCCATTCTGTGTGAAATTAGTTTGCACGTTGTCTTTAGTTGTGAACTTCTACATTACAAATGGGAATTCTCTATATACTCAGAGGCCACATGCTATTGTAGAAATTGCATTGCTTTGGGGGGATAGGTACATTTTATATCATTGCAGCCGCCTAACTTGAGTCCTGTTTTTTGGAGCTCAGAAAGTTACTCCCTGTCATAGAGGAAAGTGGCCTCCCATCCTTTGGGGGCATTGGTGGGGTGTTTATGGAAAATGGCAGGGTGCAGAGGAGAGAGGCAGGAGCAGAAGACAGAGGCAGGTGGATCAGATTTGAAGCAAAAACATAATCAAGATCCTGCACCCACCCTGGTTTGCAGAGCGGCGGAGTCAGCCCGAGGTCAGAAGCCTGCAGGCTCTACTAAAGGCCTTTAATGAAAGCGGGAGCCAGGAAGGGCTTGGGGTCTGGAGAGGGAGGTGGGAGGGCGGAGGGCCCATCCTTCAGAGGTTGTCAGCAGGGAGTTCTCCAACATCATCGACTTGGGAGCCCGTGTGTTCCCCCGTCTGTTCTCTTGGGCTTCTTCTCGGCACGGCGTTCTTGCATGTGTTGACAAAAAATATCTCTGACACACAGAAGGTTAGTAATTTTAGATTTTGCCAGAAAATGCTCAAAAATCTGTTCCCAAGCCGGTCTTCCCTCTCCACCTCTTCTCCCGAGACCTCCTTCAGCTCACTTTGGCTTCCTCCTAGCTCCTTACTCTGCAGACCTGGTGTCCAGCGGTCTCAGGTACCTGTAAAGCTCAGCATGGTCTCCATATGTCCCAGGGCTGAGCACATACTGAATAACCTTGGCTTGGCCAAATGTTGGGGGAGAAGGAAATGGACTAGATTTTGCTTAAGAATCCTGAGTTTGAATTTGCTTCTTAAAAGCTATGGGATTTGGGTAAGTTTCTGAATGTCTCTGCATTGCAATTGTTTTCATCTATGAAGTGAGGTTTGATAATATCCATTTTAGAGGTTGTAAACTTAAAATAGAAAACACAAAGAACATGAGTTCTTACTAATATGTGGAGCTAAACATGCTGCCCTCATAAAATAACATAGTAGCTAGGGGCTAGGAGGAGGAAGAGGAAGAAGTAGAAAAGACAGGGATTGGTTAGCAGGTAGCATGATAGAATTAGATAGAAAGACCCACTCCTAGTGATCAGCTCAGCTTCTTAAAATGTGGGTCATAGACCCATGTAGGGTTAATAATAGGTCAATGTGA
Organism: Rhizomys pruinosus; assembly: GCA_009823505.1. NCBI lineage: Eukaryota > Metazoa > Chordata > Mammalia > Rodentia > Spalacidae > Rhizomys > Rhizomys pruinosus. Next base: position 3,319,788 of record VZQC01000265.1, read on the forward strand.
AGGCTGAGGAAAAAAATAAACAAACCTGGGAACTGTGCTGGTTGGTTTTTGTCAACCTGACACAAACTGGAGTCTCCTGAGAAGAAGGAACTTAATTTGAGGAATTTCCTCCATCAAACGGACCTGTGAAGTATTTTCTTTATTTCTAGCTGATACAGGAAGGCCCAACCCGCTGTGAACGGTGACATCCCTGGGCAGGTGGGTCTGGGCTGTGTAAGGGAAGTAGCCGAGCAAGCCAGTCCTCAGTGGGACTTATGTGACCATCACATATTATAGACATTTTGCTTTATTATAATATGCCACATAAATACTTACAAATTTACAGTAAGATGTCAATTAAACGTTTTTTTTAAAGTTGAAATAAGAAACCATTTTTGTGGTTTTGCCATTGAAAGTCCTTATGACTTTCAGTGAAGACTTTTCCTTTTCCTTTAAAAACATATTAACTTTATTTTCCTTTCTGCATCTTGAAGTGTTTTCTGCTGTGTTTCTTCAGTTTTGTCCTCCACTGATGTGATGGGCTCATTCTCTCTCAAGATGGTGAAGAAGCTTCAGGGTCCTTCCTGGACCTGTTCCACCCATGGTTTCTTTTTTTGCATTCTTTAAACTGTTTGTTTATTTATGCATGCACATATACCCGTGCCTGTGTGTGCACACTGCACACATGCTGCAGCCTACACGTAGAGGTCAGTGGAACTTTTGGGGAATTGGTTCTCTCCTTTGACCCTGCTGAACTAGTTACATTCTTTTTTTTTATTAATTTTATTTCTTTCTGTATGTGTATGAATGTACTGTCTGCATGCAAGTTTGTGCACCCGTGTCGTGCAATGCCGCGGAGGTCAGAAGAGGGTGTCGGATTCCCCTGGAACTGGAGTTCTCCTGGAATTGGAGTTTCAGACGGCTCTCGGCCGCCATGTGGGTGCTGGGGATCGAACCCGGGTCCTCTGTAAGAGCGGTCGGCGCTCTTAACTGCTAGGCCATCTCTCCAGCCCCACATTCTTTTTTATAATACTTTTATTTATGATTTGTGTATTTCAGACATTATTTCTCAGTTCCGTTTAGACACATTGCCCATTCCCTTCCCCCACCCCACCCCAGATCATGCATTCTTCCATACATGTCTTTCATCTTTCTCTCAGTCTTTTTAAAGTTTTTCTCTGTAAAGGTCCATTGTCTTGGGCAGAATTTAACCATATCAGTCCGTTCTTTGATCCAGTCCCTATGTTGTCATGGTTCCCTCCCTATTGTACTGCTCCAAAATATGCCTATATAAATGTCATACATGTATCAGAGTTATGTCTTCCAGGAATAAACTGTATGTTAACTCCAATATATGTTTAGGAGTACACATTTTTCCCTTTCATTTAATATTACTCTAAAACGTGAATATATACTTTTCACCCATATACATTAATTACCATGTCTGAAAGTAAGTGGTAAGTTAACTCTAAGGCTCATTAAGAGATTGACCTTATAACATCACAGTTTCTTTGAGATAGAAAGAGATAACAATAACAGTGCTCAGCTTGTCTTTCAATTGGGGGATTTGGGGCTAGCATTCACAAATGAGGGAAACCATTCCCCATTTGTTTCTTTGGGAGTGTGTTACTTCACTTAACATAATGGCTTCAAGTTCCATCCATTTACCTGCAAAGTTCATGATGTCACCTTTCTTTACTGCTGCATAGAACTCCATTGTGTAGATGTACCACATTTTTGTTATCCACCCACCCGTGGTTTCTGCCCTGACATCTTTGTCATGCAATGCTCCTTAGAGTCTGATGTTGCAGACTTTAGTTTTCTGTCAAACAGACAAAGGCCTGGCCTTTTGAGAGTCACTCAGTGGTAATGCAGAAGCAGCCAGGTTTTCTCTCTTCCCTCAAAGACACATGCTCCTTTCTACTATCTCTGGGTTGAAGGGACAAGTGTGGAGGGCAACACTGATGTGTCACAATCATGTAAGTGTGGCCCAAGGCCAAGTGGTGATGATGTGAGTTGGAAGCTCTACAGGACTCCTGGGAACTCAAAGACAAGACTTCCTGTTTGTGTGGGAAGCTCTTTACCTGGAAGCCATCTGTCTCCTCAGTCACAGGAATATAATAATAGCTTTAAATACCATACTTTTCTTTATCTAGAAAAGGATGCGGTGTTGAGGGGTTGAGGAGCGCACATCCATTCCCATTCATAATCTCTTGTGATTTAGGAAGTCCTGTCCACATTTTCCCAGAGGTCCTATTTTCTTTTCATTTTTACTCATTTCCTGGATATTGATTGAGTGAGCTGTATGTTTCCCATGGGGTGCCTCTGGAGAGGAAAATAAAGTAGATATGTTTTCAGAAAATATTTTTCCAAATTTATTAGTGAGATTACTCATGTCCCAACTCTACTTACAGCCCTTCCCTACCCAAGTCCTCCCTTCAAGTCCTGATCAACCTGCACCACTTCCTCTGGCAGGTGACCTCCTTGGGTAGAGTGGGCCCAGCCTCCTTCTCAGCCACTGCTCCCTTCACTTCAGCTGAATGGGCGTTTTTGCTCTGATCTCCAGGATGCCTTTGTGGTGATAGCCCTTAGCCACCATATCTCCTCCAGCACTCCATGTGCCCAGCTGTGTCTCAGCCTTCAAGTGACAGCCTGGAGTCACCTTTCACCTTGTCACTCAAGTCTTGGCTGGCTCCCACTGAGCACTTCACAGTTTGCACGTTTTAAATTTGTTTGGGCTGGAAAGATGGCCTGGTGCAAGCCAGGCATGGTGGCGCATGCCTTTAAACCCAGCACTCGGGAGGCAAAGGCAGGTGGATCTCTGTGAGTTCAAGGCTAGCCTGGTCTAAAGAGTGAATTCCAGGCCTGCTGGGTCTGTAGAGAGACCCTGTCTCAAAAAGACAAAAACAAAACCAAAAGATGGCCTGGGCTTAGGAGTGTCTTCTGCTCTTGCAGAGAACCTGAGTTTGGTTTCCAACACCCGTGTTGGGCAGCTCAAGCCTGCCTGTACCTCCATCCCAGGGTTTAACACTGTGTCTGGCTTCCACAGGTTCCTACACTCATGTCCAGGTACTCACGCACAGATACAGATACAGATAATTAAATTAAAGTAAGTCTTAAAAGATTTTGTTTACGTAGTTACTTGCCACTAGAGGTCAAGTATTTGGAAGGTAGATGTGTCCCAAGTCTGCCAGATCAGTCACACTCAGGATGTGAAGAACAAAAGAAGTGGAATGTGAATAGAATGGAAATGAATTTTTGTAGAGTACAGGGAAGACTGTGCCATATTCAGAAAGGGAGGAGGGCCATTTGAGTACCCATGAGCTCTGTTAGATGATGTCTGGCCTCAGTTAGTGCATGAAGAAACTGACCTGCCACATTACTGGGTTTTAGCTGGAGTATTTCTTATGGTTCATCGGTGACTTTGAAAATGGCAACAGATGTGTCATATGGACCCATGGGCCAGTCATGTGTCTGTTTATCACATCTGGGTCCTTCTGTGCCTCCACAGGAAGTAATCTCCTCTGAGTCTCAATAACTTCCTGCACCAATTGCTGGAATGGGGAGTAGCTGGCACCTGTCCGCCCCCAGGAGATCACTCTATGAAGAGCAACACAGGATGGTGTTGCTGTCCTCTTTTACAGTTCAAAATGCTGGGACTCAGAGAGATTAAGCGTGAGTCCTTAATGGCTACTGGGAGGTGCACCAGGTTGACTTCCAGGCCAGGTTGAGAACATGCATGTCTATCCCAATCTGATCTTCACAATGGCAGGCTTCCTGTTTTCATCCTGGACTCATCCAGGTGTGATATTAGCTTTTCTTCTGATTGATTTCAAATGTCACTTTCACGAATTGGTTTGAGAAGGCAATAAAGCAATAAAACAAAACATCAATCAGTATAGCAGTATATGAAAGAATGATGGTCAAGGGGCTGGGAGATAACTCGGTCAGTAAAGTGCTTCCCATACAAGGATTAGAGTTCAGGTTGTTAGCACCCATGTGAAAAGACAGGCACGGCAATGTGTGCCTGCAGTCCATTCCTGGGAATTGGTGACAGCAGAAGTACATTGTTAGTTTCAGGCCAGCTGAGGCTGTAGGGATACCCTGTCTCAAAACAAAAGACCAAAAAATAAGGTAGATAGCAGACCCTCAACATTGACCTCTGGCCCCCATGCATGCACACACACACACACACACACATGCGCGCGCACGCACACACACACACACACACACACACACACACACAAATAGTGAAGGTAAGGAGATTTCCATGCACAGGATCAGTCAAGGGAAGTTATTAGAAATGACATCGCCAGCAGCCATGTCTACTAAGAAAGCAGCTGAGTTCCAGAAGTTAGGACCCAGGAGGTATTAAATCTATCTTCACTCAGTCACTAACTACCTTATCAACCACTGCAAGCCAACTGCCAAGGTGAGCCCCCCCTCAGTATTCCCACTGAATGTGCGTCTCTTGAGAAATTTGTTCAAAAGAATAATCTTGGACCCCACCCCAGTTGTTCAATTTAGAGCCTGTAAATAGTGAGTGTGTAACATTTCTTTTTGTAGAACTGAAAGGGTACATCCCCGGGGATGGCCAATAGTTTATGTAAGGAAAAATTCTGCAGAAATACTCCTCTCAAGAAACATGCTGGCAAGTATTTCTGCAACAAAGAGAAATTTCTGTTGGAATTATTCAGTCTGCCTTCATTCAGTGTGTGCAGTAGACAGTAATAAAGAGAACAAGTGTGGCTGTATCCAAATAAAGCTTTATTGATAAAAAAAAAATCAACAGTCCCAATGTCTCCCCGTCTAGAGCTCATCGTCAAGAAACTCGGAGTCTTAGCTGTGTCAGAGTTAAAGGGAGATGGACTGAGCCATGCCTTCTGTCCCCTGCAGAAGGACAGCCTTTGGCAATCATGTTTGGAAAACAAAGTGTGCTCATTTCTGCAATGAAATGTCTGTGGCTAGGAGCCCCTGCAGATGGAGAGTCTCTTTCACAGTGTTGGAAACTAGAGAATTCTTAACTTGGTATTTTTAGGAAAACGGCCTTTCCCGGTCCACCCGTTTCCAATCTGGCAGCATCCACACCATTGCCAGAGCGTGAGCGTGGAGGTAAAGTTTCTTGATTACTTCAGCAAAACTGAATACTAAAATCTGCTTAATTTTTTTCCTGATGAAAAATCATAAAGCTTAGAAATCTTAGGGAAGCTGCAGGTGTTTGGTAAGAAAATGGGAACGTTAGAGATGCTGATGCTCATAGAAAGTGGGCGGCTTGGAAAGTACAGGACAAAGCTGAGCGATGTACAGATGCTCTGTCTGGAGATTTGGACTCAGCAGAGAAGCCTGCTCCTGTTGCCTTCCCCTCCCCCACACCAATCTGATGTTGGCAGAATACGCAAAGACACAAGTTCGTTTTGACAAGGTTTACCGAGCTCTTGTTCAGCATGGGTTCTTGCTTGAGGTCTGGTTGTGACAGAAGGTAAGAGCCCGGAGAAAACTCAGAGCTGCTGAGACCAGGCCCTGGACTTCAGAGCCCACAAGGCAGCAGGGAAGACAGGCTTTCCCTTCCCTCAGGGAAGCTGGCTGCCATAACGAAGAGACACAAGAGAAGATTCCTCTCTCCTATAATATCCAACTAGCAGCAGGAAGTGGGGGTTGGTTGCTTTAGTAGTCATAGTAAAGGCCCAACAATGTGGCCAAAAGCAGTGTTTTTTAAAATGTAACCATTAGACTAAATACACCAGAATTAGAAAAGAGTTGGCTAAAAGTGGGTTCCAGAACAGCTGGGGCTAAAGGGAGACCCTGTCTGTGCTGCATTAGTGTCAACTTGACACACCTGGGTTGAGGGAGCCTCAATTGGGGAATTGGCTCCATTGGATTGGCCTGTGGCCACGTCTGTGGAGTATTGTCTTGATTGTTAGACAATGTGGGAGGGCCCAGTCCTCAATGAGTAGTGCCACCCTGGGCAGGTTGTTGTGTACCATATAAGAAGGCAGTCTGGGCATGGGCCAGGGGAGCAAGCCAGTGAACAGCATTCCTCCATGGCCTGTGCTTCAGCTCCTGCCTCCAGGTTCCTGCCCTGAGTTCCTGCCTTGGGCTCCCTAAGTGATGAACTGTGACCCAGGAGATATAAGCTGAATAAACCCTTTCCTCCCCAAGTTGGTGTCAGTCAGAGTGTTTTGTCACAGCAATGGAAGACAAACTAGAACANAGTGGTTTCAGATTCAAGCAAAGCTGAACAGTAGGCAGAGACTTCCTGTGTGCTGTCTGCTCTCCACAATAGCCTTTCCCACCATTCAGCTCTCCAAGAAGCGTGGGACACTTGTTACCACTGATGGACCCACAAGGACATGTCATTTTTGCCCAGAGTCCATAGTTTATTCTTGCAGCTGTGCATCTCTACAGGTTTAAACAAATATAAATACCTCATAGCACCCAGAGTAGTCTCTCAGTCTGCTCATTGGTCCCTCAACTAACCCTATTCTTGGTTCTGTCTCCATAATTTTGTCTTTTCTGGAATATCATGGTAGTGGGAAGCATGCAGCACACAACCCTTTAAAATGACCTCTTGGCCGTGCGTGGTGATGCAGCCTTTAATCCTAGCACTTGGGGGCAGAGGCAGGCAGATCTTTGTGAGTTCAAGGCCAAGCCTGGTCTACAGAGTGATTTCGAGGACAGCCTGTCTGGGGATACAGGAGACCCTGTCTCGAACAGACAAAAAAAAAAAAAAAAAAAAAAAAGAATGACCTCTTATCTTTAAGTAATAAACAGTTATATTCTCCATAATCATTTCATGACTAGACATATTTTATGCGGCTGTATTTCATCATCAGCAATGTCACAGTTCATGTCCCAGTTACCTACTGAAGGGCATCTTGGTTACTCCCAAGCTTGAGTAACTAACTATGAGTAAACCTATGGGCAGGGTCCCATGTAGACACAAGTATTCAACTCCTTGGTGTCAATACTAAATATATGACAACTAAGTTGTACAGTAAGAGTCTGGTTTTATACAATGTTTCCAAACTGTATTTCAAAATGACTGTACCATTTTCCCATTGTCAGGAGAAGTGAGGGACAGGTCCATCACTCCTCATCCTCACCATGTGTTTAGTTTCTTCAGTGTTTTGGATTCTGATCATTACTAACAGATATCTGGTTGCATGATGCTTAATTAATTTGTCCATTCTTGTATATGTGCACATATGTGTGATATAGAGACTCTCCATCTGCTTGTTTGTCTACCTCATGTCCTTTTCTGCTGTGCCATCCAATGTTTGACTAACTTCTCTTCAAAGCATGCAGCACTGTTCTTATTGCTAAGTTTTAAGAACTGATTTACATTTTGCACAATAGTCTTTTATCTGATATTTATATTGAGCAAATATCCATTCCCAGACAATCTCTTATCATCTCATCCTTCTCAGAGTGTTTTTCATGAAGCAGAAAAGTTAAATTTTAATAAGATCTGGCTCATCCATTCTTTCTTTACCAGATCATGCCTTCAGATTAAAGTCATCATAAATAAGTGCGTCTGGGCTTTCTTCTATGATGTCATCCAGAAACATTCTGGCTTGTGTCTTATGTTTAGCTTTGTAACTCACTTTAAGCTACTTTTTGTGACATGTGTCATAGATTAGTTTTCTGCATGAAAAGCTCAACTATTTCAGCATCACTTGTGGAAAACAAAAACCTCAATATAATGCTCGTGATAGAAATACACATTTTTTTCTTTTTGAGACAGTTGTGGCCTGACCTCTGATATAGATCTCCTCCAACCTTGAACCCTACGCCCCATTGCACCTGATCTTGACTTGCCTGCCTCCTACACTGTACTGCCTATGCTCTGAAGTAAGTGTAACTGTCCACAAGGATTCCAGACCCAGCAAACTGCTGCTATGTCGCCTCCTGAGCTGGAGCTGGATAAGCTGGGTCATTACCACAAATGGCCAGAGTGAACTGTAGCTAAGCACAGCAAAGAGTCTCAAAGAAAGACTTGTGGATGGAATCAAAAGAAACAGGCTGGGACCAAGTGAGGGGGGACACAGAGCCACAATGGAGGAGCACTGGACCAGAGCTTCAGTGAGGGCACGTGCAGGAGGTGTGTCTGTTCCTGGCTTCGGCCAGAAGAACTTCTGTCTGCTCCTCTACCCATTGGAACATCGGTGTCCTCACCCTGGACTCTGCTCCTGTACCCATAGGGACATCAATGTCCTTGCCCTGGGCTCCCTGTGTTGGACTCTTGCTTTGTGCATGCCTCATTTGTGAGTCCCTGTGTTCCCAGGAGACAGATGTTCAGCTGTTGAGGTCACCGCTTAACCTCCTCTTCTCACCTATTGTCTCATCTCTTGCCCACTTCTTATACCACTCTGAGTTTTACCCCATAGGCTATTAAAGCCCAGTGTATATCATCAGTATCCAGTGTCACGCTTTTCTGACCTGCCACCCCCGCTCTATCAGGTAAAGAATCATCTCCACCAGCAGCCCTGGGAAATAACCCAGCAAATAGTAAGCCTGGAATTCAGATCCAGGCTTCTCTCCCCCGAAACCAATGTTCTTGACCAGCAAGGTGTGCTTGCTGTTTCATCTTCACATCCAGGTCACCAGTCCAGCGATTATGAATCATACTTGTTTGATTCCCACAAATGCTTTTTGCCAATGTCCAAGATGGACTGGAACAATAGCAGGCACTGTTCACCACTGAGTTCTGTAGGAAAGATTGGGCCCATCTCACCAGCTCAAACCATCAGGAGTGGAGCTTACACTGGGGTAATTACCCTGAACCTTCCAGGTGAGGCCTTGTGAAAACAGCAAGTTCATCCAGGCACTTGGGTGTCCTAGCCAGCAGGCACAGATGGGGGATTAGGAGAGATGGTGGGGAGAAATGGAACTTTCAGATTCCCAGTGGCCACCAGGCAGCAGTTGCTACTTGGATTTCATCAGAACCTTCTGATAAAGACAGAGAACACTACACGTGCCAGGAGTGACACGCAGGTCTGGGCTCAAATCCATGAGGTACCATTCTCAAACCACGTGACCTCGTGCAAGTTATCTCGTTTCTTTGTGCTTAGGTTCTTCATTCTGTATAGTAGGATCATGAGTTAGGAGCCTTTGTGGATGTTGATGGTACCTAGACTATAGCCTGATCTTAGTGATGTCGGAAGAGTAGTCTTGTTATAATCACTTATCAGCTGTATCTGCAAAGGCCACAGACCATGGAGAAGGAACAAGCTGATATGGTGAGATGAAACCGCAGCCAGGGTAAAACAGTCCTGTGAGCTGTGTTGACCCTGGGGAGTACCTGACCTCTCTGAGCTACACTGCTCTATCTGTAAACTGAATCTACTCATGACTTTGAAAAGACTGTATTATAAGGTACGGACCCAGTACCTAGCAGGTACTCAACAAATCACAGGCATTATCATCAAGACCTAGAAATAGCAGGGCTTGGTTCATTTCAGCTGGATCCGGAGGTTTTGGGTGAATAGCTCCCTTAACGCTTCTTATCTATATTTAGTACTTCTGCTTCTCCAAACAGGACATTTGCATCCCACCCACCATCATCTTGCATGCTTAGAACCTCAAGGAAGGGGTTAATGGTGCAGCTCTAACTTTTGGCAGTGACTTCATTCATCTCTTGGGGTCCCCTTAGGACACTGGATTGCAAGGGCAGAAGAAAACAGCACTGTCTTCTTCAGGAGAGCCACTGCTCCTAGGGAGTTCACCATCCTTACCAGTGTCTCTAGCTGTGTCTCCTAACTTGAAAATAGTGTGTGGGGCATGCAGCCAATTGCCATGGAGATGGGGCTTTTCCCAGGGAAGAGGCGCTAGCCAACTTCTGTTCAAAGAGGCTGTGTGTCACATACCTTGCATCAGGAAGGCAGAATTTAGCAGTGAACAGGCAAATTGTTCAGCTCATGAAGTCGAGAGTACCATAGACCCTGTGTTTGCTGCTCAATGTGAAGCTTAGCTCATTTGGCTTTTTTTTTTTTAATTTAATTTATTTTTGTATGTGTATGGAATTGTGCTGTCTGCATGCAGGTCTGTGCACCCGTGTCGTGCAATTGCCGCGGAGGTCAGAAGAGGGTCCTCGGATCCCCTGGAACTGGAGTTCTCCTGGAATTGGAGTACAGACGGTTCTCAGCCGCCAGTGTGGTGCTGGGATCGAACCCGGTCCTCTGCAAGAGCGCTCGGTGCTCTTAAACCGCTAGGTCTATCTTCCAGCCCATTGGCTTTTTAATATAGTATCATAGAGTCGGTTGTCATTAAAGGTTCTTTTCCTTCCTAGAGCATATGGGAAGAATAAAGGATAATGAATCTAACTCTTCTCTTTCCCCTTCTTTCCTCTCCCCCCTCCCCTTCTCAGTCTCTCAATGACATTGTGAATCTCTCAGCCTTGAAGTTGCTTTGAAAACCCTTTTAATTTCTCTGTGTTGCTACCCTAGGTGTGAACACCAGTCCAGCAGACCAAAAGAGCTAGGCAAGCCTGATTTCAGCCACACCTTCCAAGGAGACTTCCGACTTATATCTCTTCTCAGGGACTGCTGGGCTTGTCCTCTTTACAAAGACTTATGGGGCCCTTCCTCAGACTATATCAAGGAACGAATGACATCAACTCAGGGTTATTATTGCCTTTCTATAAGAAGTCCCCTTTACGTGTCTTAAAATCAGTAAGTACAGAGTCCAAGCACTTGTTGATTGAGTTGACTAATGGACATCTTTCTCAGGGTGGATTCTTTGCAGAAGCAGAAGATGCCCTAGTGTCATCCAGGATGGCACGCCATCTATCTCTCAGGGAATCAGGGAATATACAGGAAGGGGATCAGATGTGATAGAGTCTTTCTGAGCCTGAAGTCACGAATCTGCCATGGTAGTGCATCTTCACCATCACTCTGAATGGGGTCTGATTGCTCAGATGGAGACACTGGAGAAGGCTGTGCTGAAAGTTCATCTCATCACAACCTGCTTTCTTCTCTGTGGACATTTAGCTTCTAATCCCAGCCTGCCTTGCGGAAGGTGTGGCCAGTGGAATGGGAAGGAGACTGTCCTGTGCATTTATTTACAGATCTAGTGGATCACATCTGTCATCACTTCCTGCAGACTTCCTCTCTTGGACATAATGCAGGTCAAGAGATGACTGGTTACATTTGAGCTGCATGGGAATCCCTGGAAGGCATGTACAAGGCAGGCTCCCCTCCAGATGTTTCGACTTCAAGGTCTGGACAGAGACCTGGGAATCCGCTTTCCTCAGAAGCTTCCAGATGCTACTTGTGGCTCAGAAATACCTTGGGTATGATGGTTTTGCACTGCTATGACAATACTTAGCAGGAACAAGTTAAGGGGAGGAAAGACACATTTAGTGCTCATGGTTTGATCCATAGTCAGCTGGGTCCATGTTGTCTGGGCTGTGGTCAGGAGAGCACACGCAGAAGAGTGCAGGGAACAGAGACTTGTCTCAAGGATGCCAGGGAGCAGAGCCAGAGGCAACAGGAAGGGGCTGGGTCAAGATGCATCCCTAAAGCATGTCTCAATATCCTATTTCCCCAATGAGGTCTCGCTGTCCACATCTCCCATCACTCCCAGTAGTCTATTGATATTTTCAGTTCATCAGCAGACAAACCATTGATAAGCAGAGCCTCATGATTGAGTCACCTCTGGAACGCCCTCCCCCCAGATATATACCAATCTCCTAGGTCTATTCGGTCCAATCAAGTTGGCATTCAAGATCAAAAAGTACATCTAGAGCATTCCTGCAAGATAAAAATGACTTGAGTCAGACTCATCTTCACGCACAGATACATTGCACAGCCATGTTTTTGCAGTCTGTTCACATAGCAAAAAGCTGAGAACCAATCCAAGTGCCCTCAACTGAGGAGTGGATAGAGAAAATGTGGTACATCTACACAATGTTCTACGCAGCAGTAAGAAAGACGACAGAATCATGAACTTTGTGCACGTAAAATGGATGGAATCTAGAAGTGTTATAGTTAAGTGAGTACAGTCCAGAAAAACAACAGCCGAATGGTATCCTCATCTTTGGATGTAGCACCAATTACTAGTTGTAAGTTTCTTGTGCACACCCTTGAAGCTTTTATCCCAAGTATTTGGAGTGATGCTATGGAAAGAATAACCACAAGCAACAACAAAAACAACAACAACAAACCAGAAAAAACTGCGTCAAGGAATGACTGAAATGGTGAACTTCTGCTCAAACAGTCAACTTCCACATCAATGAAATTTGAGAAAGACTGAGAAAAAGGAGAAAAACATTTTGGCGAGAATACATGAGCTCTGGTGGGGTGGGGGGGGTTGTACAAATATATATATATATATATATAGTGTATATATATATGTATTAATAATATAGATATTATATAATAATTAATATATTATAATTTATATATTATTATATATATTATATAGTATATATTAAATATATATATTATAAAAATTAAAAATGACTTGTGTCTCTCAATGTCCCTATGAAGTAAAATCTCCCATTGTGTGCAGTAACTGAAATTTTGTGCGATGTACTTGAACTTTGAAGATCTGTTTACCACAGCTGCTAGCAGGACACTAAGCATAAAGGCTTATGGGATTTCCTGTATATGTGAAAGCTACCAGATGAACAATGAGTAACCCTGGGCTTCATAGCTAACATCACCACCTCAGATCTGTCAGTCACCTATTGACTTCAATCACGATGCCAGGCATCTCTTGAGGTCCCACCAGTCCTAAAGAAGTGTCTGTAGTCCTGTCTAGGAAATCAATGAAACCATGTCTTACTCTTCAGCATAGTTTCTGGTTATGTGAAACTTTTGACTTAGGAATTCAGCCACATCCCTTCTCCATGTTTTTACTGCCTCTATCTCATCGTAACTCAGCTTCTACCCACTTCACCTATGTCAGGGACGGTTTAAGCTCTCTGCAGGCTTGCATTTACTGGGCATGTGCAGTTTTCAGCTGGCAGATGAATCTTCTCAGAAACAAACCACTTTGAATCTATCAATCCCTAATCAAAAACTTCAAGGCTTCTTCACAGCCTAGAGAGCAGAGTCTAAATTCCTCAGCACGATGTTAACTTCTCTTCAAAATCTCATACATAAATCCTTGACAACTCAACTTGGATTATAGCCCGCATCAGTGATTCCAACAGGTTTGTGCATATCAGAGCTGCTATGGAGACAGTTGATAAGGCAGATTTCCCATCTCCACACAATTCGTCAGCGAATAGCTGATGATGGAGCTTAGAATCTGTGGTGTGTACATGTGTGTGTGTGTGTGTACGTGGGTGGATACAGTAGTATGCATGCTGTGCAAGCCAGAGGACAACCTTCAGTTCTCATTTCTGGAGGCAATGTGTACATTGGTTTCCTCTGAAACGGCTCTCCTACAGCCCCTCATCAAGTGGGCTGGCTGGCTGGCCATCTCTGCCTCTCTAGCTGTAGGATGATAATCACAAGGCCCCTCATTCAACTTGGAATCTGCACTTTTAGTAGACTTAGTTTCTAGCAGTGGTTTCAGATTCAAGCAAAGCTGAACAGTAGGCAGAGACTTCCTGTGTGCTGTCTGCTCTCCACAATAGCCTTTCCCACCATTCAGCTCTCCAAGAAGCGTGGGACACTTGTTACCACTGATGGACCCACAAGGACATGTCATTTTTGCCCAGAGTCCATAGTTTATTCTTGCAGCTGTGCATCTCTACAGGTTTAAACAAATATAAATACCTCATAGCACCCAGAGTAGTCTCTCAGTCTGCTCATTGGTCCCTCGAACTAACCCTATTCTTGGTTCTGTCTCCATAATTTTGTCTTTTCTGGAATATCTGGTAGTGGGAAGCATGCAGCACACAACCCTTTAAAATGACCCTTGCCGTGCGTGGTGATGCAGCCTTAATCCTAGCACTTGGGAGGCAGAGAGGCAGGAGATCTTTGTGAGTTCAAGGCCAGCCTGGTCTCTACAGAGTGAGTTCAGGACAGCTGGGGATACAGGGAACCTCGTCTCGAACAGACAAAAAAACAAAAAAAAAAAAAAAAAAAAAAAAGAATGACCTCTTCATTTAAATATCACAGTTTATATTCTTCATATTTTTCATGACTAGACATATTTTAGTGCTAGCTTGTATTTCATCATCCAGCACATGTCACAGTTCATGATGCCCTCCAGTTACCATACTGAAGGGCTCTGGTTACTCCCAGGCTTGAGTAACTAACTATGAGTAAACCTATGGGCAGGGTCCCATGTAGACACAAGTATCCAACTCCTTGGTGTCAATACTAAATATATGACAACTAAGTTGTACAGTAAGAGTCTGGTTTTATACAATGTTCCAAACTGTATTCCAAAATGACTGTACCATTCTTCCATTGTCAGGAGAAGTGAGGGACAGGTCCATCACTCCTCATCCTCACCAGTGTTTAGTTTCTTCAGTGTTTTGGATTCTGATCATTCTAACAGATATCTGGTTGCATGATGCTTTAAAAGTCCATTTCTGTGTATGTCACATATGTGTGATATAGAGACTCTCCATCTGCTTGTTTGTCTACCTCATGTCCTTTTCTGCTGTGCCATCCAATGTTTGACTAACTTCTCTTCAAAGCATGCAGCACTGTTCTTATTGCTAAGTTTTAAGAACTGATTTACATTTTGCACAATAGTCTTTTATCTGATATTTATATTGAGCAAATATCCATTCCCAGACAATCTCTTATCATCTCATCTCTTCTCAGAGTGTTTTTCATGAAGCAGAAAAGTTAATTTTTAATAAGATCTGGTCATCCATTCTTTCTTTCCAGATCATGCCTTCAGATTAAAGTCATCATAAATAAGTGCGTCTGGGCTTTCTTCTATGATGTCATCCAGAAACATTCTGGCTTGTGTCTTATGTTTAGCTTTGTAACTCACTTTAAGCTACTTTTTGTGACATGTGTCATAGATTAGTTTTCTGCATGAAAAGCTCAACTATTTCAGCATCACTTGTGGAAAACAAAAACCTCAATATAATGCTCGTGATAGAAAGTACATTTTTTTCTTTTTTGAGACAGTGTCATGTCTGGTCCTTTGTTTGGCTTCTCCTGTTTCTGCAGTTGCTAGTCGTTTGGAAACACAGGAGCCTTTTCATTTTCAACTTCTCATTCATGGAGCAAGCAATGGCAGAGGCCACATTCACAATCAATGTGGAGCAGACAACAAAGTTATGGGGTACAGAAACAAGCTGAGGCTTGGATTTCTGTTTTGTTGGAATACTTTTCCTTCAAGGCCAGTACCTAGAAGGGGGTGCTCTACTGAGCTCCAACCTCATTTGCATTGCTTCCCAACATCAGAAGGTAAGTACAATTCACACGGCAGGAGACTTATGTAATCACCAAGCTTTAACATGGATTATTTCATTTTCTTTTGAAACTGACCTAAAGATTAACGTATTACAATAATTACATGATTTGTGTTAGAGGAAATGGGCTTTGGCTTCAAGGGGAGATTGGTGAGACTAGGCTTTTTGGCCTTTAGGAGCTGTGCTCCACTACTAAATAGGGATCTCTTTGGGCCTAGGCACCGGGATGTATAGGGTTAATAGACCCACCTGTGGGGTGGAGAGCATGTCCAGGCTCCAGGAACACATTTTGCCATCCGTGGAGACAGTGATGAGGTTATGAGCATTCTGGGTCCCAACAACGTTGACACAGTACACAGGATGCTGCAAAAGCATTAACATGGAGGATCAGGTGTGGCTACAAGGGGGAAATGATTGCATATGAGTGGTAAATACATGGGTCTAAAACCAGGGCTACAGAGTGACACAGTCCTACCAGTGGACAAGTTTCCAGTCATGTGCCACTTTTTGAGCCCGGTTTCTGCAGACACTCTGGTAGCAACACGAAGTAGTGGAAATACTTACAAAGCCTCACCTCACGTAGTTTGATACAATGCAACAGAACTGAAGACACTGAGAGCAAATGAGTGTTGTTGGGGCAGAAACAACCAGGGAGGGGACCTCGGATTGCTCCAGTAAGTCCCTACCACACAGTTTAGCTTTGAAGCTCCCCGTGAATGATGAAAGGAGAGTCTTCAAAAGTGTAGAACTATTGACTTTTTTTTTTTTTTTGTCTGTTCGAGACAGGGTCTCCCTGTATCCCCAGCTGTCCTGGAACTCACTCTGTAGACCAGGCTGGCCTTGAACTCACAAAGATCTGCCTGCCTCTGCCTCCCAAGTGCTAGGATTAAAGGCATGCATCACCACGCACGGCCAAGAGGTCATTCTTAAAGGGTTGTGTGCTGCATGCTTCCCACTACATGATATTCCAGAAAAGACAAAATTATGGAGACAGAACCAAGAATAGGGTTAGTTCGAGGGACCAATGAGCAGACTGAGAGACTACTCTGGGTGCTATGAGGTATTTATATTTGTTTAAACCTGTAGAGATGCACAGCTGCAAGAATAAACTATGGACTCTGGGCAAAAATGACATGTCCTTGTGGGTCCATCAGTGGTAACAAGTGTCCCACGCTTCTTGGAGAGCTGAATGGTGGGAAAGGCTATTGTGGAGAGCAGACAGCACACAGGAAGTCTCTGCCTACTGTTCAGCTTTGCTTGAATCTGAAACCACTGCTAGAAACTAAGTCTACTAAAAGTGCAGATTCCAAGTTGAATGAGGGGCCTTGTGATTATCATCCTACAGCTAGAGAGGCAGAGATGGCCAGCCAGCCAGCCCACTTGATGAGGGGCTGATAGGAGAGCCTGTTTCAGAGGAAACCAATGTACACATTGCCTCAGAAATGAGAACTGAGAGGTTGTCCTCTGGCTTGCACATGCATGCATACATACATGTATCCACCCACGTACACACACACACACACATGTACACACGCACAGATTCTAAGCTCCATCATCAGCTATTCGCATGACGAATTTGTGTGGAGATGGGAAATCTGCCTTATCAACTGTCTCCATAGCAGCTCTGATATGCACAAACCTGTTGGAATCACTGATGCGGGCTATAATCCAAGTTGAGTTGTCAAGGATTTATGTATGAGATTTTGAAGAGAAGTTAACATCGTGCTGAGGAATTTAGACTCTGCTCTCTAGGCTGTGAAGAAGCCTTGAAGTTTTTGATTAGGGATTGATAGATTCAAAGTGGTTTGTTTCTGAGAAGATTCATCTGCCAGCTGAAAACTGCACATGCCCAGTAAATGCAAGCCTGCAGAGAGCTTAAACCGTCCCTGACATAGGTGAAGTGGGTAGAAGCTGAGTTACGATGAGATAGAGGCAGTAAAAACATGGAGAAGGGATGTGGCTGAATTCCTAAGTCAAAAGTTTCACATAACCAGAAACTATGCTGAAGAGTAAGACATGGTTTCATTGATTTCCTAGACAGGACTACAGACACTTCTTTAGGACTGGTGGGACCTCAAGAGATGCCTGGCATCGTGATTGAAGTCAATAGGTGACTGACAGATCTGAGGTGGTGATGTTAGCTATGAAGCCCAGGGTTACTCATTGTTCATCTGGTAGCTTTCACATATACAGGAAATCCCATAAGCCTTTATGCTTAGTGTCCTGCTAGCAGCTGTGGTAAACAGATCTTCAAAGTTCAAGTACATCGCACAAAATTTCAGTTACTGCACACAATGGGAGATTTTACTTCATAGGGACATTGAGAGACACAAGTCATTTTTTAATGTTTTTATTATATATATATTATATATATATATAAATATATATNTTTAAACATGACGCATGCTTAGTTTTCTGCAATGCCTTTTCGGCATCAATTGTGTGACCAGGCTTTTTTTGCTTCACTCCCAGTGTTTATGTGCGTTCATACTTTTGTTTATGGTATACTGAAATATCCCCTGCATCTCTGGAATAAATATCTGACTGTGATTAGGAGGTTGTTCTTTTTGATGTATGCATTGTGGTTTGCAAGGGTATAGGGTTGTCTATCGTTTTCTTTTTTGGTTGATGCTTTGCCTGGGTTTGGTATTAGAAGTGAGCGTGGTTTTGTAGAACAGCACTATTGGGAGCTTGATACCTTTGTTTCATCCATTTGAATACACTGCGTAATATTGGTTTATGATCCGTCTTTACACCTTCTGGACAGACTTCTGCTGGTAAATTCATCTGGTCCCTGTTGTTTTTTTTTTTTTTCAGTTGGGGGTTGGTATTACTGTTCAATTTCCTATATGTTATGGGTCTGTTTAAGCTCTGATCTCTTCTTGGTTAAGTGTTGGTGAGTCCCATGATTTCGGATAGGCATCCATTTTTCTTAAGTTCAAATTAATAGAATAGGTTTTTAAAGAATTCCCATATAATGTTCTGGATCTTTTGTCACTGTTGTGAGTTTTCCCCTTTCATCATGCATATAATGTTGGTTTGGAGTAGCTCTTTTCTTCTTTTGGTAAGTAGGTTAAAGGACTGTCCTACTTGTTTATCTTTCAAGAACCACTCTGTGGACCGTGATCTATTGTTGTTCTATTCAGATTATTAAATTTTTTGATTACACAATACAATGCTAACAGTACCCAATAATAAACACAAAATATACAAAAGTGAGAGGCTCTGACCTTGGACCCACAAAATTGGCTCACACCCTATCGTGCCTGGAACGAAAATGCATGTATAGCAACCATATTTAGAATACTGTTTACTCTGCTAAGGAGCTGGGATAACCACACGTGGCCTCACTTCACAATCAACGTACTTCTGAAGTAGCTGGTAATCCATGGCTCTTTACATATTATCATTTACACACTTGAACAAGGCATAATTATTCTGCTACATTTAAAAATATTTGCCTTAGATATTTGTTTAAAGAAATAATGTTTTGCATCAACATTAAGTACACTAAAGCATAAGTAATAAAGTAACCTCCACAACCCCTCTTTCCAGGCACTGGGAATCCTGTGATAATTGTGTCACTCACTACAGGCCTTGAGGGTGTCTATGTGGGGAAATACTGAGAGCTGGCTCATTCATCCACTCCCTCACTCCTGCTTATCTCCTGAACATCTTCTTATACGGGCCTGCGCTAGGACTGTGGGATTCTAGAGGAGAGAGCGAGTCTCTCACATTTAAGCTTATTTTTCACCTGGCCCAGACGGCTGAGCTCACAGACATATCAGCAGACCAACGTGGTGTACTTTGGGGCATGATACGTTGAATGAGCCTGGATGGGTCTGAAAAGAGTGCTTTTGTAAGGATGTGAGCCCTGGGCAAAGGGGCTTGAAACGACCAAGTGTGGCAAGGGATAGTATGTGCGAAGACAAGGGACAGGAGGGACAGGAAGCAGTGCATCTGAGGGCCGGTCTTCCATTGCCGCCTGTGCCATGGTATGCTCTGGCCCCTTTACAAACAAGAACTGCTGCACGTCCCTTGAAGACCCAGGAAGGACAAAGACATTTGTCTGTTTTGTCGGCTGATCTGAGTCACAGCTGGAGCACAGCGTTGACTATACCCTGATGCTCAGACACCATCAGTCCCACTATGTGACACAGGGTCTGCTTGATCTTTGGAATAAACTCATTCCTTGAACTTTAGCAGCAAGTCTGTCAGAGTCCACCGTTTCTACTTCCGGAAAGCAATCACGCTCTGAGTAATGAACTGGTCTGGGTCACAGTGGCTAGGGGAGGATGCTGATGTTAATCTCAGACTCCAAAACCAATGCTCCACCATAGGTGGTTCGCCAAGAGGGACTAGGCACACCAGGCATCCTGTCTGTCTGGCTGGTGCTGACCTTACTGCAATGTCTGTCCAGCTACAGAGGACTTCTGATCTGGCCCATACACCCTACACCAAAAGCACTGCGGCCGACCTCGGAGAATACTCTCCAACCTTGAACCCTAGCTCCCCATGCACCTGATCTTGACTGCTCTGCCTCCTACACTGTACTGCCTAGTCCTCTGAAGTAAGTGTAACTGTCCCAAGGATTCCAGACCCAGCAAACTGCTGCTATGTCGCCTCCTGAGCTGGAGCTGGATAAGCTGGGTCATTACCACAAATGGCCAGAGTGAACTGTAGCTAAAGCACAGCAAAGAGTCTCAAAGAAAGACTTGTGGATGGAATCAAAAGAAAGCCGGCTGAACCAAGTGGGGGGGGACACAGAGCCACAATGGAGGAGCACTGGACCAGAGCTTCCATGGAGGGCACGTGCAGGAGGTGTGTCTGTTCCTGGCTTCGGCCAGAAGAACTTCTGTCGGCTCCTCTACCCATTGGACTCGGTGTCCTCACCCTGGACTCTGCTCCTGTACCCATAGGGACATCAATGTCCTTGCCCTGGGCTCCCTGTGTTGGACTCTTGCTTTGTGCATGCCTCATTTGTGAGTCCCTGTGTTCCCAGGAGACAGATGTTCAGCTGTTGAGGTCACCCTTAACCTCCTCTTTTCTCACCCTATTGTCTCCATCTCCTTTGCCCACTTCTTATACCACCTGAGTTATTACCCCCAATAGGCATAAAGCCCAGTGTATATTCACAGTATCCAGTGTAGCTTTTCTGATGACCCTATCAGGTAAAGAATCATCTCAGCCACAGACCCTGGGAAATAACCCAGCAAATAGTAAGCCTGGAATTCAGATCCAGGCTTCTCTCCCCCGAAACCAATGTTCTTGACCAGCAAGGTGTGCTTGCTGTTTCATCTTCACATCCAGGTCACACAGCCAGCGATTTCATGAATCATCTTGTTTATTCCCACAAATGCTTTTTGCCAATGTCCAAGATGGACTGGAACAATAGCAGGCAACTGTTCACCACTGAGTTCTGTAGGAAAGATTAGGGCCCCATCTCACCAGCTCTAACCATCAGGAGTGGAGCTTACACTGGGGTAATTACTCCTGAACCTTCCAGGTGAGGCCTTGTGAAAACAGCAAGTTCATCCAGGCACTTGGGTGTCCTAGCCAGCAGGCACAGATGGGGGATTAGGAGAGATGGTGGGGAGAAATGGAACTTTCAGATTCCCAGTGGCCACCAGGCAGCAGTTGCTACTTGGATTTCATCAGAACCTTCTGATAAAGACAGAGAACACTACACGTGCCAGGAGTGACACGCAGGTCTGGGCTCAAATCCATGAGGTACCATTCTCAAACCACGTGACCTCGTGCAAGTTAATCTCGTTTCTTTGTGCTTAGGTTCTTCATCTGTATAGTAGGATCATGAGTTAGGAGCCTTTGTGGATGTTGATGGTACCTAGACTATAGCCTGATCCTTAGGATGTCTGGAAGAGTAGTCTTGTATAAACTTATCAGCTGTATCTGCAAAGGCACAGAGACCATGGAGAAGGCACAGCTGATATGGTGAGATGAAACCGCCGCCAGGGTAACAGTCCTGTGAGCTGTGTGACCCTGGGGAGTAACCTGACCTCTCTGAGCTACACTGCTCTATCTGTAAACTGAGATGCTACCTCATGACTTTGAAAAGACTGGTATTATCAAAGTACAGACCCAGTACCTAGCAGGTACTCAACAAATCACAGGCATTATCATCAAGACCTAGAAATAGCAGGGCTTGGTTCATTTCAGCTGGATCCGGAGGTTTTGGGTGAATAGCTCCCTTAACGCTTCTTATCTATATTTAGTACTTCTGCTTCTCCAAACAGGACATTTGCATCCCACCCACCATCATCTTGCATGCTTAGAACCTCAAGGAAGGGGTTAATGGTGCAGCTCTAACTTTTGGCAGTGACTTCATTCATCTCTTGGGGTCCCCCTTAGGACACTGGATTGCAAGGGCAGAAGAAAACAGCACTGTCTTCTTCAGAGAAGCCACTGCTCCTAGGGAGTTCACCATCCTTACCAGTGTCTCTAGCTGTGTCTCCTAACTTGAAAATAGTGTGTGGGGCATGCAGCCAATTGCCATGGAGATGGGGCTTTTCCCAGGGAAGAGGCAGCTAGCCAACTTCTGTTCAAAGAGGCTGTGTGTCACATACCTTGCATCAGGAAGGCAGAATTTAGCAGTGAAACAGGCAAATTGATCAGCATGAATCAGAGAGTACCATAGACCCTGTGTTTGCTGCTCAGTGAAGCTTAGCTCATTGGCTTTTTTTTTTTTAATTTAATTTATTTTGTATTGTATGAATTGCTGTCTGCATGCAGGTCTTGACCCGTGTCGGCAATGCCGGGAGGTCAGAAGAGGGTCCTCGGATCCCTGGAACTGAGTTCTCCTGGAATTGGAGTTACAGACGGTTCTCAGCCGCCAGTGGGTGCTGGTGATCGAACCCGGTCCTCTGCAGAGAGCGTCGTGGCTCATCTACTTAATGTTGTAAATAAACAATGGATCGAAACTGGTTCTTAGTGTCTTGCTAGCTAAAAGTTGTATTTTAACCTCGGTGAAAACCCACCCCAACCTCTTTCTTCTTCTCACCCACGTTACACAAAACGCTAGGCTATTTCCACCCTCATTTGGGCTTTTAATAGTATCATATGAGTCAGTTGGTCTTAAAGGTTTCTTTTCCTTCCAGAGCAATGGGAGGAATGAAGGAATGAATCTAACTCTCTCTGCCCTTTCTTTCCTCTTCCACCCCTCCCCTTCTCAGTCTTCAATGACATTGTGAACTTCTTCAGCCTTGAGAGTTGCTTTGAAACCTTTTATTTCTTGTGTTCTACCCTATGGTGACCGTCCAGCAGACCAGAAAGGCTAGGAAGCCTGATTAGCCATCACCTTCCAGCAGGAGACTTTTGCAGACAATTTTCTTTCTCAGGACTGCTGGGCTTGTCCTCTTTACAAAAGAAGTTAAATGGGGCACTTCCCAGACTATATCAAGGAACGAATGACATCACTCAGGTAAAGGGCCTTTCAAACAGAAAGGCCCCCTTCAAAGGTGTCTTAAAATCAGTAAGTACAGAGTCCAAGCACTTGTTGATTGAGTTGACTAATGGACATCTTTCTCAGGGTGGATTCTTTGCAGAAGCAGAAGATGCCCTAGTGTCATCCAGGATGGCACGCCATCTATCTCTCAGGGAATCAGGGAATATACAGGAAGGGGATCAGATGTGATAGAGTCTTTCTGAGCCTGAAGTCACGAATCTGCCATGGTAGTGCATCTTCACCATCACTCTGAATGGGGTCTGATTGCTCAGATGGAGACACTGGAGAAGGCTGTGCTGAAAGTTCATCTCATCACAACCTGCTTTCTTCTCTGTGGACATTTAGCTTCTAATCCCAGCCTGCCTTGCGGAAGGTGTGGCCAGTGGAATGGGAAGGAGACTGTCCTGTGCATTTATTTACAGATCTAGTGGATCACATCTGCATCACTTCCTGCAGACTTCCTCTCTTGGACATAATGCAGGTCAAGAGAATGACTGGTTACATTTGAGCTGCATGGGAATCCCTGGAAGGCATGTACAAGGCAGGCTCCCCTCCAGAGTTTCTGACTTACAAGGTCTGGACAGAGACCTGGGAATCCGCTTTCCTCAGAAGCTTCCAGATGCATACTTGTGGCTCAGAAATACCTTTGGTATGATGGTTTTGCACTGCTATGACAATACTAGCAGGAACAAGTTAAGGGGAGGAAAGAACACATTTATGCCTCATGTTTTGATCCATAGTCAGCTGGGTCCATGTTGTCTGGGCTGTGGTCAGGAGAGCAGTCACAGCAGAAGAGTGCAGGGAACAGAGACTTGTCTCAAGGATGCCAGGGAGCAAGCCAGAGGCAACAGGAAGGGGCTGGGTCAAGATGCATCCCTAAAAGCATGCTCTCAATATCCTATTTCCCCAATGAGGTCTCGCTGTCCACTCTCCCATCACCTCCCAGTAGTCTATTGATATTTTCAGTTCATCAGCAGACAAAACCATTGATAAGCAGAGCCCTCATGATTGAGTCACCTCTGGAACGCCCTCCCCCCAGATATATACCAATCTCCTAGGTCTATTTCGGTCCAATCAAGTTGGCATTCAAGATCAAAAAGTACATCTAGAGCATTCCTGCAAGATAAAAATGACTTGAGTCAGACTCATCTTACCGCACAGATACATGCACACCATGTTTATTGCAGTTCTGTTCAAACTAGCAAAAAGCTGGAACCAATCCAATGCCCTCAATCGGAGGAGTGGATAGAGAAAATGTGGTACATCTACACAATGGAGTTCTACACGCAGCAGTATAGAAAGACGACAGAATCTGAACTTTGCACGTAAATGGATGGAACTAGAAGACTTATTTAGTGAGAGTTACCAGTCCCCAGAAAAACAAACGACGAAGGGTATCCCTCATCTGTGATGCTAGCACCAATTACCTAGTTGTAAGTATTTCTTGTGCACAGCCCTTGAGCTTTTTCTCCAGATTTGGGAGTGATGCATATGGAAAGAATAACCACAAACAACAACAAAAACAACAACAACACAACAGAAAAAACTGCGTCAAGGAAGTGACTGAAATGGTGAACTTCTGCTCGAAACAGTCAACTTCACATCAAGAATTTTGAGAAAGACTGAAAAAGGAGAAAAACATTTTGGCGAGAATACAGAGCTCTGGTGGGTGGGGGGAAGGGTTGTACAAATATATATATATATAAGATATTGTTATAATTATGTATATAATATATATTATTATCAAACCTGGGTCCTCTGAAAGAGCAGTTGGTGCTCTTAACCACTAGGCCATCTCTCCAGCCCCGGGATTCACATTTTAACATAACCTTGTATACAGGTAAAAAAATATATAACATATATATATATATATATATATTTGTACAACCCTTCCCCCCCACCCCACCAGAGCTCATGTATTCTGCCAAACATGTTTTTCTCCTTTTTCTCAGTCTTTCTCAAAATTCTTGATGTGGAAGTTGACTGTTTTGAGCAGAAGTTCACCATTTCAGTCAGTTCTTTGACGCAGTTTTTTCTGTTGTTGTTGTTGTTGTTTTTGTTGTTGCTGTTGTGGTTATTCTTTCCATATGCATCACTCCCAAATACTTGGATAAAAGCTCAAGGGGTTGTGCACAAGAAATACTTACAACTAGGTAATTGGTGCTAGCATCCACAGATGACGGATACCATTCGTCGTTTGTTTTTCTGGGACTGTGTAACTTCACTTAACATAATATCTTCTAGTTCCATCCATTTACGTGCAAAGTTCATGATTCTGTCGTCTTTCTATACTGCTGCGTAGAACTCCATTGTGTAGATGTACCACATTTTCTCTATCCACTCCTCAGTTGAAGGGCACTTGGATTGGTTCCAGCTTTTTGCTATTGTGAACAGAGCTGCAATAAACATGGCTGTGCATGTATCTGTGCGGTAAGATGAGTCTGACTCAAGTCATTTTTATCTTGCAGGAATGCTCTAGATGTACTTTTTGATCTTGAATGCCAACTTGATTGGACCGAAATAGACCTAGGAGATTGGTATATATCTGGGGGGAGGGCGTTCCAGAGGTGACTCAATCATGAGGGCTCTGCTTATCAATGGTTTTGTCTGCTGATGAACTGAAAATATCAATAGACTACTGGGAGGTGATGGGAGAGTGGACAGCGAGACCTCATTGGAGGAAATAGGATATTGAGAGCATGCTTTTAAGGGATGCATCTTGACCCAGCCCCTTCCTGTTGCCTCTGGCTCTGCTCCCTGGCATCCTTGAGACAAGTCTCTGTTCCCTGCACTCTTCTGCTGTGATGCTCTCCCTGACCACAGCCCAGACAACATGGACCCAGCTGACTATGGATCAAAACCATGAGCATAAATGTGTCTTTCCTCCCCTTAACTTGTTCCTGCTAAGTATTGTCATAGCAGTGCAAAACCATCATACCAAAGGTATTTCTGAGCCACAAGTAGCATCTGGAAGCTTCTGAGGAAAGCGGATTCCCAGGTCTCTGTCCAGACCTTGTAAGTCAGAAACTCTGGAGGGGAGCCTGCCTTGTACATGCCTTCCAGGGATTCCCATGCAGCTCAAATGTAACCAGTCATTCTCTTGACCTGCATTATGTCCAAGAGAGGAAGTCTGCAGGAAGTGATGCAGATGTGATCCACTAGATCTGTAAATAAATGCACAGGACAGTCTCCTTCCCATTCCACTGGCCACACCTTCCGCAAGGCAGGCTGGGATTAGAAGCTAAATGTCCACAGAGAAGAAAGCAGGTTGTGATGAGATGAACTTTCAGCACAGCCTTCTCCAGTGTCTCCATCTGAGCAATCAGACCCCATTCAGAGTGATGGTGAAGATGCACTACCATGGCAGATTCGTGACTTCAGGCTCAGAAAGACTCTATCACATCTGATCCCCTTCCTGTATATTCCCTGATTCCCTGAGAGATAGATGGCGTGCCATCCTGGATGACACTAGGGCATCTTCTGCTTCTGCAAAGAATCCACCCTGAGAAAGATGTCCATTAGTCAACTCAATCAACAAGTGCTTGGACTCTGTACTTACTGATTTTAAGACACCTTTGAAGGGGGCCTTTCTGTTTGAAAGGCCCTTTACCTGAGTGATGTCATTCGTTCCTTGATATAGTCTGGGAAGTGCCCCATTTAACTTCTTTTGTAAAGAGGACAAGCCCAGCAGTCCTGAGAAAGAAAATTGTCTGCAAAAGTCTCCTGCTGGAAGGTGATGGCTGAATCAGGCTTCCTAGCTCTTTCTGGTCTGCTGGACTGGTCACCATAGGGTAGCAACACAGAGAAATAAAAGGTTTTCAAAAGCAACTCTCAAGGCTGAAGAAGTTCACAATGTCATTGAAGACTGAGAAGGGGAGGGGTGGAAGAGGAAAGAAAGGAGGAAGAGAGAGAGTTAGATTCATTCCTTCATTCCTCCCATTGCTCTAGGAAGGAAAAGAAACCTTTAAGACAACCTGACTCATATGATACTATATTAAAAAGCCAAATGAGGGCTGGAGAGATAGCCTAGCGGTTAAGAGCACCGACGCTCTTGCAGAGGACCCGGGTTCGATCCCCAGCACCCACATGGCGGCTGAGAACCGTCTGTAACTCCAATTCCAGGAGAACTCCAGTTCCAGGGGAATCCGAGACCCTCTTCTGACCTCCGCGGCATTGCACGACACGGGTGCACAGACCTGCATGCAGACAGCACATTCATACACATACAAAAATAAATTAAAATTAAAAAAAAAAAAGCCAAATGAGCTAAGCTTCACATGAGCAGCAAACACAGGGTCTATGGTACTCTCTGACTTCATGCTGAACAATTTGCCTGTTTCACTGCTAAATTCTGCCTTCCTGATGCAAGGTATGTGACACACAGCCTCTTTGAACAGAAGTTGGCTAGCTGCCTCTTCCCTGGGAAAAGCCCCATCTCCATGGCAATTGGCTGCATGCCCCACACACTATTTTCAAGTTAGGAGACACAGCTAGAGACACTGGTAAGGATGGTGAACTCCCTAGGAGCAGTGGCTTCTCTGAAGAAGACAGTGCTGTTTTCTTCTGCCCTTGCAATCCAGTGTCCTAAGGGGGACCCCAAGAGATGAATGAAGTCACTGCCAAAAGTTAGAGCTGCACCATTAACCCCTTCCTTGAGGTTCTAAGCATGCAAGATGATGGTGGGTGGGATGCAAATGTCCTGTTTGGAGAAGCAGAAGTACTAAATATAGATAAGAAGCGTTAAGGGAGCTATTCACCCAAAACCTCCGGATCCAGCTGAAATGAACCAAGCCCTGCTATTTCTAGGTCTTGATGATAATGCCTGTGATTTGTTGAGTACCTGCTAGGTACTGGGTCTGTACTTTGATAATACCAGTCTTTTCAAAGTCATGAGGTAGCATCTCAGTTTACAGATAGAGCAGTGTAGCTCAGAGAGGTCAGGTACTCCCCAGGGTCACACAGCTCACAGGACTGTTTACCCTGGCTGCGGTTCATCTCACCATATCAGCTTGTTCCTTCTCCATGGTCTGTGGCCTTTGCAGATACAGCTGATAAGTGATTATAACAAGACTACTCTTCCAGACATCCTAAGGATCAGGCTATAGTCTAGGTACCATCAACATCCACAAAGGCTCCTAACTCATGATCCTACTATACAGATGAAGAACCTAAGCACAAAGAAACGAGATTAACTTGCACGAGGTCACGTGGTTTGAGAATGGTACCTCATGGATTTGAGCCCAGACCTGCGTGTCACTCCTGGCACGTGTAGTGTTCTCTGTCTTTATCAGAAGGTTCTGATGAAATCCAAGTAGCAACTGCTGCCTGGTGGCCACTGGGAATCTGAAAGTTCCATTTCTCCCCACCATCTCTCCTAATCCCCCATCTGTGCCTGCTGGCTAGGACACCCAAGTGCCTGGATGAACTTGCTGTTTTCACAAGGCCTCACCTGGAAGGTTCAGGAGTAATTACCCCAGTGTAAGCTCCACTCCTGATGGTTAGAGCTGGTGAGATGGGGCCCTAATCTTTCCTACAGAACTCAGTGGTGAACAGTTGCCTGCTATTGTTCCAGTCCATCTTGGACACTTGGCAAAAAGCATTTGTGGGAATAAACAAGATGATTCATGAAATCGCTGGCCTGTGTGACCTGGATGTGAAGATGAAACAGCAAGCACACCTTGCTGGTCAAGAACATTGGTTTCGGGGGAGAGAAGCCTGGATCTGAATTCCAGGCTTACTATTTGCTGGGTTATTTCCCAGGGTCTGTGGCTGAGATGATTCTTTACCTGATAGGGTCATCAGAAAAGCTACACTGGATACTGTGAATATACACTGGGCTTTATGCCTATTGGGGGTAATAACTCAGGTGGTATAAGAAGTGGGCAAAGGAGATGGAGACAATAGGGTGAGAAAAGAGGAGGTTAAGGGTGACCTCAACAGCTGAACATCTGTCTCCTGGGAACACAGGGACTCACAAATGAGGCATGCACAAAGCAAGAGTCCAACACAGGGAGCCCAGGGCAAGGACATTGATGTCCCTATGGGTACAGGAGCAGAGTCCAGGGTGAGGACACCGATGTTCCAATGGGTAGAGGAGCAGACAGAAGTTCTTCTGGCCGAAGCCAGGAACAGACACACCTCCTGCACGTGCCCTCATGGAAGCTCTGGTCCAGTGCTCCTCCATTGTGGCTCTGTGTCCCCCCTACCTTGGTCTGCCCAGGCCTGTTCTTTTGATTCCATCCACAAGTCTTTCTTTGAGACTCTTTGCTGTGCTTTAGCTACAGTTCACTCTGGCCATTTGTGGTAATGACCCAGCTTATCCAGCTCCAGCTCAGGAGGCGACATAGCAGCAGTTTGCTGGGTCTGGATCCTTGGGACAGTTACACTTACTTCAGAGGACTAGGCAGTACAGTGTAGGAGGCAGAGCAGTCAAGATCAGGTGCATGGGGAGCTAGGGTTCAAGGTTGGAGAGATATCTATCAGAGGTCAGGCCAGATGCTTTTGGTGTAGGAGTGTATGGGACCAGAGTCAGAAGTCCTCTGTAGCTGGACAGGACATTGCAGTAAGGTCAGCACCAGCCAGACAAGACAGGATGCCTGGTGTGCCTAGTCCCTCTTGGCGACACACCTATGGTGGCAGCATTGGTTTTGGAGTCTGAGATTAAACTCAGCATCCTCCCCTAGCCACTGTGAATCCCAGACCAGTTCATTACTCAGAGCTGTGATTGCTTTCCGGAAGTAGAAACGGTGGACTCTGACAGACTTGCTGCTAAAGTTCAAGGAATGAGTTTATTCCAAAGATCAAGCAGACCCTGTGTCACATAGTGAGGACTGAATGTGTGCTGAGCATCAGGGTATAGTCAAGCCTGTGCTCCAGCTGTGACTCAGATCAGCCGACAAAACAGACAAATGTCTTTGTCTCTCCTGGGTCTTCAAGGGCAGTGCAGCAGTTCTTTGGTGTGAAAGGGGCCCAGAGCATACCATGGCCAAGGCGGCAATGGAAGACCGCCCCTCAGATGCACCCTGCTCCTCCTGTCCCTCCTGTCCCTTGTCTTCGCACATACTATCCCTTGCCACACTTGGTCGTTTCAAGCCCCTTTGCCCAGGGCTCACATCCTTACAAAAGCACTCTTTTCAGACCCATCCAGGCTCATTCAACGTATCATGCCCCAAAGTACACCACGTTGGTCTGCTGATATGTCTGTGAGCTCAGCCGTCTGGGCCAGGTGAAAAATAAGCTTAAATGTGAGAGACTCGCTCTCTCCTCTAGAATCCCACAGTCCTCAGCGCAGGACCTTGTATAAAGAAGATGTTCAGGAGATACAGCAGGAGAGAGGGAGTGGATGAATGAGCCAGCTCTCAGTATTTCCCCACATAGACACCCTCAAGGCCTGTAGTGAGTGACACAATTATCACAGGATTCCCAGTGCCTGGAAAGAGGGGTTGTGGAGGTTACTTTATTACTTATGCTTTAGTGTACTTAATGTTGATGCAAAACATTATTTCTTTAAACAAATATCTAAGGCAAATATTTTTAAATGTAATGCATGAATAATTATGCCTAATGTTCAAAAGTGTGTAAATGATAATATAGTAAAGAGCAATGGATTACCAGCTAACTTCAGAAGTAACGTATGATTGTGAAAGTAGAGGCCACGTGTGGATTATCCCAGCTCCTTAGCAGAAGTAAACAGTATTCTAAATATGGAGTTGACTATACATGCATTTTCTGTCCAAGGCCAAGATAAGGGTAAAGTGAGCAAATATTTGTGGGTCAAAGGTCAGAGCCTCTCACTTTTGTAATATTTTGATAGTTTAATTATTGGGTACTGTTAGCATTGTAATTGTGTAAATAAAAATATTAAATATTCTGAAATAGAAACAATACAAAGAATCAATGAGTCCAAGAGTTGGTTCTTTGAAAAGATAAACAAGATAGACAGTCCTTTAACCTACTTAACCAAAAGAAGAAAAGAGCTACTCCAAACCAACAAAATTATAGATGAAAGGGGAAACATCACAACAGATGACAAAAAGATCCAGAACATTATATGGGAATTCTTTAAAAACCTATATTCTATTAAATTTGAAAACTTAAGAAAAATGGATGCATATCTGAAATCATGGGACTCACCAACACTTAACCAAGAAGAGATCAACAGGTTAAACAGACCCATAACATATAAGGAAATTGAAACAGTAATACAAAACCTCCCAACTAAAAAAAAAAAAAAACCCAGGACCAGATGAATTTACAGCAGAATTCTTCCAGAAGTTTAAAGAGGACCTACAACCAATATTACTCAAGTTATTCAAAAGGATAGAAACAAAGGAAAATCTCCCAAATTCTTTCTACAAAACCAGCCTCACTCTAATACCAAACCCAGGCAAAGATACAACCAAAAAAGAAAACTATAGACCCATACCCTTGCAAACCACATACAGGCATACATCAAAAAAGACATCCACCATAATCAAGTCAGATTTATTCCAGAGATGCAGGGATAGTTCAGTATACATAAATCAACAAATGTCATAAAGCACATAAATGGACTGAAGACAAAAAACACATGGTCATCACAATTGATGCAGAAAAGGCCATTGATAAAACTCAGCATGCCTTCATGTTTAAAGTCCTAGAGGGAACTGGACTGAAGGGAACTTTCCTCAACATAATTAAAGCTATATACAACAAACCCATGGCCAACATCATTCTAAATGGAGAAAAATTAGAACCATTCCCCTTAAAGTCAGGAACCCAGCAAAACTGCCCCCCACCTCCATTCCTTTTTCAATATAGTGCTTGAAACTCTTATAGAGCAATAAGACAAGAGAATAAATTTAAAGGAGTACTGATTGGAAAGGAGGAGATCAAACTATCTCTTTTTGCAGATGACGTGACAGTATACCTAAGGGATGCCAAAAATTCTATCAGAAAGCTCCTAGAAATTATTAACAGTAAAGTGGCAGGCTACAAAATTAATCTACAAAATCAGTAGCTTTTCTTTATGCTAACGACAAGCAACTAGAGAAGGACTACAGAAAGACCCTCCCATTCACAATAGCCCTAAAAAGTAAATAAATAAAATATCTCAGAACAAACATGATCAAAGACTTTAATGAATTCTACAGTGAAAATTTTAGATCCTTGAAAAAGATTGAAGAAGACATCAGAAGATGGAAGGACCTCCCATGCTCATGGATCAGAAGAATTAATATACTAAAAATGACCATCCTACCCAAAGTAATATACAGATTGAATGCAATGACAATTAAAATTCCCATAAGCTTCTTCACACACCTAGAAAAAAGATCCCAAAGTTCATATGGAAAAACAAAAGACCCTGGCTAGTCAAAACAACACTGAACAAAAAGAGTAATGCATGGGGGTGGGGGTAGGGATTACTATACCAGACTTCAAATTATATTACAGGGCTATAGTCATGAAAACAGCATGGTACTGGCACAAACACAGATCTGTACACCAATGGAACAAAATTGAAGATTCAAACTAGAGTACATGCAATTTCAGGCACCTCATATTTGACAAAGGGACCAAAAAGACTCAATGGAAGAAAGACAGCATCTTCAGCAAATGGTGCTGGCAAAGCTGGATTGCCACTTGTAGAAGAATGAAACTAAATCCCTACCCTTCACCCTATATAAAAGTCAACTCCAAATGGATCAAAGACCTCAATGTGAAACCTGAAACTCTGAAAATGTTAGAAGAAAGCATTTGCAGTAATCTATAAGATGTAGGTGTAGGAAAAGACTTTCTAAATCAGAAAGCAGTTACATAGGAAATAAGATCAACAATCAACAAGTGGGACTTTATTAAACTAAAAAGCTTCTGTATGGTGAAAGAAACAATCAAAGAAGTGAAGAGAAAACCCACAGACTAGAAGGAAATCTTTATCAATCATACATCTGACAGAGGCTTAACATCCAGAGTATATAAATTACTCAAAAAACCAAAGGATCAAGACAGCAAATGACCCAGTCAAAAGAAGGAGTGAAGATCTGAACATAGACTTATCAAATGAAGAAGTAAAGATGGCTGAGAAACATCTCAAAAAGTGTTCAACATCATTAATAATTAAAGAAATGCCAATTAAAACTACTTTGAGATTTTTCTCTTACCCTGGTAAGACTGGCTATGATCAAGAAAACGACTGACGAGTAGATAGAGAAAATGTGGTACATCTACACAATGGAGTTCTATGCAGTGGTAAAGAAAGATGACATCATGAACTTTGCAGGTAAATGGATGGAACTAGAAGCTATCATGCAGTAATGCAGTCTCAGAAAAACAAAGGACATATGGTGTCCCTCATTTGTGGATCCTAGTACCAAGTCCCTATATGTAAGTCAAGGCGGATAATTTCTTAGTAAAAATAATACCACATTGACTGATATCACTATAGATGTAGCTTGAAGTTTATGTCTCTATTTTCCTCAGTCCTAGATTTATGAGAAAGAATAAAGCTCTTTTTAAAAGTACATCAAAACATCCATTAACATATATAATTTAGAAATGTAAGATTAAATGTCTTTTTACCTGCATGCAAGCTTACTGTTAAACTGTGAATCCCTAAATGTGTTTTGGAATTAACCTTTCATCTACTTTCAGACTTTGTAAAGCTGAAAAAATAAATAAAATATTTTAAAAATAAAAAAATTATTAAATATTATTTATCAAATAAACATTACATTAAATATTTTAATACCAATTGCTGATATCTTACTGTTACCTTTATATTTGTTTACATAAAGCCCTTACTGACATGTAATTCATGTATCGTATAATTTATTCACTTAAAATGTATAATTCAGGGCCGATAAGATGGCTTAGAGGGTAAAAGGTGCTTGGTGCCAAGTCTGATGACCTGAGTTCAATTCCTGTAATCCACATGGTAGAAAGTGCGAACCACCTCCAATGAGTTGTCTTCTGACCACCGTGTGTGGACTGTGGAGTACACATGCCCCTTCCAAAGAGAAAATAAATAAATAAATGTAAATAAATAATAAAAGGTATAATTCAGTGACTTTCCAATTACATCCACAGAGTTGTATAAGCATCACCCAAATAAAATATAGAATATCTTATTATTTAAAAAACATTACCTTTGAAAAGGTATCAGCCCCTCATTCCTTACCCAGTGCTCATATAGTCACTAATTCTGATCTACAAATTATGGACATTTCTGCGTGCAGATGTGTATCGAGTGTGCCTGTATATGTGGGGTTCACATATGTGTAGGTTCTGTGTCTGTGGAGGCAAGAGGTTAGAGCTGAGTATCTTTTTCAATCACTCTGTTTACTGAGACAGTCTTTGGCGAGCTGGGAGCTCACCTATTCATCCAGTCTAACCAGCCAGCAGGCCCTGGGCATCCCTGCCTCCTCCTCTGGTGTTCTGGGATCACGGGAGGGCCACTAGGTCCTGCACAATCTGAACTCCAGACCCCACGCTCCTTCACAAGTGCTCCGCCCACTGAGCCATCTCCCCAACCTGTCATGGACGTTTTATAAACAGGATCGTACAGTGTGACAACACTATTTGTCCTTTGACATCTGGCTTCTTTCTTGCACTTAATGTGTTTCAAGTTTCATCCATATTGTAGCATTTCATTCCCTTTGTATCACCAAGTGTGACGCCATCTTGTGTCCATGCCACGTTTGTTTTTCCCTCCAGAAGTTGATGGGCATTTGACTTCTACCTACTTTGGGCTATTATGGCTAATGCTGCTATAAATGCCCATCATGTACAAACGCTCCCCTAAATTATTTGCCCAAGATGCATGTCGCTCATTGGCCTTCATTCCAGTCCTCTTACTGCATGAGAAGGTTTTCATTCCATGGCATAGACAATGTGGAGCATCAGCATAATTCCCCTGTGGGTACCCAGAAGTATCCAGGAGCCAGAGGCAAGGACTCCCCTGGTAGGGAGAGAGCCAAACTGCCGTCTGCTTCTGTTCTTTCCTGCTCTCACAGCTGCATCTGCTCCTGGCAGCTTGGTCCCCACTATGCTTGCCACCCACACATGCTACCACCCACACTTTTCTTCAGCAAGCAGAAGAAAGACTGCACATTGCCTCTCTCTTCCAGGCACCAAAACATCTCCTGGCATTTTGGAAGGCCCAGTCAGGGAACTCAAGAATCCCTGCAAGGCAGCAGAGCCCTGCTTGGCACGGCAGGGAGCCTTGGGGGTGTTGAGGGGTATATGTGGAGGTAGCTGTGCTAGGAATCAGGACAAAAAAGAGGAAGAGGCAACTCCATCATCAGAGAGAAATTAAAACATCCAAACTGAGGAGTAGCTTCTAAGAAGCCTGTGGCATCCATATTTTGTTTGTTTTCTTTTACTCACTCCAGAGATGAATTGGCTGCATAGCCCCAAACTTGGGGCTGGCTGCTTCTTCATTTCTTCTTAGTATTCCTCAATGTTAGTGATACACGGTAATGGTATAGGGTTTACTGATCATGATGGTCCAAGTCTGTGAGTGTGCTAAAAACTACTATAGTTCTGCAAGAAATTATTTTATGCTATGAGAATTATATCTCACTTATCAAGGAATGGATGAGGGAGATGGCAAATGTATGACTGAGTGATGGAAGGTTGGATGTGCCGAGAATCAGAAGAATGCTGGTTGGGTGGCTGGATGATATGTTGAGGCAGGGAAGGTTACATGACCAAAGGACAAAGGAACAAAGAACTATGGGTGTTCCACTGTTTGTTGCTGCCATTTTAATAAGGCTGGGAGTGAGTTGGGAAGTAGTCCATGTTGAGAAGCAAGAAAATAAATAGCATGGTTTAGAATTCTTCCTCACTTACAATTTCTGGGCTAATGCTTATCCCAGCCACCCATTCCCTAAGTATCCTTGTGCCTTCCTCTTCCACCAAACTTTGTTTCCTTCAACTCTTAGCTACAACACTCACCCAAATCTGACATGGTGTGTATTTTTTTAAAGTGTCTGTAACCTCACTAGAATGTTAAGTTCCCCAAGAAGATTGCATTTTCTCTTTCCTACCTAGTTTGTAGCTACTGATCATAGAAAATGTTCATTATGTAGCATATGTTCCAAAGATAAGGAGAAAGTACATAAATGGCCTCATTCCATGTAGGAAGGCATGGGCATGACAGAGTCCTCCCAGGCCCCCACTGCAAAGGCGAGCATGCGAGCAATACATTTTCATGGGTTTTGTGTAACCTGTTCATTATATTGGAAACTGACCTGTGTATTGGAGAATAACACTAGAGATACCAGTCAAGTTGAAGCCTAGTTGTCAGTTCCTACAACTGAAAATTTGAAAGTGATTATGTTAAAATCTATAGGTAAAATCTGTAGGTCATCTGAGGAATATTTTGCTCTTAATATTATTCCCTCTATTCCGTGGCATAGGATGTCATAACACTTTTTCTTCTTTTTTATTAAATTTTAATAATTTTCATACATCATAATTTATGGCATTTAGATTCCTTCCCTGTATACAGCTCCCTTTATTCCTGCCTATCCAATTTAATGTAATATATTACATTCTATTATATATATATATATATATATATTATATATTTATTATATTATTACATATATAGTCTATTTCATGTTTCTCAAAATGTCCTTCAATGTGTGTCCATCCACTAGAGCCTGGTTACTTTACCGAGACGAGAGGCCCCTGCTTGAAAGAGACATCTGCTCCTCCCCACAGCCATCTGTTGCCACAATTTCCTTAGGAAACTGGAACTTCTTACCTGCTTCTTCATTTCTATGCTGGGATTTTTTTCTGGTTTGAGCTAGCATGGGACGTGTGCATGCTGTCTGCACGGTTGTAAGTTCACATGAGCGACCGACCAGAGCTGTCTGGAGAACAGCTTCCTTGTGCTCATCCACCACCTCTGGCTCTTACAATCTTTCATCCTCCTCTTTGGCAATGATCCCCGAGCCTTGGGTAGCAGAAGCTTGATATGGGTGTCTTTTTCAGGGATAAGTACCCTGCAGCCTTTTGTTCTCTGCACACTGGCCAGTTGTGGGTTTCTATGTTAATCTGTCACATAGGGAAGTTTCTCTGGTGAGAGTTGTTAGATGCATTGATCTAATTAAAATAATTTTAATAAAAATACTAATTTTAATAGTTTATATACTGCTTAGTATATAAACTTTGCACATTTTAATTTAATGTTTCATTCTTTTTTATGTTGTTTTCCATCAAGTTGTATTCTTAATTTTGAGAATGTTCTTTGCTGGTGTATTGATGTGTAATGGATAATTGACAATGAATACTATAACTTATCTGAACAAATTCATTAATTCTAATAGTTTTGTGGGGAATAATCTATATTATATGTCTACTTATAAGAGATGATGTTTCTTCCAAGTAGAGGTAATAATTCTTCATTTCTAATTAAGATGTCTTTTGTCTTGACTGTCTTGTGTAGAATCTTGTATTCCAATGCTGAGCAGAACTGGTGAGAACAGATTACCTTGTCCTTGTCTTGTTACAGGTACTTGGTTTATGCTGTTACAGTCATCTAGTTCACTGTTGGTCTCCCAACTAATTGTTCTATCCATTGTTAAATACGGAATGTCGAAAACTCAAGTAATTTTTGTTGAGTCGTGTATTTTTTTTTCAATTCTGTCCTGTTTGTTTTCAGTAACTTCTTGTATTTTGGATCCCTGTTATTAATGGAATACGTGTTTATAAGTGTTGTGTGATGCTGATAGACTGTTTTAGCAAGTATGACATTAGTTCAAGGGTTGGGGCTGTTGTTGTTTGTGTTTGTGCATATGTGCAGGGATGTGTAGGTATGTGCATATGTGTGTGGAAGCCAGAGGTTAGTTAACTCTTAAAGAACAACAACCTTGGGTGTTGTTCTTTAAGAGTTAGTCAGCATGTTAGTTTTTTTTTTTTTTAACAGGGTCATGTCTCAGTGGCCTGGGCTGTCCAAATAAACTAGGCTGGCTAGACAGTGAACTTCAAGGATCCTACCTCCAGAGTGCTGAGATGATAAATTATGCCCAGATTTCTTGTGTGAGTTCTGGGGAATCAAACTCAGGTCAATTGCAAGCACTTTACTGAGTAAGCTATCTCCCTAGCCAGCTCTAGCTCTTTTATACAGAACATTTATCAAACTGAGCAAGTTTCTTTGTAGTATGATTTAGTTTTTCTCATAGAAAGCAATAGATTTTATCAATGATTTTTTTGTATCTATTGACATAATCATTTGGGAAGTTTTTCTTTCATTCAATTAATATGGTATATTCCATTGGTTAATTTCAAATATTGAATCTGCATTGTGTTCCTGGGAGAAAACAGCCCATGTGCATACTGGATTCATGTGCTGGTATTTTGATAAAGTATTTTGTACCTATATTCATAATAGATATTGATCTGTAGTTTTCTATTTAGTTGATGCTTTTGTCTTTATTGGGGTAATATTAACCTCCTAAAATTAGTCAGAGAGTATTTTCCCAAAGCATTAATGTTGAATGTTCTTTAATTGTTTGGTACAACTAATCAATAATCAATAAACTCATAATCATGATATATGTCATAAGGAGAATGTTCTTTGAGCATTTGGTATAAATCATCAATAAATTAATCATCATGATTTTTTAAGGAGAGGTTGCAATAGTGTCACTGATGCAGTCTCTTTATTACCAAATTCTATTCTGCTTTTCTGTTTCTTCATGGTTTGGTGTTACTCAGTTGTTTTTGTCTATGAACTTGTCCAGTCCATCCATGTTATCTAATTTTCTGTCATATAGTAATTCATAGCATTTTCTCCAAACCATTTCTTATTTCTTTAAGATCAGCAATGATTCCCTCTCTTTTACTCTTTTTTATTGAAGTTTTGTCTATTTTATACATTTCTTAATCAAATTTTTACCCAATCCCCCTTCCTTGCCCACTCGCCATCAGAGCTCATGCATTATGCCATACATGTCTTTCATCTTTTTCTCAGACTTTTAAAAATATTTTTGATGCTAAAATTTACTGTTTGGGGCTTAAGTTTACTGTTTCAGTCAGATCTTTGACCAAGTCTTTTTGTTGTTGTTGTTCCTGCTCATTTATATCATTCCAAAATATGCTGCAGATATACCAAAATTATGATGTCTGAAAATAAACTCTAGGTTGATTCCAAAACATGTTTAGTGTTCACACTTCTCTCTTTCACTCTCAACTTCAGCAACCTGTGACAGCTCGTATTTTATCACTCTAGCTGAGTGTTTTGTCAACTTGGTAAATATTTCCAAAAAAATGAGGCTTTTCTTCGTTGACTTTATTGCTTTTCTGCATTCTTAAGTATTGCTTTCTGCTTTCTGCCTCCTTAAGAACTCATTTGTTATTCTTTCTGCAAGTTGGTAAGGAAGAAGCTTAGGTTGTTTATTTTATATATTTCTCCTTTGTTAACATGGGGATTTATGAATATAAATTTCTCTCGTTTTACTGTATTTCATAAGTTTCAACATGGTGCTGCTGTCTTTATTTTTCTTCATTTAAAAGCCTTGCTAATCCATCTTGAGTTTTACTTTTTTGAAAAATTTTTATTGAGTTTTTATGCATTTCCTACTGTAGAGTGTTTTACCTTTCAGTCCCTTAATTATTTAAGATTGCATTGTTGGGGCTGGAGAGATGGCTCAGCAGTTAAGAGCACCGACTGCTCTTGCAGAGGACCTGGGTTCGATCCCCAGCACCCACATGGCAGCTAAGAACTGTCTTTAACTCCAGTTCCAGGGGAATATGATACCCTCTTCTAGCCTCTGTGTCATTGCATGACATGGGTGCACCAACCTACATGCAGACAGTACACTCATACACATAAAAATAATAAATAAATAAATTAATTTTTAAAAAGATTGCATTGTTTAACTTCTATACATTCATGGGTTTCTGTCATCTCATTTCTTTTTATTATTGATTACTAATTTTACAACATCATTATTGAAGAACATATTGTGTACGATTTCAGTCTTTTTCATGTTCTGAAACTTGTTTCCTTTCCCAGCATATGGTAGATCCTTGGAAGCCTTCCATGCATCCTTGAGAACAACACATCTTCTGCTGTTGCTGTGTGCAGTGTTCTGTGGATGTCTGCTAGGGCTACTTGGTTTATACTGTTACATAAGTCTTATGCTCCCTTGCTGATCTTCCAACCAGTTATTTGGTCCATTCTTTCATTTGGAGCATTGAAATTTCCAATAGTTTGCTTTGAATTATATGCTTCTTTCTACAGTTATTCCATTTGCTTCATGTGTTTTAGAGCCTTGACATTAGTTGCATGCATGGTTGTAATTGTTAAGCCTTTCTGATGAATTGACTGTCTTACTAAAATACTCTTCTTTATATATAGTAACAATTTTAAATATCTTGTCTTATAATTATAAACTATCACCAGATCTTTTTTTATTTTTATTAATTTTATTTATTTCTGTATGTGTATGAATGTACTGTCTGCATGCAAGTTTGTGCACCTGTGTCGTGCAATGCTGCGGAGGTCAGAAGAGGGTGTCGGATTCCCCTGGAACTGGAGTTCTCCTGGAATTGGAGTTTCAGATGGTTCTCGGCCGCCATGTGGGTGCTGGGGATCGAACCTGGGTCCTCTGTAAGAGCGGTCAGCGTTCTTAAATGCTAGGCCATCTCTCCAGCCCTATCCCCAGATCTTTATGGGTTACTTTTTGCATGGTATTTTTTTGTCTGATATTTATGCACCATACACATGTATTTAATTGTGCCTCTTGTAAATAGCATGAAGTTAAATCATGTCTCTTTTTGACAATCTCTGATATTAGGTTGGAGTATGTAAGCCATTTATGTTTAATATAATGAATTGGTGCCAAAGGATACACATCTATATTCTGCTATATATTTTCTACATACCTAACCTCTTTTGTCATTATTCTTGCATTACACTTTATTTTTTAATTTTTTTTTAAATTTTTTTAAATTTTATTTATTTCCGTATGTGTATGAATGTATTGTCTGCATGCAAGTCTGTGCACCCGTGACGTGCAATGCCGCGGAGGTCAGAAGAGGGCGTTGGACTCCCCTGGAACTGGAGTTCTCCTGGAATTGGAGTTTCGGACGGCTCTTGGCCACCATGTGGGTGCTGGGGATCGAACCCGGGTCCTCTGCAAGAGCAGTCGGCGCTCTTAACCGCTAGGCCATCGCTCCAGCCCTATTTTTGTATATTTACATATTTGTTTATTTCCCCATATACAAATTATAATTCACTGTTTCTTTTACTGTTTCATATTTCTTAGAATCTGGACATTTAAAATACTAAAATGATGATAATTCTATAAATCAAATTCTCCATGATTGTTATTGGTGCTATTTCTGGAGTGAATTTCCAGACGTGGTGTCTACATTCATA
Organism: Rhizomys pruinosus; assembly: GCA_009823505.1. NCBI lineage: Eukaryota > Metazoa > Chordata > Mammalia > Rodentia > Spalacidae > Rhizomys > Rhizomys pruinosus. The sequence continues at coordinate 3,360,930 of VZQC01000265.1, forward strand.
CCATGTATGGCCACTTAAATCTCTTTTAGATTATTGGTCAATTTAGGGATTCTTATAATTTCTTAGTCTAACAAGTCTTCCACCCATTGCTAGTCGGCTCTGTATAATGGCAGTGCTCGGATAGCCAGCTTGAAACTCAGTCTTAGTTCTCACTGCTTCCATGCACAGAGCCTCAAAATTAACAAGAGGTAGAAGGGCCTTCTTGGGCCTTTCATTGACACACATGCAGACCTGCCATGTGCAGGCACTACATGTGTACATGGCTGTCCAGAACATTTAACATATGTAATCACCTGTAGCATAGACTTCCTTTTGAATGTTTGGCTCCCTTGATTTTCCAACTCTAATTGCTACTTCGGGTAGCTGTGATGTTTAACAGTTGCCAATGATTGTGTTCACGAGTCCCTATGAGGAGAACTTTCCTCACTGTGCAAACTCGGAGTCAAGTAAGAGAAGCCCAGCAGGAAGGATTTCACTGGGAGCTGCCAAACAAACTAAAGCCAGCGATCAGGAAACTGGACTTGGGAGGCACTCAGTTCCCTTCTTTCTCCTCCAATAGCTCGGGCTGTCAGCTTTGACTGTCATTTGTGGAGCCTTTGGGTTTTAGGACTACTGTGTGGTAAGGAAAATTAAAACCCAACAAAGTTCTGTTTATAGATTTTCAACCAATTTTCTTGAATGAACAACCCCATAGTCTTATAAGTTTTGGTTTATTTTTTAGAGAATTGAAAGCTTGGTTTGATTTTTTTATTATGGAAAAGAGTATAGCTAAAACTCCTATTCTTATTGTTCCTGAAAAATGTCTATTTACTGATGTTTTTAAATTTTTATTGAATTTTTGTGATTTTCATATAGCAAATTTCCTGGTCACTGAATGCCAATTATGGTAAGATTCCCTAAGTGTTGTGTTTTACTGGTCTCTGTAAGGAAAAGTCAAGAGAATCCTAGAAGGTTACAAAATAGGCAACTTGTCCTTTATAGACATTTTGTTTAAGCCCATTGTGTTGGTTGTTTTTCTGTTCTGTGATAAAAACATGAGCAAAGCAAATTAGAAAAGGAAGAGTCAATTTGGGATTAAGTTTCCAGAGGGAGAGTGCATAACAGCAGGGGAGATGTCCTGAAAGGAGGCCACCAAGCAGAAAGCTGAGCATATCCGTCTCCAAGCACATGTAGGCAGAATCGGAGAGGGCAAGTGGAAGGCAGCCATGAGCTCTGGAAGATGCCCCCCCCCCCGCCTCCAGTGTGCTGCTTCCTCCCCCAAGGTCACATGTCCTAAAGGCCATGACCCTTCCCAAACAGAGCTACCAACTGACCATGGCTTCAAACGCTTAAGCATGAGGGCGATGCTTCCCACTCAAGCCACTGCATTCCACTCCATGACCCCACTAGGCTCATGGGCATATTATAATGCAAAACACATTTAGACCAACATTAATAGTTCTCATAGTCTTTAGCAGTCTCAATAGGGCTCAAAACTTCAATGTCCAAAGTCTCTTCTGAGACTCAAAGCAACTTCTTAATTGTAAGTCCCTATAAAATCTAAAGCAAATTACATTCTTCTAGCATACAATGGCACAGACTGCACATTCTCATTCCAAAAGGGAGGAGTGTGGCACACAGAGGAAATACGTGCCCCAAATAAGACTGGAAACTACTGGGGGAATACCAAATCCAGTAGCTCCATGTCTGGTATCTGGAAGTTTAACTCTGAAGACCCAGGTGCCTCTGACCCTCCATCTCTGCTGTCTGAAGTACATATACATCTCTCCTGGATTGGCTCCACCTCTTGTATACAGCTTTCCTTGGTGATGTCTAATGGCTACAGCATCTCCAATGTCGTGGGCTCTTCACTGCAACCCAGGCTGCACTTTCCCAGCTTCATACAATTGCTTCTCCTTGGGGTCTTTTGTCCTGTCACGACATTCTATACGCACAGCCTCTGGTCATGCTACACACTGCCTGACCCAGCAGCTCTCTGAAACTGTGAAGAAGAACCAATGATCTCCTCACTTTTGCATCTTTCATGCCTTCAAGTCTGGCACTGCTGAGTTTGGCTACCAGCTTGGGATGAGCCTTGAACCTCCCTTCATCTGCATTACTAGCAGAAGCTGCCACCTGGGATCAGTCATGATAATGGGCCATGAGCCAAGGAATGAACTCACTTGGACACCAGAGCCAATACAAAGATTCTATGATTTCCTAGGAAAGATCCAGAATACTGAAAGTGATGAATGTGATTCTGAAAATGGCAGTTTCACCTATCTGTCTCATTTTATAGGCAGTGTTGATAATGCTTCAGCTTGTACTGGACATGTAAATCTCCGGGTGGGAATATTCTTGTTAAGACAAGATGCTGCATGAAGCCAGTCTACTCAGTTACGCTTAGGCATCCTCACTACCTAACCATCTCCCCTTGGTCCCTGGGCATTACCTTTCTTCATTACCTCAGATGAATCCTTGTCCCAGAAATAAGTTGCTATATCCACTAATGATACACAGTATTGATAATAAGAGCCAAACCAGAACTAAGTGGAGGCAGAGAGCCCTGTGATGAGCAGCACCTTTGTAGGTGGTACAGCCTCTAAAACTCTCTGCCATGTAATGAGCATCACACATCCAGGAGTCTGATCAGAAACACAGAGTGCCTTGTTCCGAAGAGACCACAAAAGAAAACAGTGCAATTGAGGGAAAACTACCCCTACCCAGGACTTCCCCAGTTCTCTTTTCAAAGGACACTACACTGGATACCGTGTACCTCCTTCCATTGCATCTTGCAAGAGGCGGTCCTTGTAGTGGTTGCCGTGGACGGATGTTAGCGGGTGTCTCTGATATGGTGTATGTCACCAGCCTCTACACTGTTTGGTAAAAGCAGAGTTTTGAAGGGCAATGCAAATGCATATATTTTGATGGGTCCTACTTGGTCCAAGAGAAAGTCTTAGACTACCTAGGACAGCTGATGAACCTCATGTCACGACATTCTCTCTCAGTAGCTTACTTCTGCCTAAACTTGGGTAGATGGTGGGTAGAGATCAGTTTGAGCACATGAAGGCTGGCAATTGAATCTCAAAGTACGCACCATCCTGGTGACAGAAGCCCTTTGGTCAGGGGAGAACCTGGACCCTTCTGAGAACATCATTGTCTCAACTCGGGTCCTTCTGGTCCTCTTGGATATGGAGAAAGTGTCTGTTAATGGGTCCCCGTCTGAGGATAATTTTATAATCTGTTCATGTTGCTATGTGACTAGGCTATCAAAGTCCCCCAATATATTTTAAGGAGTCATTTTCATTTAGCTTGTTTCAAAAACCTTCTGAAAAAAATTTAAACATATGATACCCCTAAAACCTCAGAGATTAACTATTAATAACTAACTTGGGTCTAAATGCAGATCCCATTGGTTGGAGGCAGAAGGGCAGCTGGCAGTTCCAGGACTTTAGCTTAGACACTACCATCTAATCAGGTGAGGAAAGAAACCTTTTTAAAGTCCCAGCAAATATGGGCCGTGTGTTGCTTCTAGTGGCTTGGCTGAATCTCCCTCAGCTGGTCATTGTGGCAAGGAAGCACAGCCATCTGCTAATTGTTGGAATTAGAAGCTGTACCCTTTCCTGGTGGGGGTGACGGAAGCGCAGCCCAGGGGAGCTCCAGCATGAGTGTGTAGAAACAGAAAGTTAAGGGTAGTGTTTTTCATGACCTACAGATTAAAATGATCGATAAACCAGGCATGGTAGCTCATGTCTGTAAACCCAGCATTCAGGAGCCTGAGAGAGGAGGATAACCATAATTTTGAAGGCAAATTGGGTATATCGTGAGATCCTATCTAAAAAATAATAATAATCCCAGCAAAAAATGAAGGAGGAGGATGACAAGAACGAGCACTATGAGGAAAAGGAAAAGGAAGGGAGGAATCAGCTGTTTACCAGGGAAAAGAGGGTCCTGAGCTCCCCCTACAGGTCAATATGAGGAAACAGAGTCTTACTGGAGATACGGTAGCAAAGGAATATTTATTTGTGGATTAACTTGGAAAAGAGAACACTGTCACATTATCTATGCTATATATGGAAATGAGAGACTGGAAGGGGTCTTGAATTAACTTTTAAAGCCACCAACATGGGATCTAGTATTGGAAAGTAGAAGTATCTTATGACTTTGATTTTTCTCAATGCCAGTTCCTAGAACAGTTGGAAGCCATAACAGTAGTAGGAAGGGCTAATCTTCCATGCAAATACATATTTTGGTACATATATCTCATAGAGCCATGTTACACAGCTGTGGAGCCACAACTCTGGATTTACATCCCAGCTCTGACACAGAGTGACTGTGTGGCCTTCAATAAAGGTTTTGTTGTTTCTCTTTGCACCCTGATATCTCAGGGTTGTAGTAATGCATATGTCTAACTTTGTATTGGGAGCAAATGAGTTAATATAATATTCCTCCTCTCCTATTCATGGAAAGTGTCAAGACTCTTAGCAGGAATTGGATTCTTCCAACTCTCCATATACTATGGTTTCATCCAAGTTCCCTGAAGTACACATCACTCACTGCCAGAATTATTCTGCCCTTCCATGTTTTATGCCAGGGTGCCTTCGTTGTTTCACTACTATTGGACTTTGGCGTTATGATTTATTAAAACAGTGCTGTAGCATGCAGTGCTGAAGTACGAAACACTGGATCTGATAGCTGAGACAGCAGAGCAGAGAACAGGTCGATAGTATACACAGGGTACATGGTAAACAAGGGGAGGTTCCCAACCCAAGCAGGACAGAGCGGGATGGCACTGGATTTCATCATGGTGTTTAAGACAGTCTGATCATTTCTAGAGTTATCCACTTAATATTTTCAGGCTATACCTAATTACCAGTAACTACATGGTGGGAAGCAAAACCTGGGGTGACAGGGGACTGATTTATTTACAAAGGAGGAGGAGGAAGAGGAAGAGGGAGAATTATTATATCAAAAGTCAGGTTTGCCTAATCCAAAAAAATCCCTCCTCTCTTGCTAAATAATGGCTTACAGCATTTATTTTTCAACCTCAAGACTAGCTCATAAAAGAAACAGATACCCAGCAATTCCCTGCAGAGATAGCACATACCTCTGCAAATCTCTTGTTTCTGTTTATTTTTCAGCCTCTCCATTAACTTGCTGCTGTGGGCATTTTCCACACATGCTTCCTCTCTGGGGTCTGCACAAGTAGTTTATTGGAAATATCTCATTCGGTTATTGTGAGACAATTCTTTATTTATTTCCTGGGTTTATTTAAATTCCCCTTTGTCTGGCCCATAGAGTTCTGGGTATTTGTACAAGAATTAGAGAATAAGGCAGTGTGTTTGCTGGAGGGAGCTCTCTTGCAACACTGAGGGGTCCCTGGCCAAACTGGATATGAGAACCAGCCCATGCATCAAGGTGGAAATTAAGAAGTGTTAAGAATATTCCTTTTCATTTCTATTCACGGTTTCTGGAAGGATCATTTGATTATTATCTTCATTCATTTTTTTTATCAACCACCCTTTTATGTGCAGGGGATATTTTTCTGCATTAAAAGATTATGGAGATAAATACAATTCAGTCCCTATTCTTAAGGAAAACTCCCAGTCTCGTTGGTGGATACTAGGATGGAGCACAGTGTATTATGGCAAAAAGCTTCATAACTGTGACACACTTACACCATGGAATATTTACATTAGTTAGAAATAATGCAGTAATCTCCATATCTTAATATGCTTTTATTTATGAGGCATCACTGAGTAAGCAAAGAATACTCTGAGTATGATAAGCACTCTGCAGACTTTTGAAGGAGAAAGGCACTCTTACCCAGCTATGAATCTTGTGAATTGCAATAATGACCAGTATAGCAAGCTATGCCCATGTGTGCAATAGTGGCACTAATATTATAGGAACAACCAACCACTCTCTGGTTGCACCACAGGAAGAAATACATGAAAATCTAGCCAAGAACCCATGGTTGAAGAACTCTCAGGCCCCAGGAGTAAGGCTACTATAGAGTGTTACACGCCTGCAGCGGTGTGCTTACCTCCTCGTCTACTGAACAGACTTAACCTGTGCTCGGAAGTAACAGCTGAGTTGGTGGTTTGATCAGCACCTGAGGAATTTCCAGAAGAAGCAGAGGATGATCACATATAAATCCTTATCTTTTCCATATTAAATGAGTTAGCAGGAGCTCACATTTTCCCTGCTTTTCACCCAACTCCCGGGATCTGTGGTGTTGACTTCATGGCCTACTCACCCACTCCTTGGTCAAGACCTTGGAACTCTGCCGGCTGGCCTGAGGAGGTTCCTACAGGCTACTGCTATTATTTTGCTAAATGGACATAGTATCAAAATACCCTCTAAATTCATGTCTCTGTAATGCATAGATTAGTGCATCTCTCAGACCTCATCAGAGAAATTTCTTTGTGCAGTAGGTGGTGATTAACAAAGAAACTACAATGGCTCAAACTGTAGAGAATAAATGATTGTAGAGTGCTCATCCCTGAATGTGACATCTTTATCAAACCCTCTCCACAAGGCTGAAGGACCATTGTGGAAGAGGGGATGGAAAGATTATAAGAGCCAGCAGTCTATGAAAAACTGTCTTCAGGACATGACAGGACCACTGCACTCATGAGTTCACAGCCACTGTGGTTATCTGCTCAAGACCTGAACAAGACAAGCCAGTCGACATTCTAGCACGCAATGGAAAAGGGTTTCATGTGCCTCCACCCCTAATTAAGGAGCAATGGACAGTTGATGACTTCTGGAGGAAAGAGTCAATTTTATAGCAGTATGGCTGCTGGTAGGTAGGCCATGCTTCAGAGCATGGCCACTCACCAGGGAGTATAGTGACAGCACAAATTGGAGTTGAGGGGTTATTAAAGAAAAATATTAGAATCAGCTCCTAATAAAAATTAGTATAAAATATAGATTTTTTTAAAAAGAGGCATGTGAAAACCAAAATCATTTTGGAGGTTAAAAACTTGGAAGATGACTTGGTAGAAGCAACTTGGTTATTTCCTTGTTGGGCATAGGAGGAATGGAAAAGGCGGAGATGCTTCTAAATATACATGACATTTTTAAATCATCAGATGTGCTCATTTGTCATTTGAAATCCACTTACAAATGCGACATGAGATGCATGTACAGGCTGCAGATATAACAGTTGAGCATTTCAGAGATAAAAGAAGTTCTTCTGTAAGAGAGTACATCTGAACAGGGCTTTTGTTGACTGGATATGAGTTCTCCACAATGAGGAAACTAAACAACATGCTCAGAAATAGGAATGGATCACATAACGAATGTGATCACACTAGATCCTTCAGGTTCCAGAGTATCTAGATGAGGAACTCAAACAACCCCAACTTTCAGAACTCAGCCTTAGGTCTCAGGAGTCACTTGAAGCCGTGTCACTTGAAGCACTGAAGCCCCAGCTCAGCTGAGGTCCACTGAACAGAGGGAACATGTATGTATGTGTTCATGTGTGTGCATACACATGTGAGGGGGCACAAATACACATGTGTGTCCATATATGTGGATGCAGAAGACAGCTTCCAGTGTCATTTCTCAGACAATATCCACCTTGTTTTCTAAGATGGAGTCTCTTCTTGGCCTGAAGCTCACCAACTGTTTTGAGGTTGATCATCAGTGAACTCCAGGAATCTGCCTGTTTCTTCCTCACCAGCACTGGGATTACACATGTGCACCACCATGACGGTCATATCTGGGGAGTGAACTCAGGTTATCAGACCTTTAAGACAGAACTTTATTGACTGAGACATCTTCTTTAACAACTGAACCACCTCCTCAAACTATGTATGACTTCTTGTATATGAAACTTAATCTTGGCATTTTATGCTTGCCAGCTCTTTGAGTCCTTACTTGGTAAGTACAGTAAAAATTATTCCCATTTTCTAAGTGAGGAAACTGAGTCACATGAAAATACTCACAGAAGGACACTCAGTTCTTCCCAAGGCTTTTGCTATATTCAGGTATGAATTATACTTTGTGTCCCTCAGGATATAGAATAGGACATTGAAAATGATGCTTTTTAAAAATGTGTGATTATGATTACAATTATGTAAATGCATACATGAAATAAACACCAACAGAGACGATGATTTTAGCATCACAGGAGAGTGGCATTGTGGGTAGCTTTCTTTTCTTGCCACACTAACGCACTATAGGATGCTGGGGTTGGGATGGCTTATAATAACAACTGCCTCTGTAAATAGTGAAGAGATTTTTATCCCAGGCTGCAACTGCAAGTAAGTGCTTACTGAACAAAAGGAAAGAAACACAGCATCACAGGATTCTGTGGTCCTTTGCAAAGGGGCAAAGAGAACGCCAGCCTTGTGCAGCAGGACTTACACTTGGGACCCTCAGGCCTAACTTTGGTCTCCCACGTGCAGAATGTGGGGTCCCAGCTGGAATTTCACAAACACAGGTTTTATCCATAGTATGTTTTCAAAAGAAAATGGAGTATCGTGGAGCTTGGTAATGCTGCCTCTCACGTCAGAGTTTACGCTCTTCCTTCTTTTAATCTTTCTGGTTGAAAGAAGAAAGTCTCATTTTGGGGACAGTGAATGGATTCTTAGCATTTTTACTCCCTGCCTGGCCTTGTAACCTCCCCAACTCATCTTTCCTTCTCTCTCCCTCCCATCTTTTGCTTCCTCCCTTTCTGTCTCCTCTCCCTCCCTCCTTTTCTTCCTTCTATCTCCCTATCTTTCTTAAACAAGAAAAGCAAGTCCTGGGCTCAGGACAACAGGGAGATCTCCATGGCTGGATATAATTTTAGTACAATCCCCTTTTGATCACTGCACTTATTTTTACAGTTTTCTTCTATTTATGTTGAAGACTAATATAAAGTTTAATTTATAAATAAATATGACAAAATATTTTATGTTAAAACATAATTAAAACTCAGAAAAATTAAGCCATGACTGGCTCAGATGCTGAGTTCAGTAAAGGCAATGTAAAAGCTAATATCTTTGGTCCTGACCATTTGCCAGAATCTAGGGGGTCAGGAAGGCCAGGAGCCTTTGACCCCCATCAGTTACTTGTTCATCATGATTGAATATGCACTGTGATACCAGGACAACCTCTTTTCTGTTAGGTTGGAAACAATGAACTGACCCCAAATCTCAGATCCCAAAGCTCTTAATCTTTCCATGAGGCATTCCAACTTCCTTAATAAGGATTCCAATGTGATCTTCACATAGGAATAAGAGGGTTCACTCCATTCCTTACCTTGTCCATTGGGACCTCCCAGAGCCCCTTGTACATCCTGTTTTCCCCACATGCCTACGCAGTGTCTCTGCTGAGCCCTCCCCTCCCTTCTCACTTGCTTTGTGTTCTAAACCAGTACATCTGTCACCTTCAGGAAGCTGTGGAGTACAACTCCTGCTCACATGTCCTATCCCTGTGTGAGACTTCCACAGAGATTTTAGAGATACCTCATGGGCTGGAGAGATGGCCTATCGGTTAAGAATGTCGACTGCTCTTGCAGAGGACTCGGGTTCGATCCCCAGCACCCACATGGTGGCTGGGAACCGTCTGTAACTCCAATTCCAGGAGAACTCCAGTTCCAGGGGAATCCGACGCCCTCTTCTGACCTCCGCGGCATTGCACGACACAGGTGCACAAACTTGCATGCAGACAGTACATTCAAATAAATAAATAAATAAATAAATAAATAAATAAATAAATAAATAAATAAATAATAGAGATACATCATGAGATTGGGAGGTGGTGTCAGATCTACCCTGTGGTGCCTAAGCCTGAGTCATCAGTTCCCAGTTTTACAGGTTCTGAGTAGTCATATAAGAGTTCTGAGCTTCAGGATGTCCATCTGTGAAATGGGCCCAATATTCTTAATATTAAGTTTGGTGGCAATTATGAGACTTGAACTGGTATATTATCCTCAGGCGTCTTCTCTCTCCTTTCTGCTGTCATCTTCACTTCTCCCAGAGTCCTGGATAGGGCAGGGATGTGGATGTTTATTCTTCCTCAAAATTATCTGAAGATTGCACTGTTGCCTGTGTGAGAGGGGTTGGCATTCAAAGCTATGAAACTGAACTGAATCCAGAGCTGTGTCCAGTGTCTCTGAGATGTATGCTATACACTACCCATTAAACTAGGAAAACCAGGCCAGTCTGAAGGACCTGAGTGAACAAATACTCCAAGTGCGCATAACCATTTCTCTGTTATTCAAGAATATGAACCCTTGGGTGCCACAGTAATCCCTAGAGATTCTAATACAAATCCTCAGCTTGATCATCCATTTACAGGTTTTCTGGGGCATGGTTGGGGATTGGCGCTGTCCCAGGTGCTGAAGCTGAAGTCGTGAATGAAAGCAAAGGAATGGGCTTATCCAGCCTATCTGTAAATCTGAAATTTTAAAACCACGTATCTAGTCGGAAAAACAACTGAAAAAGAAGGATTTTATAAAATTAAATGATTGTGGTGGTGCACCACATAAGTTCAAATCCCAGCTCTCCTACTTGTGTCTTTTGATATCAGGAAGCATAACAGTGCTGATTTTTTAAATCTTCTTTGAAGATTGAATAATGCAAGGTTTGAAAATTCATTGTCCCCCTCAATTCCTACACAGTTTATGAGTTCTACCCATGCACTCCCACCCCATAATTGCTTATCACTGCCTTACACATAGATGTTGTATGTGTTTGTTAAGTAAAGAGTAAAAACTTGCTGGACAGAATCAAGCAGATGCATTAAGACTCTCTCAGGTCAACAACTCTGACTCACCCATATAAGAGGCACTTGTCTTTCTACATGACTAAAATAGATATTTCTTTCCACTAATGCATGCAAAAATATTAGCTGAGTTTACTTCCTGCCTCAGAAGAAATCGGTTGCTGTTAAGTGGTTGTTCAGAGAGGGATAAGTTCCTAAGTAAATTAAAATCTCCTTGATCTGCCAGATGCCCTTGGCTGTGTGGCATTTGATCCAGGCTTAAGTGAGTTGGTCCAGGAGCCCTTTTAGTTACTATTTCTGAGAAGAGTGGGAGTAACTCTGTGCCTTTCTACCACTCTGTTTCTTTAGGACAAAAGAATATAATGGATGATAACTACTAAATAAAATGATTGTTTAGAATAATTTCATCATATCTTAAGGTAAGAAGAATTTTACACTGTACTTAGAAGCCACAATACTGAACAGTAGGGATGTTAGTGGCAGCTTTCCAGATATGTGACCTTGAGCAAACTATTTCACATCATTAAGTTTCTCATTAGTGAAATGGTTCTCACAATCATAGATATGTCTTTGGGTTGTTACAAGCAGTAAAGAAGTCAGTAGGTATAAATCGCCTACAGTGGGTATATGTGGATTCTCATGAACAGTTTACTTGATCTGTCTTTCATGTATTTGGAAAACACCTACTTAAGGCCCTACTATCTTCCAGACATGGAAGTTCTTTGAGCACATCAGAGAATATAACTGAATGATATCTGCCTTTTCATGGCAAGAATGTGGAGGGTCTGACCACTCTTGTCAGGGCTCAAGGGCTTCATATAGCTGCCAGCAAGCCAGGTTTGGATGCCCCTCTGGGACTGGTATACAGAGAAGCTTGGCAGGATGGTGTATGGAGGAGACCATAAGTTAAAATCATGACATCTGTTACTGGAAGAGTAAGGCATGACTTTGATGTGGATATCATTGTATTAGTTACCTTTTTCATTGCTGTGACAAAATACCTGACACATATAAATTAAGGGAAGGACAGTTAACTTTGGCTCACAGTTTTAAAGGGCCTGTCAAAGTTGTTGGGAATATGAGGAAGCTTGCTCAGATCTCCGCAGACCAGGAAGCAAAGATCTCAGGTCAGAAGCCAGCTCAGGCTATAATCCACAAACCACCCCACGCCCAAACAGGGACCTGGATCTACTTCATAAAAGTTCTTCAGCAAAGTGGCAGGATACAAAATTAGCCTTAAAAAACCAATGGCCTTTCTTTACACCAAGAACAAGTAACTGGAGAAAGAATTCAAAGAGACCTTCCCACTCACAATAGCCTCAAAAACAATAAAATACCTAGGAACAAACCTAACCAAAGACACCAAAGATCTCTACAACAAAAATTTTAAACCTTTAAAGAAAGAAATTGAAGAAGACATCAGAAGATGGAAAA
>VZQC01000265.1:3374502-3634846 GCA_009823505.1 Rhizomys pruinosus
TTGTCCAAAGCAATTGGGCGTGATGCATATTGGAAACAACAACAACAACAACAGAAAGGGCTGCATCAAAGAAGTGACTGAAGCAGTGAACTTCTGCTCAAAACAGTCAACTTCCTCATGGAGAATATTGAGAAAGACTGAGAAAGAGATGAAAAGCATGTTTGGCAGAATGCATGAGCTGTGGCGGGGTGGGGGAATGGGCGGGAACACAGGTCCAGATTTGTTAAAAAAATAAAAATAAATTTATGTGAAAAAAAAAGTTCCACATCCTACACAAGACTGGAGGCCAAGAGTTTTAATACAGGTGACTGTGGGGGACATTTCACATTGCATTCCAGCCCTGACCACCATAGACTTACAACTATCTTATAATGCAAAATGCATTTAAGCCAATCAGAAGTCCCCAAAGTCTTACAGTTCCAAGACCGTTCAAAAGTCCAGAGTCTCTACTCAGACTCAAAGCAAACTCCTAGCTGAAGGTAATGACTCTGTAAATAAGAAAAAGACACTTACACAGTCCAATGTATAAAGACACAGAGTGAATATAGCCATTCAAGAAGGGAGGCATGGGCCATAGCTAGGAAATAATAAAGACAAGACCAAAGCCAGCCATGCACATCTGCAGCACTGCATCTGACATATGAGGCTTGTACTCCATCACCTGGGCTTCAGTGAGCTTGCAGAGCCCCCGTTCTTACAGCCCTGTTTTCTGTACCATATATGCCCTCTGTCTTGGGCTCTCGGTGGCTGCATTGTTCCTAAGAATAGAATCAATGTTCTCAGCGTTTTCAATATCTGGAAGACTCCATTGATGTGGTGGCTCACGCCTTTAATCCTAGCACTTGGGAGGCAGAGGCAGGCAGATCTTTGTGAGTTCAAGGCCAGCCTGGTCTACAGAGTGAGTTCCAGGATAGCTGGGGCTACAGGGGGACCCTGTCTCGAAAAGACCAAAATAAAAAAAAAAAGAAATGTAGATGTCACTTTCACAGCTTCATGTAGTATCCTCCCATGGCCTCCTTACAGGAGATCTAACACTGCCGCACAATGTCTGACCTCATCAGCTGAAGAGCATGTAAGGCCCTGCCCTCAGCAGCCCACTTCCTGCAGCTTGACTTTACTTCTTCAAGCTTACACATCACCCAAACCCCCACAAAGCACCAGCAAATGGGAGCCAAGTGTTCAACACATGATGCTATGGTGCTATGCAAGACATCTCACATTCATAGAGCTTCATGAGAAGACATAATGGGGGTAGATGGCAGTGAGCCTGCAGTCCCCTGCCCACCAACCCATCTGAAAATGGTGCATTAGGCCCAAGCTACAGAATTTCCCTTAGAGCTAGAATGCTTCCAACGCAATGAAATATACAACATACCCAGGATTTAAACACTTTCAGAGAGCCTCAAAGGCCATGTGCAGTGTTACTATGCCAATATTACAGTTATACCTGAATAAACAGCCTGGCTCTTAATTTTGTTTTTAGGAATGGGCCCGTACTCAGAGAGCACCATTCTTCCATGTCTCCTGGACTGTGCCTCTGAGCCAGGCCTCACCCAGACTTTTATTCACAATTGTTTCTCCAGCATCAATTTGAGGAGCTGCAGGCTTGAATCCACCCTTATCAGACAATTTTGCCCCCTGATCCCTAGGCCTAAAATATGGCAAACACACAATGGCAAGCATTCATCTCAGTTTGTGTTGTTTCCAATGAGAGTATCAATGTAAATACACTATGTAAGCATTCTGATTTGCCAATTTGAGCATATCCACATTCATTCACTATCTGGGGTGAAGGACAATTTGGGGCTCTGAGGGATCAAGGTCATAATGCCAAGTCACAAGAGCACATGGCTCAGCAAGCTCATTTTCATTATAAACAGTATCTTTTGGGTTAAATAAAAGTCATCATTCCAGATTCTGCCCATTTTGTAAATCACTACAATATTCCTCACAACCCAGATATTATTTTGCCAACAGAGAAGCTAAGGCTCAGACAGTTGAAATGACTCATCCAAGATCACTCAGCTTTCATAGGTTCAAGCCAGGATTCAAACTCCAGTATTGCTGCACTATCTTTAACTGAGATTCTTTCAACAGTCAAGCCATAGTTGGATATTTGTGAAGTCTGGCCTATTTATTTGTGGAGTCTGTTTCACTGGGCATTGTGCCCATGGCGTTAGCAAGCTGCAGTACCAGGCATGAGCTTCCATGTTTTGCTATACTTTGTTGATTTTGCTGCTAAAATCCTTGGTTTTCTGAAGGACTAGTGATTTTCCCTTCAGCCTCCTCCCTTTTCAAATGACTTTGAGTCTCATTTTGTCTTCCCTGACATCACCAGCCTCTTAAATCAGTGGCTCTCAAGAAATGCACTTTAATTCTCCAGGTAATAATCTGAGAGGTACTTACAGAGGTGCTAAATTCCCTCACTGTCTGGATCAGCATTTGTTTATTCATGTGTTAGAACATGGTTGATTAGACCTCCTTGGATTTAGCAACCTTCAAAGGAAGGAGCAAGGTGTGCTTGGAGGAGCTCCCAGACCATGGAGAGAAATGCAACAAGAGGGAGCAGTGAGGCCAAGCAGTGCCAGGTGGAACAGCCGGGTCACCAACATTCTTAGTCCATCTCCATCTCAGCGTTGGACTTAATTATAGAGGAAAGTCTAATCTTACAGATGGTGACATGTGGGGAGTGCAGGACTTCCTTTGTAATATCAGCTGCCTACTAATTAAGATTACACAAGACTTTGAGTACTCCATGGCCTTGCCCCTCTCCCCCAAGTCCTTCTACACCATACTCCCATTGCTGTGCACACAAACAGCGAGGCCTTTCCAGGATCCTTTTGGTACATACTTTCTTCTTCTTTCCAAGCTTCAGGGATCTTCTGGTTGTTTTGTATGTTGGAGTTGAATAACCAGGAGGAAGTCATGATTAAACAGACAACTGTGTGGAAACAATTGTTCCTTAAAGATTTTCAAAATGGTAGAATAATCCATTGCTGATGTCAGAGCTCCTGTATTAATATAGTTTGCTTAAGTGCATAGCTTAAGGAGACTTTAGTATTATATTTGGTTCTGAATAGAGAATAATTCTTTTCACAGTTCCTATGTCTATTAGTCAATTAAAGAAGGCAGTTTTACCGGTTTTATAAGAGATTACCTCTATAATAGTTGTCTCCAATTTACAGTTGGAGAATGACCTCATCATCATCATATTTCTCCTTGTTCTATGGGGGGGGAGTAAGAAAGTCTCTCAAATAAAAACCTTTGCGCCACCTGGAAGGTAAGTTTCGTTAGGACTCATTATAAATAGTTGTTACAAGTAGGATCCACGGAGGGGTTTGATGTTTGTAGTAATCTGAGGCTTTTCTTCCTTTCAATGTTCATATGGGCCAACCTTTTTGTTGGCACTTTCTGGTACATCCTACTCAATGCAAAGCTGTATCTTTTCTTTCTCAGTCATTAAGTTGGTGACATTTTGACCTGTTGGAACATACAAATCTTTTCCCGTAGTTAGTTTTAAGATTTGAATTGCAAGGTTTTTGACAAAAAGGTTTCATATCTATCTGTAACCCCTTATTTATATTAAGATTTTGTTTTTTGACCCATGAGTCTCAAAAAAGCAGTTGTATTATACATACCTCTAGGGTGGAATCAAGGCACAGATTTCATCAAATTCACCCATGCTGTTTTGGGTGACTGTATGTGATTAACTTGGGAAGCAAACTTAATTTTCAAGTTAAATCATCCTATAGGTGAAAGAGAATGCTACAAGGTGATACTGTACAACAGAAAAATTATAGAGAACATTGGTATGTGCCAATCCCAAAGTTATTGTTATACAGATGGTTCTCAGGCAGAATCCAACCTTTCCCAACCAAGGAGAGAGACAGTTTGTTCTTGGCAACTTTGTAGGTACTCCCAGGAAACTCTTTCCAATGGCGATAGAGATAAAATGACTGGAATGCTTAACTGTCACTTTCTGTGGTGTTGCCCTGTCTCCCTACTGTGTCATGTTCTTGTGAGTAGCTATGAAAGGAGGAAGAGGTATTTACACGCTATCAGAATTAAAATGGGAGATGCCATGGGGAGATGGCTTAGAGCGGGGACTAACTTTTCCTGATTGTATGGGGAAGGTTGTTTGAAGGAAATAATATACAGACTGGGACCTCAAGTTTAGAAGCAGCCAGCCATACAGAGATTAGCAGTGCCCCAAGCCTAGTGTTGTCAGCACAGAGTCCTGAATGTGGAGCTTGCAGAGTGTTTTCCAGGAAGGAGAAAGAAAGAGGAAACAAGGGAGACATGAATAGACAAAGTGGTGGACAGCTGGGAGCTGCCAATCACTTGGAGCTTCTTAAGACATGAGGAAAGCCTTCTTCTGTCCAAGTGTCTAGGTGCACTGTGGGGAGTCATTAGAGCTTGAAACATTTTATAACTTGTAGGATTTGGTGCTGGCCAGCATCATTTTTGTTTGTTTTTTGGTCTTTTTGAGACAGGGTCTCCCAACTGTCCCAACTGTCCTGGAACTATGTAGACCAGGCTGGCCTTGAACTCACAGTGATCCACCTGCCTCTTCCTCCCAAGTGCTGGGATTAAAGGCATGTGCCACCGTGCCTGGCCTGGCTAGCATCTTTTTAAGTATATAATTCACAATCTTAACATGCATAATTAAAAAAAATTATCTTATATATTCACAAGTTAGTACAACCAGATCTGATTTACTTTCCAAATGCTGCTATTGAGAAGAGAATGGACTGCACAAAACTAAGTGCTAAAGCTCCTGTAGTGGCCCAGGGAGGACTGCGTAGAGCCTGGGTTGAGGGACAGTGGTCCTGGAAAGAGACTTAATGGTCTTTAGGCTTTGGGTTTTCCAGAGGCAGCACATGGTTTGGGAATGTACAGCCATGCTTAGATCTGCCACTTACTAGCTGCCTAGCTGTGGACAAGTTATAAAAGTGCTCAAGTCTCATCTTCCCCTTCTGAAAAGGAGTCTATGCTCACCCTGATTATTTGCTCTGAAAAATTAAGATGAAATATTTGCTTACGAGTCACAGGGTCCAGGGTGCTGTGTGCTCTGTGAGTGCCCTATCTTGAAATTGTCCTGGTTGAAACTTCTTGTGCTCCTACAGAAGACAATCTTGACTTGGAATTGGCTAAGAGTGAGTTTCCTAGAGTCCTTTAGGAGAACTGTCTGGCCTTCCACCTGCCAAGGAAAAAACCCTTTTAATGGAAAGACCCATGAAGACTTGACTCCATTGCCACCAAGCTGTTCACATGTAATCTTCTAGACTCAGTTTTCTTGCTTACAAGGAAGATGTTAAAAATTTGCCTGAGTCCTGGATATAGAGTGTCATGGGAACCACAGCAGGCTTTAAAAATGCAGACACTGGTATTTCAAGAACATGATCAGCACTGAGCTGTGCACATGTTGGAGAAACTACAGACAATCCTCTGCAGGATGTCCACATGCCCTGCTTGCCCAGGTCTGTCATTTCAGTGTATACCAACTGTCCCAACACCATTATCTATAGCTCCATCTTTCATTGTCAAAATGATCTGCTTCAGACACTAAATTATGTGGCTCTTCAATTTATTCACCTATCATTTTTTCTACAAGTCAAATTAGATTTTTCTACTTTATCGCTTTAGCTGAAATACCCAAAATGCTAGTCTCTGGCAATTTAAGAGTAAAATGGAGGGGCCAGAGGGGTGGCTCAGTGCTTAAGAGCTCATACTGCTTTTACCAGACCTGAGTTTGGTTCCCAGCACTTATGTCAGCAAGTTCACAACAGCCTACAGTTCCAACTCCAGGGGGATCCTTTGCAGCCCCTGAATCCCTGTGCACATATCCATACAAAGACATACATACATACATACATACATGGCATTTTTTTTTGGTCAAGACATCACCCAAGCTGTCCTGTGACTCAGAGATATACTTGCCTCTGCCCCACCTCAAGTGCTGGGATTAAAGGTATGCACCACCACACTCGGCACATATACATTTAAAAAAAATATTTTTGCCTATTTGGCCCCCTCATAATCTAAATTCGGGAAATGTGATTCCATTCTATATGTATTCCTCTCCTTAAGGTTCTGTAAAATACTAATAAAATTAAACTCTCATTCTATGTCTTGTGGCTAATACAGAGGTAAATGAGGGGCTTTGTCTAGGCTGGCATCTCTCTAAGCAATGAAGAAGAGTGATGTGTTTGTCTGTGAAATGAATGGAGGGAGCACGCCCCTTGCTTGTTCCTCCTGTTCACATTGAATGCCTAAGGTAGAAACCAAGCCTCCATTTGTGGTTTTACAGAAGGCTGTCTGGGTGATTTATCAGCTCTGAATTGGTGCTAATGTTGAGGCTGTGGCTCGTAGATAACCCAAAATATATCCCCAATGTGCCAGGCTTTCCACAGACCCTGGCAGAATGTCAAGGTTAAGCTGGCAATGTAACTAGTAGAACTAGGATTTAGGATTTTCCCTATCGGCCTCTGAGTTGAAGTAATTGTATAAAAAGTGGGTTTAGTGGAATCCGGATTAGAAATCAAGAGAATTTAACTGTATCAGTTAAATTCTGTCCAAAACAACAAGCCTCTGCAGAAAAAATTCTGGAAATACTGAGAGAAAGATGCAAGACAAGCATGGCAGAATGCACAAACTGGGGTGGAGGGGGGTCAGGGAGAGGGGAAGGTATCAAAATTGGACTGAAAAATGATGTATGAAATATACAAAATGTCAATAAAAACATTAAAAAAAAAGAAATCAAGAGAACAGGAACATTGGGGAAAAGTTTTGCTTCTAACAAAACTAAAATGAAGCCATGGGAGACACTTGGAGCTGGTGTCTCCGTTTAGAAATCATGCCTTTCTCAAGTCTAATCTAGCTGTACTTCTAACATTTGATTGACCGTTCCCTCAGCTGATGCTGAGAGAGAGCTGTCCCAACCTGGGGAAGGGCAGTATGGAATGCGTGGGATAGTTAGTAATACAGCATGCATGGACAGGTCTCCAGTAAAGCTGACCTAAAGGAGAGGATTAGATTTTTTCTCACATTAGATGCATGAGTCAGAAGCTGCCAGCACTTGTGCAGAAGCTCAGCCATGCCCAGACCAGTATATGTGATCACTGTGGTCTCCTCTCATGTTGGAGGCTGCATGAGCCCCACGATGTTGCATCCATACACATTAAGTTCATGCACAGGACAGAAGAAAGCCAGGAGCTGCATCACAAGGAAAACCCTACGCATTCCCCCTTACATTTCATTGGCCAGCACAATGTCTCATGATTACTCCCGGCTACCAGGGGAAGTTTAGGAAATGAATCTTAAGGAAATTAGGATTTCTTCAGTAATAAGGGGGAAAAAAGGATAATAATGTTTGACTAAGAACATCTGCAGGAAGGTTAGTTTTCAGTCATGGTTTTGCTATTTGGACCATGTGCCCATGGTTGTTGAAAAGTCCAAATAGCCACCTTAAGGAATTTAAAATTTGATTCTTCATTCTTTTTCTGTCCGTATATCTTGCATACTACCAATAGTGTAGGAGACCATAAATGAGTATTAAAAAAATTCTTCCACATAACAATGAGTAAAAATGCATGGAGTTCTATTGACTAAGGTCATTATACACAGTTGGATGGCCCCAAACCCGAGAGCCTGCCTAGGCCTTCCCTTACAGGCTGAATCGGAACCTGCCTTTTGACATAATCCTCCCATGATCTGTGTGCACATTAAAGACTGGTGGTATACTCCTGTTTGAAGCAGCTTGCTCATATTTGTAAAACAATACTAGAAACTTGAAAGGAGCATGGGTGGATTCCTATACTAAGGAATGAGCATAATCTAAATAGTCATTTGTCTGTAACTTATATCCAAGCTGTTTGTTTATTAAGGTGACCTCAATCAATCACTTAGTCCCTGTTTCTTGGTTCTGACATCTGAAAATTATTAGGTCACTATTTCCCATAGGGACAAGATAATAAAAGTGTTGAAAACATTGCCTGATGTGTTATGGGAACACAATAAATGCAAATTTCCAAGACCACTTTAAAAATTAGGACTGTAGTACAACTGTTGGGCTTTGGAATTCCACTTTGTAAGGATTCAGGAAGTGAGCTAGCAGCCTTATCATCTAGCCACATCACACAAAGTTTACACGTGGCCTGGAATATTGGAGATGATCAGAGCATGCAGGAGTCAGCTCATGCCGCCACCACCAAACCTCGAAGACTGAGTGGCCTCCATGGCTGACATTTTTTTTGTTGTAGTCTGGAAGCTGGAAATCAAGATACCAGCACATTTGGTTTCCGCAGAGGACTCTTTCTGCTTATAACTGGCCATCTTCTCTGTACTCTTTCATGGTCTTTTTCCTTCATGCCTGAGGAGAAGAATCTCTAGTTGTGTGGAGACAAATCGTTCAGGACTCTTGTAAATTCAGTCTTTATTTTTTTCTTTTTTTTGAAATGGGGTTTTCCTGTAGGCCCAGCTGACCTGGACTTTGTTATGTAGTCCAGGCTGGCTTTGATCTCACAGAGATCCATCTGCCTCCACCTTCAGTGTGCTGAGATTAAAGGCATGTACCACCACACCAAGCCAATTTAATCTATCTTAACTACCTCTCTGTATCTCCTATTGCAAATGTGGTTACTTCAGATGTCAAAGATTTGGCTATGAATTTGAGATGAGGGAGCAAAGTTCATCCTATGATAGGCTGAAGAGAAGGTCAAGGGAAGGGCTGGAAAGCATTTATGAAGGGATCCACCAAGCTGCATGCATTAGTTTTCAAGGGCTTCTGCAACAAGTACTGCCAAATGGGCAGCTAAAAGCAGGAATTTTTTTTTCTACAGTTCTAGTAGCCAGAAATTTGAACTCAAGTTGTGGGCAAGCCCATGTTCTCCCTGACTGCTAATAGGGAGGACTTTTCTAGCTTCAATATTGACAACATCCACGGCTCATGTCATTCTAGTCACATGACCCTCCTCTCTGTGTGTCTTTACTTTTAGAAAAAAGCTCTATTATGCTGGCTATTTCCAAACCCGTTGTTATTATTAGTGGTAGTAGTACTATTAGTATTTTCTGTGCTACATACTACATGAAATTGTTCCCTATGGCTTCAATCCTTACTCCCTTTCAGACATATACCCACTTCTCACCAAGAACCCTTGTTTAGTGTTACAAGTTTAATTGCATCCAGCTCCCCCACCACCTCACCCTTGAGAGAGGATATTTTAAAGCCCTAAGCCCCAATATCTCAGAGTGTGACTTTATTGTAGACTTTATCAACTTGAAAGCAAGAGCTTAGAGTGGGCCTTAATTAAACCAATGATAAAAAGGAAAACTTGTGACAGAAAGGAGTTTGAGGGAGGAGAGGAAGTGATTGAAATGACAGAAGGACACATGTGTGAATTTTTTTAAGTAAAAAATTAAATCATAAAAATATTCATTGCTCAGTTGATTGTGGCTTGGAATGAATCCTCATTTTTTTATTCCCTGCAGAAACCAATATTGTCATAGGGAGTTTCCTGAGTGAGTGGCAAGGAGATAGATACATTGTAGGAAAATGTGTGTGGCTTAATTGGAGATATCTCTGTCTCTGTCTCATCAGTGACAAGCTGAGAACATGGAAGATGAATTTCAGCTGGATGTGTGATTTCTCTTTTCTCATACCAAGGTTTCATCTTGGAAAGAGTAGAGCTGTTTTGTTTCCTAGCCTGGGAAACTGAACAAGTGACTGTTTGCAATTGAGGACATAGAGACTCCAAGGGAACTTTCTACTAGGAAACCTGCAAAGGAGCCAATTTGGCTGTTGACTGGGTTTCCCTAGGGGAGGCAGCCTCAGGGAGAAGATGGTGAGACGTCCTGTATAACCTATAACCAGGTGAGCCAGGTTCAACATGACCCGAGGCAAGGAAACAAATTACTGGCAGGCAGGTCCCTTGCGTGGTGTACTTAGTGACAAGTATCTCTTGGAATGAATGAAGTGAGATGTTTCTGCCTATTTGGAACACTCTCCTCAGTCCTAGGTATTCTTGTGTGTTAACTGACTGTCTGGTAGCTCATGGCTTTCAAAATTTAGTGCCTAGTACAGGGATGTTGAAAGTTCTTACCTGTGTTTGTTGACTACACATTATCAGCAAGATCCCACCCAACAGGCACTGAGAACACAGCATCCAAAGTTAGACTCATCAGCTTTCTTCCAAACATGCTTGTATTCCAAAACACAGCAAGGAACACCTGTTCCCTACATGGTCCCCAGCCCCTAGCATCTTTGACTCAATCTTCTTGTTCCTGAGTCATGGTCAACTTGACTTTAGATCGTCACTGTGTTTTTAGTCAGCCACAAGTCTGGCTGAGCTCCTCAGGCATCTCCCCCTGGGTAAACTTTACTAGCAACATAGTCATTCTCTTTATAAAACACGAATGTGATTGTGACTTCACATTCTCCTCCCATGAAAAGGTTCTCAGTGACCTTGTTTTGTTCTTTGTTTCTCTCAGATGAGGCCTCCCTGTGTAACTCGGGCTGACTTTCAACTTGTGATCTTCCTGCTTTTGCCTCTGAGCCATACAACCACCTCCTCAGCTTTGAGTGACATTTTTATTTTCCTGATGGGTGATCAGTTCCTTCTTGTACAGGGACCTCTTTAGGATCTCCCTCCCATCCTTACCAGCTCCTTAGTCTCATTTGCTAGAATTCCTTCCCATCTTCTCTGCTTGACTTTGACTTTTGTCTTCAAGTGTCAGCTAAGAGGACATCGCTCAAGGAAAATTTGTAGGCATCTCAGACTGGGACAGGTACTTACTTCCAGCCTTTCATAAAGATTACCTGGGCTGCTTGGAGGCTGAAAATATGGTAAGAGTAAGAGCTACACTGTTCTAGGAGT
This sequence comes from Rhizomys pruinosus, assembly GCA_009823505.1. Lineage (NCBI taxonomy): Eukaryota > Metazoa > Chordata > Mammalia > Rodentia > Spalacidae > Rhizomys > Rhizomys pruinosus. The sequence continues at coordinate 3,385,377 of VZQC01000265.1, forward strand.
TTTTCTATGTGTTTTCATGTTGTGAGTAAGCTAAATGTCACAAGATTTCTCAGAGGTAGTTTCCAAACTGTTAGCTCCTTAACAGTAAGGACTGTCCATTCTCTTGTCTATTCCTAATCCAGCAACAGAGCAGATTCTCACACCACCCTTCATTGTTCATATCATCTTAACAGAGACATGGTTAAATGAATTATTCAATGCATTTGTTCTGTACTGGAGAGCTTTAGTTGTCAACCTGACACACCTGGGTTGAGGGAGCCTCAACTGGGGAATTGCTTCCATTGAACTGGCCTGTGGCCATGTCTGTGGGTTTTTTTCTTGATTGTTGAATGATGTGGGAGGGCTGGTACCAGCCCTAAGCAGGTCGTTCTGTATTATATAAGAAAGCAGGCTGAGCATGGGCCAGGGTACCAAGCCAGGAAGCAGCATTCCTCCATGACCTGTGCTTCAGCTCTTCTAGGTTCCTACCCTGAGTTCCTACCTTGGGCTCCCTCAGTGATGAATTGCAACCTGGGAGATGTGAGCCAAATATACCTTTTCCTCCTCAAGTGGGTTTTGGTGAAAGTTTTGTCGCAGCAATTGGAGGCAAAATAGAACATGCCTCTTTGTCCATATTGCTCAACAAAAATGTTTTCTTTTCTTTTTGAGGCCAAATGTTTTGGATTCTTGGAAAGAAAAACCTGCTGGTTGGGAAGTCACATGCACTTGACTTACATCAAGGGACTGCAGAGGCAGAACTGCCTGGTTCCTGGCTGTAGGGAAGAGCTAGTGTATGTTTCTCTCTCTCTCTCTCTCTCTCTCTCTCTCTCTCTCTCTCTCTCTCTCTCTCTTTCTCTCTCTCTCTCTCCCCTCCACTTTGATTTGATTTTGTCAATATGATTTTGCACAAGCTAAGGACCTAACCTTGAAGCACCTTCTCTGATGAAGCAGCTGAGCAGTTCCACTGGTGTGGCCATTGTTGACTTCTTTTTCACTTGGCTGACCCCAAGCATCATCTGACAGCACCACCTTCACAGAACTGAAGTTTCCAAAGCATCAGAGCATATAGCAGCTACTCAGTATAGAGGAGTCACCTCAGCCAGACAGCAGTGCTCTGATAGCACTTGTCTCATTATCCAAAGTCACACTAAGCTCATACAACCAGGATGACATGTGTGGAGCAAACACAGGCAGCAAGACTGTGTGAGGAGCTGGATTCTCTGTGGGCGGGCATATGTCACACTTGCCCTAAGTATGAGTGGGCAGCCAGATTTCTACATCTCCTTCCTTCTTCTCCCTGGTAACCAAAGCACTTCCTGAGTGAAGCCTGCTATACAGCAACCCTACCAGCTGATAACCCCCCAGCCTGCAGCACCTACCCATCCTCCACCTACGCCAGCCCAGCCCTGCACCATTGCACCACCCACCAAGAGTTATAACACATTTTCACTAAGAAGTAGGGGCACCTGATGTTAAGACTGAAGACAAGGTGATTCTCCCTTGCTAACTATACCAAACTCGGGTATGTCTTCATTTCTGTAACTCTTCTTTGAGAAGCTCACAGCCATGTTCTTGGGTGTGTTTTATTTCTTCTGAGTAACTCTCTCTTAATTCTCATACATAAACCTAGATTAAAATATCTTTCTAAATCTCCAACTCTGCTTCATGAGAAAGTTTTAGGCAGTGACTCCAGGAGAAATGGATCTATAAACGCCATTGTAGCATTGCTGGTGCTCTAACCTCTCACCTGCTTCACCTTCTCCTCTTCTTTGCTGTCGTCAGCAGTGGCAGCAGCTGCAGCACAGTTGTGGCTGTTCCCAGGTTTCTGTTAATAGTTTTGTTTTCTGTTCTCTTCCATCAAAAGCTTTCGGGAAACTGATTAATTCTGTTTTATCAGACCTGTTCTCATTAGCATTCAAAGCATTTATCATAGCATTTTCCATGGACGTTGTTCAGTCACAAGACTCAAATCTCCTGAACACTTTCTCCCTTGCATATCAACAGAAAGCTGAGTAATTTTGCCATCTATTCTCATCGCTGAGACCAGGAGAGATCCCCAGAGTGCAAGTCCCCATTTCTGAGTGGCTGTGTCCTGTATCTTTGAGCAGTAAAATGTTTGGGTCTACTGAGGTCTGTTCTCCCTTTGATTTGCCTAAGACCAAAGCATTCTTATTAGAAACTTTTATGCTTCGCTTAAGACCCTTCCTCCCTCGTCCCTAATTAATGTGCTTGTTGGGAAAATAGAGGTGTGAATGGGGATAAGAGGAGAATAAGGGAAGATGGCGGTTCAGTGTGATCATAATGAATTATATACACGTATGAAATAGTCAAAGAATACTTAAAATAGAGCAAAAGCAAGCAATCCCCAATACAAAATAACAACAATAATTTGTTACTGAGTGCCTGTTACATACCAGACACCATGTAGAGAAATAAGAAACCAACATGCCTGTATGTTCTTAGTTAAATACAGAATGTATATGGAATGGACAAACTCTATGGAGTTGAAAAGCAAGATGGCCTTCTTTTAATTGAGTTGAGGCCTGAGATGAATGATAAACATCAAAATAGACAATGTGATCAGCCATTTTTTGTATTCTTAGGGCAACGCATTGACTTGTGTTTTTTACCCATTATTAAATTGGCTGCATTAGTTCTTGGTGTATTTTGGACACTCTTCCCTGGTAAATGTCAATCAGTGGATGAATAGATAAATAAATCATGGATTATACAATAGGATATTGTTTAGACTTAAAAATGGAGGTAGTGGAGCTGGAGAAATGGCTCAGCTGTTAAGAGTACCAGTTGCTCTTACAGAGTACCCAGGTTCAATTCCCAGCCCCCACATGGTGGCTAACAGCCACCTGTAACTCGAGTTCCAGGGGAATCCAATGCCTTCTCCTGACTCTGCAGGCATTGCACAGCATGGCAGGCAATACATTTATAGACATAAAATAAAATATAATAAGCAAAATATTTTTAAATGGATATAGTGACATTTGTTGAGAACATGGATCTAAGTAGAGAACATTTTGCTGAGCGAAACAAGACAGAACAGAAAAAAAAAAATACAGCATAATTTCATCTATATTTAATCCACCCCCCTCATAGCTCACCAAGGAAAAACATAGAGGAGAATGGTGTTTGTTCATGGAGTAGGGATAAAGGGGTGAGTAGAGGCCAGCAGTAGACACATCAGTTACATCAGGGAAGTCTAGATATTGAATACAGAGCCTGAGGGCTGAGGTGGGCACCGCATAGTATTGCATCTTGAACATTTCCAAAAACAGTGATTTTGTTTTCTTTTACTACACACAAAAAATGGTAACTACGGAAAGTGATGGATAGGTTAATTTTTCTAACTGTGGCAATCATTTTTCTATGTACCTGTATATCAAAACATATAGAAAATCTTAAATATACACATAACAAGAAAAGAATCACAAGGGCCATAGAGATGCCATTTGCCTGTTATAGTGTTCTAGCAGGTCAGCAGAGTGCTTGCAACAAAGGTGTGTTCAGTGTCACCCAAAGATATGGAAATATCACCAAGTGCAGGAGAGGTATCCAGGAATCCCTGGTGAGCTGTGACTTCAGCTGTAGAATCTGGAGAGTGTCACTATCACCCTCACCACCCATGCTCTAGAGACAGTCTCAGCAGAGCCCACAGACTGTATTTGCCATCCCATAATGGTCTCATGTTTTCACAAAGGACCAGACAAGGCCTCCAGTATTACTGTCCACAGACCACCATAACAAAGCACTACTGGCCTGGTGGCTTGAGAAATATAAAATTATTTCCCACCGAAAAAATTATTCCCACAGTTCTGGAGACTGTGTTCAAGGTCAAGGTATGTAGAGTTGATTCCCCTGGGGCCTCTCTCCTTGGCTTCTTCCTTCCTGCTGTGGCCTCACGTGATTTTGGCTCCTTCTTTCTGACCATCCTTCCAAGTAATGAATTGCCATTATGTACTATGTACGTGATCTGAGACATAACAGGTAGTGAGCAGAGTGGAAAGGCAGGACAGAGCATTGTTGAAAGCTCAAAAACTGTCCAAGCCAAGGTATTTGAGTTGAGTGTGGAGTAAGGAATCAGCTTCTTTTTCATACACTTAGAAAAAAGGATTGTCCTGTTCCCTTATACTCAATTATTCATAATGAATCTAATTCAACACTTTGCAGGGACAGAGAGTGTGGCTAGATGAGAAAGCTGGCCTTGGGTTTGAAAGTGCGGTATGTTCTTGCTGATTGGCAAGAGGTACATTAGATCCCATTAATTGAAACCAATTAGTAGGGGGCAGTTGACTTGGAGAGGTGGAAGGCAGGGTGGTTTTTTTTTTTTTTTTTTGATGTGTTCTCCAGATTAAGGGCAAGTAGATACCAGAGTCTCCACACCAAGAGAGGGCCCAACAGCCGTCGGCCTGGTCCCAAGTTAATCAATCAATGAAATTAAACCAAAAAAAGCAATTCATTCTGTGTCTGTTTTAATTATGAGCTCTCTCCATTACATCTGGGAAAGATGCAAATATAAACTTTAAATCAATAAATTAAAGCCATCTGAAAACACAATATGTTTCTAGAACTTGGATTTTTATTGGATTTCAATAATTGATGTTTTATGTTTACCAAACGTTTATGTAACACCTGCTGTCTGCCACACATGTGTACGTGTCTAAAGAATCAACCATCCATAAGATCTTGCCATGTCCACAACATCTCAGAGTGTGTACCTGCCTAGAGCACCAGAATCCCCCGGAGTTAATATGCGTTTCTAAATAACCTAACCATACTGGTCCCCACACATACATTAGATGTCATGAGGGAGGAGTTCAAAGTCTGAGGAAAGTTCTGGAGATCATCTTCATGCATTCTGAAGAGAGATCACCTCCACTGCTGGAAGCGGATAGCCGTGGTTCACACTGCATCTTCAGCAATGGAGGTGCACTGGAATTCCTGCTCTCCAAACCCTTATGGCTTTGGTTAACTGATACAAGATGGTACCCCTCCAGAAAGCACAATACATTCAACCCCATCACCTCTGGGGAAATGAAGGTCAATGCTACCTGTTCTTTCTCCTACCTGGCTTTGTACTTAGTATTGGTTTCTACTGTGCCACTTATCTCATGGGATTATGCTGATTTGCTTAGCTGCCTGACTCCCTGCTGGACACCAAGCACCTAGGAGGATGACTGTACCTCATCCCTCCCTGAACCCTTAGTACTTGGCCTGTGGTTTAGGTATTAAGAAATGTTTATAAATCCTCCCTCCCTCCCTTTCTTCCTTCTATGAGAAGTTCATTTCTACCTAGAGTATCTCACTTCACCTGTTTGGTTGATTGTATGAATTTATACATCTAGAATGAATGAGGGCATGCATGAGTAAAGCAAGCATATTCATGTACATTGTGTTCCTTGACCAGACAAATAGTCATGGCCATGAACACATTGTAGCTTTAGCCAAATGTTTGTCTCCAGTTGTTTCCAGTTGTCTTTACTCCACCTTAATGACTTTTGTCATATCCAAGCTGGCATTGATGGAGATAGTCAAAGTAAACTCGGTTGTTCTTACTCTCAGAACTCTAGCTCTAACTCTAAGCAATGGGATCTGTGAAGCCCTGCTCCACCTACCTGTTGTTTCCACACGGTGGAAATGCTAGCCTTCTCCTCAATGAGGGGGACAGAACAGAATGAAGAGACTGGTCAGCTCTCATTCTCAGTCCTCAACACATGGCTTGGCTTTCTCCTCCAGCTTAGTGTCTTCTTTTCTGTTACCAGCACCACACCAGTGTTCCCCTCCGGCCTCCACCACAGGACATGGCTTCTCTTGGCGTTCTCCTGGAATATTCTCATTCCCCCTAGCCCAAGTGTCCTCCTTGCATCTCCTCTCATTTCCTCTCCTGTACTAATGCTCCTTGGTATCTCACTGGACCATGCAATCTAGCAGGAGCTTTATGCACAGGTGTCCCCTGCTTTTCTCTGGGACCCACTGGCTGTTCTCTTTACAGGTTCATTTAAGGGATATTTAGTAACAGTGTGAATTTGTTTCTGGACACTTGTTCTAGATGATTTTGAGACCAATGGGATGATATGGAAACTCTCCAATTTTAGGTATTTTTTTCCCTTCCATGAAATTGAGGCTTTTCAATTTGACTTTGTGATTTATGGAAGGATTAACCTCTTCATGAGATGAAAATGAATAGCAACCCATCAATCTTCCTAAATAGCATAATACTCCAGGAAACAACTTTTTGAGTGCAGACCCAACATATCGTGCAGATCAGCTTTGCCTCCACCCTGGCATGTCTTCAGAATCAGGTTGAGTTACCCATGATGTCTTAAAGACTGCTCCTCCATTTGAAGGGTGGCTATGGTAGCTGCAGTCTGTGCTGTTTATTTAACCATGACTGTCCCCAAGCTCAGGATCTCATGGCCAAGCAGTTAACCCAGGGCTGCAACAGCTTGCCTGTATAGATGAGCCTAGTGCTTATACGTCTCTGTTATTCTCCATGTGTGGAATCATAGGGGGCAGATTTGGATAAGGCATGCAGCCATGAGTATTGAAGTAAATTTACCTCACTGATCTCCAGGAAGAAATACATGAGGGAGAGAGGTGGGGGAGAGTATCCGGGTGGAGTGCAGAACCACAGAAGGCGCCTGTGATATCCGGGACCCGTGCTCATTCCAGCCGTATCCCTGGGCATCCTCTGGCATCAGCTCCACTGCTTGAGACTAATTTTCCTCATGTGAAAAGCGAAAGCTGTGCATTAAATGGTTAGGGTCAATTCTCTATTTTCTTTTGCAGAGAAATCTTTTATGTTCTTATTTGTTAAATTTTAGTTGAATTACAGTATCCATAGCAGGTAAAAAGGGAGATGTTCTGGTTAAAGAGGACATGGGCAGAACGAGGGGGGTGGTGGGTAGGTTTTCTTGAAGGAATCTGAGAATTAGATTGACATCAGTTTCACTGTAAAGGAGCTCACAATAATTCTTTGAAGAAATAAATTGAAGAGAGCAAAACTATAGCTCATATGCCCTTTATAGAAGCAGCTAGGTTAAGCTTGGTGAGGAGAGGAGCCTGGAAGTTGAAAGGGCACAAGAAAGAACAGAGAAATGTCCCAAGGTCAGAGAGGAAGTATATATAGAGAGAGGAAGTATATAGAGAAGTATATAGAGAGGAAAGGGTCAGGTTCCCTTGGAGACAGGTGACTGCCTACCTGGCTCTTTGAAGTCATCAGTGTGGTTAATCAGCTGGACACTATCCCTAGGCCACAAAAACATGAACTAGAAATGCCCCTCTGCACCACAATGAGCACAAAGCTGGAGTTGTGTGCAAGGCCTTGCTTCTCCAGATAGGTCTTAGCATTGGCATCCCTGGGAGCTTGTCAGGCCCAAGTCCAGGCCTGCTGAATCAGAATCTCCACTTAGCAAGGTCCCCAGATAATTCCTGGGCATGTTGGGTTCTGACAAAACTGTTCATGGAAACATGTCTTAGAAATAGAGAAGCCAGCACCAATTCCCAGCTGCTCCATTTGTTGGTAGTGATCTTGGCCAAATCACTTTTCCTTGCTGAATTTTCTCATTCACATCAGAAAAGTTTGGGCGAATCCCTCCAAATGCAAATTTGTAGAACGTAAATCCTTTGAGTAGAGTTTGGCATTGAACTTAGCCTAAAGTTATTGAATTTATGAAATGCAATTGTATGCAATGAAACAAAGGAAAACAGGAAGATCATGCACAGATGGGCATGAACACACACACACACACAGACACACACACACACGCACACTCACACACACAAACACACACAGAGACACACACAAACACATACACACACACAGACACACACAGACACACACAGACACACACAGAGACACACCCACCCACGCATGTGCGCACACACATGCACACGCATGCACACGCACATGCACACACATGCACACACACAGACACACATGCACATGTGCACACACGCACACACAGATGCACACACACGCACATGTGCACACACGCACATGCACACGCATGCACACACACACATACACACACACACACACACACACACACACACCCTTCTCCTTCCATTACTCCATAGCCAGACAGAAAGGAAGTTAAGAGGGGAAGTTAGAGGTCCATGTGTTTCAAAGTATCAATGCTAAGTTTTCAATTTTCTACCATGTCTTGTAAAAGAAACGTATCATACTTTGTTGGGGGTGGGGGGCAAAGGAAAGCTTTTCTTTTTAAACAGATACTTTCCAGGCATATTTACATCCATTTCACAGTGCAGGAAAAGAGCATGGTTGTTGAGCCAAATTCTCCCCACCACTTCCCACCACCAAAATGACACTCATGCTGCACGACCTCTATGTGTGAATGTGAAATGTCCCCCGCAGGTTTACACTTGGTCCCCAGATGGTGATACTATTTGGGAAAGTTCTGGAAGCTTTATCAGATGGGGCCTAGCCCAAGGAAGTAGATCTCTACAGGGCATATGTTTGAAGGTTCTATTCAGTCCCTGGTCCCTTCCTTTCCTCTCTGCTTCCTGTATAGCAGGGTTGAAGAACTTTCTCTGTCACCCGACACTGCCACCATGCTGTTCTGTTCAGGCCACATAACCATGCGCTAAACCCTCCGAACACTTAAGCTCCCAAACCCTTTTCCTCCTTTAAGTCCTTCTTGGGTATTTATTTTATTATTTTTATTTATTTATTTATTTATTTATTTATTTATTTATTTATTTTTGGTCTTTTTGAGACACAAAATAAATTTATTTATTTATTTATTTATTTATTTATTTATTTATTTATTTTTGGTCTTTTTGAGACACAGGGTCTCCCTGTAGCCCCAGCTGTCGCACTCTGTAGACCAGGCTGGCCTTGAACTCACAAAGATCCACCTGCCTCTGCCTCCTGAGTGCTAGGATTAAAAGTGTTTATTTTATTTTTTATGTGTATGAGTGTACTGTCTGCATGTAGGTTGGTGCACCCGTGTCATGCAATGCTGCAGAGGTCAGGAGAGGGTGTCAGATTCTCCTGGAACTGGAGTTAAAGATGGTTCTTAGCAGCTATGTGAGTGCTGGGAATCGAACCCCAGTCCTCTGCAAGAGCAGTCGGCACTCTTAACTGCTGTCGTAGCAATGTAAAGTCTGGCTAATTCAATAACCTCAGGTTCTCGTGTCTGAAAACGAGACTAATAAAGCTCCAGGTGTTTGTAAAGATTACGTGAGATATGAAGAGAGCTTAACTCTCATCATCCTCACTTCCTGATCTTTCTCCATAATTGTTTTCTTTCTGCTGTTATTAGATGGAAGGGGGTAAAAATTATGCCATAGGAGAATTCATTCATTCAGCAATAGTTTCCTGTGCGTTACCAGCTGTCAAGTGTTTCTCTCGGTCCTCAAAATGAAATGCAATTTGTGTCTGTTCATGGTCCTTCCATAGGGTGATGTCTGTGCTATACATTGTCCAGGCTACTAGGGATATAACACACCTTGGTTTATTAATTTCTCTGTTCTGCATCCTCTTCTGTGAGCTCCACCTAGGCCAAGACTGCATAAAGGAGAGATTTATTATTCTCTGTGGGATACAGAAAGGTCTGTGGTCATTTTGATGAGATTCATAAAATGCCCTTTATTTAAGTTTCAGGGCTGACTCATTTCACAAGATCATCACATCCTCTGTCAAAAATATACCCAAAAACCACACATTTGGCTAAGCAAATTAATAAAATAAACAAGACTGAAAATATTGCACCTCCTTAGATCAGGTTTTCTTTTTTAATATTTTTATTTATTTTTTATGTGTATGAGTGTACTGTTTGCTTATAGGTTTGTGCACCTGTGTCATTCAATGCCTGGGAGGTCAGAAGAGGGTGTCTGATTCCCCTGGAGCTGGAGTTAAAGATGGTTCTCAGCCACCATGTGGGTGCTGGGATTGAACCCCGGTCCTCTGCAAGAACAGTCAGTGCTCTTAACCGCTAGGCCATTCCTCCAGCCCCCTAGATCAGGTTTTCAAGGAGCCTAGCAAAGCTATTTGTGTGCAAACTCTTATGGTACAAACACCTTGAAAGGATCCTTATCTCAGTGTTGGAGTAGGCATGTATAGACCCCTTCTTGGCAGCACTCTATAGGTTAGCTGAAACCCCTGCCCAGGAGCTGGAAAGCCCTTAGCGCGCACCTGTTGAAAGATGTTTGGTAGATTCGATTCCCTGTGATCTTAGGGGACTTTCCCCCATTAGGCAGAATTCAGCAAACATGCTTTGATCACTCTGCTCCAGGCCAGCTCGGAGGAAAGGATGACAGAATGCACTTGGTAGCTGGCTGTGTTGCCTGGGTTCCACTGTCAATGTGACACAACATAGTGACCTTGAAATAGGGTCTTCATGAGGAATTGCCTAGATCAGGCAGGCCTGTGACCATGTGCATGGGGGCTTGCCTGGACTGCTAGCTGGCCCAGCCTGTGGTGGGTGGCTAGTGGGAGAACTAACTGAACCCCAGCAAAACATGAGCAAGCAGCAAGGATGCATTTACCCACTTCGATCTTGATTGTGGTTATGCTGTGACGAGCTGCTTCATTTCCTGCCTTGGTTTCCCCTCAACGATGGGCCAAAGCCTGAAACTGTAAGGAAAATAAGCCGTTCCTCCTCTAACTTGCTTTCTGTCAGGATTATTTGTCACAGCAACAGAAATGAAACTAGAACAGGATTAGATACGCACGTGACAGAGAAGTGAGTGAGGAGTCAGAGCTTGTTCCTCTGGACTCTGGAGACTGTGTGTTGGTGTGTTGACCAGTGTTTGCCATACCGATCTGAGGAGGTCAGTAGCACCGGCCTGATTTGTCATAGTCACTGGTTTCTTTGGTGTATTCTTACCCTGGCAAATTTCATGAGGTCACGGTACAGAATTGGGCAGAGAAGTACATTGTTGGTGTTCTACCATGTAGTCATAAATAAGAATGAAATGTAAAATCATTAGGTCCTAATGAATTGGAGGTATTTCATGCCTTATTTTTAAATGTACTTTATTTAACTGTAAGTCTATGCAATACAGTCTTTCATAGCAGCCATATTTAACTACTGGCTTTGCAAAACTCTGGAGAGCAGTTAACAGTGGGATATCAGGAGTCTCTATGATCTGGCTAGTGCATACCAGTTTCTTGCCCTTTTGGCATAGCCAAGGTGAAAGTAACACTGCTTTCAGGTACCCCCTAGGCCCACTAGGGTTGTCTGAGAGGATCCTGAGCCAATTAGTGCTTTTTAATATGCAAATAGCCTATGGAAAAAGCCTTTCAGCATTCTGTTCACAGCTACTTTGTGTCTACTTAGTTAACACACTCCAAAAGGTTGGCCTAAATCACAAGGATGTTCTATCAGACACAGAGGTAGGCAGCAATTGAATATGAAGAGGGCTAAAGACAGCTTAAGTACATTTGGCTCTGGATTTACAACATGCCAACTTCCCACAGTTATGATGTTCTTATCCATCAGTTCACCTTGTAGAATCTTTGACATCGTTGTAGCTTTTTCTTCTTTTGGTCTTTAATCTGTAATAGTGTGGTGTGAGGTTTCTTCTCCCCCAACACAGTAAACCCAGATCAGACCAAATCAAAGAGGTTTTATTAAAAAGCAACTCTCCAGTGAGTTCGCTGGTCTTTCAGCCAGAGGCCATAGAAGTCCTGTGCTTGGACCAGTACAGGGGGATTTTATAGGCCTCTGGGGGCAGAGGGATGATGCCGTCAGAGAGCAGGGCAGGGGCTTAGATGGTCTGGCGACACCTGGGGACAGGGTTGGATCAGCTTGCCAGGATGTGGGGTTGGGTTGTGGGCACCCTTCCTTTGTTCAGTCTCCAGTGGGCTTTTGGGGCAGAGAAGGGCTGGGTCTTTTCCTGTTCACACCATCTCTGGTCTCTGTCCTGGGCTTCCCAGTCTACCGTGGCACCCTAGACTTGGGCAGAGCCCTTTTCCCTAGTGTCTTTCAGCATACTATGGACACAAAGCAACTGTGCACCTTGCAAATTTATTGAGCAGTGGGCTACAACAGGCTTCTGCTTTGTTGTTCTTAAGTTGTGCCTGTCTTACATTCTGTGTAGCCTGGCCTTTTCTTCTTTTAACGCTTCCCAAGCTCCAGTCCTCTGGGCTCCTATCTTACATACAATGTGTAGCCCACGATGTCTTTTTTTTACTTTTGTTTATTTATTTTTTGGTCTTTTTGAGACAGGGTCTCCCTGAAACCCCAGCTGTCCTAGAACTCTATGTAGACCAGGCTGGCCATGATGCCTTATGAGCAGAGCTTGTTATGCATGGAAACATGGGCCTTTCTTGCCTTGGTTTGTTTCATTTTGCAAAGTCTTAGGCTCATTAATTTAACTAGTAACCATAGACTCCTGATTCTAAGTCTTCCCTTTGTCGTATTTCAGTTGCCCAAAGCTAGACTTGAAGGAGAGGAAGTCTGTGCAAGGAGGGATCTGGGAGGGAATGAAAACACACATGAGATCTTTTCAGCAAAGCCCCACCCCACCTCACCCCACCCAGGACAGCCTGATCCAGGTGAACCTTGGGATTGGCTTACATAGCAGCCAGAGAAGCCTGGATTTTGCCCTCTAACAGCACCTATCAGTCATTGGCTGAACCCAACCCCTACCTAGGCACTTCAGGTCTCTACTTTTACCACATACATACTTCCAGCAGCTTATGGGCTACTTCCTCTGAAGAAGATTTATAGCTTCATTGGAGATATGGACACAGAAGTCTACAGCCAGGTCCCCAACCAGAAAACCAGAGCAGTGTGGACATAGTCTGCTACAGTCTTTCAGTGAAAAACAGAACTGGAGAGGACTAGAATAGCTTTCGTTTTTCTTAATTATCCCTCAAAAGAGAAGAAAGCAAGATGGATGTTTACATGCCTTTACTGTGAATTATGGTGCTGTGGTCTATTTAATGTTCTTTCTAATGCCTTCCTTTCTTACATACCCTTAGAATTAACTCCTTGCTTCTTTCACACACATAATTTCTGGGAATCCACATAAAGATCACATGAGATAATGTCATCCTGAGTCTGTCTTCTTCAAGTGATAAAACTAAGGTCTAGAAAGATTCAGTGACTTTCCTAAAGGTTCATGAGTACAGACTGACAAAACTGACTCAATCACAGTGTGTTTCATGAGTGGCCACCCATTTGTCATCTCCAGCAGGGGAGATGCAGTTGTGCTGTGCAATGTAAAGTGCCAGGTGATATCTGGAAGTGAATACATATCCCAAGTCAGGATTCTCTGTACCTGCAAAAGAGAAGACTCACAAGATTTAGGTCCCAGTCCTGGAAGGGACTAATTGAGCAGACTCCAGAAGTTTTAACTTCACTCAGCTCCTGAACCATCTGCCGCATCCTAGGCTCCCAGGAGGCACAATGAGGCAGATGTCCCTGCCTCCAATCTATCCAATCCCTGCACTCATCATCTGTAGCATGGACATACGTACTACCCAGCTGTCTGGTAGAGAAGAATTAATAAGGGGGCAATTGTGTGAACTTCTTAGGTTTATTTGTGTATGTGTTTGGGTCATGTTTGCATTATCAGGTAACCCAGTTGTCACAACGAGGACTTTTCAACTGTGGAATTTACTCAGTTCAGTGCAGTGCAGATTACATTTGCCAATGGAAGAAAGGAAAATGAAGGATGAGGGAGGAGAGTGAAGGAGGAGGGAGAGAATGAAGGAGGATGACAGAGAGGAGAAGCTGAAGGAAAGAATACTGAAGGGAAAAAAGAAGAGTGACAAGGAGGGAGAGAGTGAAGGAGGATGACAGAGAGGAGAAGCCAAAGGAAAGAACACTGAAGGGAAAAGAGGAGAGTGACAAGGAGGGAGGGGAGTACTACCAAGGATGAGGAGACAGGCAACCCCACACTCACCACAGCCCATGCATCTCTCAAAGTTTCTTCTGTTACTTTTGCTTTATACTTAATATTTATTTTTGAAGAAAACATTCTGTTCCTAGAAGAAGGAATGAAAGGAGGGAGCTGTTCTAGTTTGTCTTCCATTGCTGTGACAAAACACTCTGACTGACACCAACTTGGGGAGGAAAGGGTTTATTCAGCTCACATCTCCTGGGTCACAGTTCATCACTCAGGGAGCCCAAGGCAGGAACTCAGGGCAGGAACCTGGAGTCAGGAGCTGAGGCACAGGCCATGGAGGAATGCTGTTCACTGTCTTCTTCCCCTGGCCCATGCCCAGCCTGCCCTCTTATACGGTACACAACAACCTGCCCAGGGTGGCACCACTCATTGTGGGCTGGGCCCTCCCACACTACTCGATGATCAAGACAATACTCCACAGATGTGGCCACAGGCCAATCCAATGGAGCCAATTCCCCAATTGAGGCTCCCTCAACCCAGGTGTGTCAAGTTGACACTAAAGCTATCCAGCACAATTGACCCCTTGTCAACTTGACACACAAAACACATTGCTATTAAACCACCACCTTTCCAGTTCTTATCCCCAAAGTATGTTAACATTAATCACAACCTAAGACAGTACAACCTCAAAAACCCTGCAGTCCTTAAAATGTCCAAACACTTAAAAGTTCACATTCTATTAAAAGTCTCTTGACTGTGGGCTGCTGTAAAATCCAAAATTAGTACTGTCTTATTTCAAAGGGAAGAATGAGGCACACTCAAAACCTAAGTCCAGCAAATTAGCTCAAGGCTAGACACCTGGGACTTACAATCTTCTGGGCTCCAAAGGGTTTCAGCAGCTCCCCTTCTCTGACTCTGCCATCCACAGCACACACAGCTCATCTCGCAGGCCCAGGCTGATCCATTCCACACCTGCCGCTGCTCTTGGTGGTCGTCCCATGGTCCCGGCATCTCCAAAAAGCTGGGGTCGCCACTGAAACTGAGGTTGCTTCTGACCTCTCCTGATGCAAAACCTCAGCTTCCCTTCCTGACCCTTGGAATCCTGGGGTCTTCATTGCAACCAAGGCCACACTCTGACCAGTGGCCTTTCCTGGCCTTTCATAGGGCCAGGCCTCAGCTGCTCTCTGTGACTCCTTCATGCTTTCAACACCAGAACCATATAGGAGACTCTTACACATTACCAAGTCCTGCTTCTGGCTTGACATGGAGGCTCGGGCCCCTTCTGGAACATAGCTTCTGTGTGCTGACCCTGAAGAAATTCTTCCCAGAAGATTTCACCACAGTGATGCTGGACTCTTGTTACTGACAGCTGATTTTTCAGCCCCAGCAAACCAGCATCAGTTGTCCCAGTAAAGCAAAGGGTTCACTTCAGGTTCTGGTCTCTTGTTACTTACAGAAGATTCTTCAGCCCCAGCTGACCAGAGCCCAAATATTAAACAGTCCTGATGATCTCTGCTTCCCTTTGAAACTAGAAACATCACAATCCAGGCCTCCATTGTCTACAACTCCTTCAGCAAAACTGTTCAAAGTCCCATAGCAACGATATTTAGGCATTCAATAATTTTTCTAGCCCAAAGTTCCAAATGCTTCCACAATCCTTTCCCAAAACACCACCAATTTCTGTTCTAGTTTCTCTTCCATTGCTGTGACAAAACACTCTGACCGACACCAACTTGGGGAGGAAAGGGTTTATTCAGCTCACATTTCCTGGGTCACAGTTCATCACTCAGGGAGCCCAAGGGAGGAACCTGGAGGCAGGAGCTGAAGCACAGGCCATGGAGGAGTGCTGCTTACTGGCTTGCTCCCCTGGCCCATGCCCAGCCTGCCCTCTTATACGGTACACAACAACCTGCCCAGGGTGGTACCACCCATAGGGGCTGGGCACTCCCACATTGCTCAACAATCAGACAATACTCCACAGATGTGGCCACAGGCCAGTCCAATGGAGCCAATTGGCTCCCTCAACCTAGATGTGTCAAGTTGACACGAAAGCTATCCAGCACAAGAACATAGGGGAGAAGGGGAGAAGGAAGGGATCAAAGACTCAGACGGAATGAATATTGTCCTAGTTGTGAAAACCCAACTTAATTCAGGACAGAAAGAAATCAGCCCACTTGTTTCACAAGCACAGCTCTTGCTTCCCCCATGGGCTCTGTGGACATGAGAACTGTAGTGGCCTATTGATATGATTTAGGTATGCAGAGGAAACTGAGAGATGTCAAGCAATGTGTCCTTGGTCACGTATGAAAGAGGACTGGAACCTGGGTCTCTGAACTCCAGCTCAGGTCCTTTCAGGACTTCTCCCAGCATGCCTTGCTCTGTCTTTTTGCTGGAGACAAATAAGGGTTTGCACAATGCATTAGCTAGCGATGTAACTTCTGAGTCACTCTGTTATATTTTCCTCTGTGTGTGATTTTTTTTTCCCTTGTCCTCATTTCAAGGAGAAAACCCAGTGTCATCATCTCTAAACAGAGATGGAGGAAAAGCAGCCTGATGTGAAACGCTGTGTTCATGACATTCTTCTCAAGCAGCCCATCCCTTGTCCTCAGGAAGCACTGATTACTTAGTCCCCATTAGAGCTCTGTGAGGCCACCGGGACCTTCATAAATGGATCTGGGTCCTTTGCTTCTAGGACAGGTGGTGTCTGTCCAGAGCTTATAATGCCCTGCCAAGGTGGTAGTACTCTTCATAGGGACTCTCAGAAGCATCATTCTTCTCTCCAGATCCCGCGGCCTACAAGTAAAGGAGGGACAGACAAAACCAGCTGGGCATGGAGGGATGAGGTGGGGTGGGTCCTAGAATGAGGTCAGAAGCAGCTTTCTGACGTGGAAAGGGAAGAAGCTGGCCCAGAAACTCTGGGGCACAGGGAATTGGAAGCTTGAGCCAGGACCAATCTCCCTTTACTCTAAGAGGCCTGGAAGAGGGAAAGTAGATACCCAAGAAGCAGTGGAAGAGGGGACTCTAGCCAGTGAAACAGAGTCCATTGTGCCACTGTTAACACAGTCAGCATGGGGACAGGAGAGGTGACTCAGCAGATAAAGCACTGGCTGCTGTCGAGGAGGACCCAGGTTCAGTTCCCCGCACTCTCACAGTGGTCAACAACCACCGGTAACTCTAGTCCTAGGGGACCCAACACCCATTCCTGGTCTCTGCAGACATTAAATCCATGGGTGCACTTGTGCCAGGCTGGCTAAACACTCACACACATAAAATAAACATTAATCCAAAATTAAAATAAATAAAAAGACAGCCAACACCCAGATGACAAGGCAGAGAGGAAATGGTCTTCCAGAAGCAGAATTACATTTCCAAATCACTGCGGCAACAGGGCTCCGAAGGTAGAATTGTGAAGATAAACGTGAAAGCCTGTGTGAAGTCTTGGAAGAAGCCAATTACTCACCACTGATAGATGATCTGCTATTTCATAGCAGTAAATGTATAAAATAAACAGCCTGGGTTTCGGTGCTCCATGGGCTTGCTTTCCACAGTCAGAAGTGGCAGGTGTGTGCCTCAAATATCAGTGTTTTCTGTAGCTGTCTGGGTAGACTTATGGCATAATGTGCCCCATTACAGTGGCCCCTTATAGCAGCAAGGTGTACATGAAGAATGGATCAGGCCTAGAAGGAGTAACTCTGGGTTGTGGATGGCTACATAGAGGAAAGGCAAAGTCATGCCCAAGGGGCAGGGTGACATCACCGGAAGCAAAGCCAAGCAGGCAGGAGACACAGGACAGCAGGAAGAAGTCTGGCTGTCTCTGTGTCTATATGCAAGCCTTTTACTGTCCCTACATCAAATGGGTCTCATGTACAGATTGAAGGATCTCAATAAACAGGGATATTCCACCACACCCCAGAGATAGTGATGAGGCTGGTAAAGACACGTGACAGTTTGTGGGAGATTTACAGCTGTGGCCCAGAAAGAGAAAACCTGAAGGGCTGTTTTGAAATGCTTGAAGATCCTGAAAGCCAGGTGGCATTGCAGATGTTTTGACAGGAAGCTGTTCCAGTTTCTCTTCATTTGCTGTGACAAAACACTCTGACCAAAACCAACTTGGGGAGGAAAGGGTTTATTCAGCTCACATCTCCTGGGTTGCAGTTCATCACTCAGGGAGCCCAAGGTAGGAACTCAGAGCAGGAACCTGGAGGCAGGAGCTGAAGCACAGGCCATGGAGGAATGCTGCTTACTGGCTTGCTCCCCTGGCCCATGCTCAACCTGCTTTCGTGTACAGTACAGAGCCATCTACCCAGGCGGTGGCACCACTCACAATGGGCTGGGCCCTCCCACATCACTCAACAATCTAGAAAATACTCCACAGACTTGGCCACGAGCCAGCTGAATGGATCCCATTCCCCAGTTGAGGCTCCCTCAACCCAGCTGTGTCAAGTTGACACTAAAGCTCTCCAGCACAGAAGGCAAAGCCAACTGGGTGAAATTGGGGAAGGCAATGCCCACTTCTCCAAGGAAAGAACTTGTGGAGGCTCTGGGGAGGCTAGCTGTGTAGGGCAGGAAGCAGGGCTTCCTGGAGCTGGGAGTGATCACTGAAGCCCAGGTTATGTATGAGATGAGTCAAGGGTGGTCAGAGTCACTGAAACCTCCAATGGGCACTCACCCAGTGGAGGTGGCATTGGGCTCTGCAGTTGGCTTTTATATCCAAGGACTCAGCTAACCATGACAGGTTGAAAAATATTTAGAAAAATGAAATTGTGTCTGCATATTACATGCAGATATTTTTAAATTGTCATTCCCTAAGCAATATAGTGCAACAACTATTCAAAATATATTTACAATGTATGAGATAGAAAAAAAATCAAGAGATGTTTCCAATGTATACAGGATAATGTGTATAGGTTATACACAAACTATATAATTTTAATAAGGAACTTGGAATGAGGCACCCACAGAGTTCTGAAGCAAAGATCCCAGGATACTGAGGATTGGCGTTATTGTCAAAATTTTGAGTCCTGATGTCAAATAAATGTAGGTGAGTTTAACACTAGTTCTTCTATGAAACTATGTAGAAATTTGTGTAAAGTTTGTTATTATTTTTTATGTATTTTATTTTTTATTGTAAATTTTTATTGAATTTTTAATGTTTTTCATACATAATTTTTCAATCTGTCTTAATCGCCTTTATACCTGCCTCTCCCTTGGCACCCTCCCACCGCCCTGCCCCCAGAGTTCACACATTCTGTCATTTGTGCAAGGTTTCATTGTGCCAGACTACTCTCCACACCCACTTCTCAGTGCCAGCTAATCCCCTGAGCTCTAGTCAGCCTATCTGGAGTCTCTTTCCTAAAGAAGGCCAGTTCTTCCTCACCCAACCACAATCAGCTGCTAATATTTCCTCAGCCAAGGTTGGGCTCTGCTACCCATTTCTGCAGTTCTGTGCTGGGTTTTTGTCCAGCTGAGCTTGCATGGGTCTTGTGCATGCTGAGACCAATGCTGTAGGTTCATATGAACAGGGTCCCAGGAGCTTGTAGGATTCATTTCCATTTGGTCTTGCATCAGCTCTCTGGCTCTTAAATCTTTCTGCCCCCTTTTCTGTAATGTTCCCTGAGCACTGGGTGGATGAAGCTGAATATAGGGGACCTCTCCATGGAATCACATTCTATAGACTTCTAATCTTCATGGTTTGGCCATTCAAAAGGGTTTGATTTCCTGGTCTCCTGTTGCATAGGGGAGCTTCCTTAATGAGAGTTAAGTGGTAATAAATGACTTCTTGGGTCCTTGTTCTATGTTGCATGGGCCTTATGTGTAAAGCGTGCATTGTAGACATGTTGCCTAGGCATGAGCAATTCACAGACCATGTTTCTGTGTGTGTCCAGTTGTGGGACTCTGTACTATTCTTCATGTAGTACAAAAGAAGCTTCTTTTTTGAGTGGTGTCTAGAATATTTGTCTGTAAATATAAGAATACCTCTTTGTAGTAAGTGAGATGTTACCTTAGCCTAGAAATGTGTCAACCTTGGGGATTTCTCTAAGATCTATGACTCTCCAGCTGTGTGCATCTGACTGTGTTTACAATACCACACATGAGTTTCCCCTGAGTGGACTTGCAATCCAATTAATTAGCCATTGATTTCCCCCAAGATAAAAGTGCCACTGTTGCACCAATGGCTTATGCTCTGCTGGTCATTGACATGGCTATTTGATCTGGACATTGATTGATGTTCTCTCTTAGCAGCTTGCACAGTGCTCTCCAAAGCTATGGGACCCAGCCTTCAGGGGAAGAGGCTTCTTGTTCAGTTCCAGCTCCATTGCTCCAAATCCAAACTTCCAAGTATGTCTTGTCTTCGGCAATCAAGGGCTGTGGCCATAGCCTGTGTAATTTGGGGGAGTCTCTTGGACTGCCTGACCAATGGTTCTCCTGTCTGGTACTGTTTCTCGTCATTAGCCTTCATCTTTCCGATGGATTCATGTAGAGATATTTCTGTGTAATTTGTCAGTAGATTGCTGACTAATATGATTCTCTTGGGTTTTTAACTTCAGCTAGGCAGAAGTTATCTCTTCTCTCTCCCTTTACCTGTCCGGCCCTCCCTCCATGTCTTCTCCATTTAAGGTATCCCCATTTCCCCTGCGACACTGCCAGTCCCCTCTGACCCCACTTCTCTTGGACTCTTTTTTCTCTTTACCCCCACCTTTCCTTCTATAGTCCTCCCTCTCCCCTCCCATTTTAGATACCCTCCTTCTAGCCAGTTGTCCCTTAGTATCACCTGTCACCTACTAGTCTTCTGTCTTGGGATCCCTCTTTCCCTTTCCCTTCCTGGTTCCTTTTATGTACCTGGTTTCTGCAGTTATATCCAGATATATACTTACATATAAGAAATTGATGCTAGGATCCACAAATGGGACAACATATATAGTTTGTTTTCTGAGTCCATGTTAGTATACCTTAACAGCTTCTAGTTCCATCCATTTACCTGCAAATTTCATGATGTCATCTTTCTTTACCTCTGCCTAGAATGCCACTCTGTAAAAATGTACCACATCTTCCTTATCCAATCACCAGCTGAGGGATGCTTAGATTGCTTCTAGCTCTTCCCTATTGTGAAATGAGCATCAACAGACATGGATGTGCATGTATCTCTGCAATAGGATGAAACCTTTGGGTATACCACCCAGGAGTGGTATGACTGGGTCAAATGGTAGGTTATTTTTTAATCTTTTAAGAGTTCTCTGCACTGCTTTCCATAGGGGATTCACGAATTTGCATTCCCACTAGCAGTGAATAATCATTCCCCTTTCCCCACAACCTCTCCAGCATTTGCTATCATTTGTTTTCTTGATCTTAGCCAGTCTTACAGGGATAAGATAAAAATCTTAAAGTGGCTTTAATTTGCTTGTCCTTAATTACTAACAATGCTGAAAACTTTTAAAGCTGTATTTTAGCCATCTTTATTTTTAAAGGTAAACTTTTGATTCTCATATAGACATAATGACATGTTAGTGTTTTTCTTGGAATCACCAATTAAAGAAGGAAGGATGATTTTTCAAAGAACTCAACAGATTACCTGAAAAACAGATGCTCACAGATCAGAAATACTGTCTTGAATTGGAAATGAGGCCAGACTTGGATTTTCATAGGCGGAGAAGGATAGAAGTCAACCGAACAGGAAAGACTTTGCACGTCCAAAGATAAGGTCTAACTCTGTGTTGCTATGAGTTACTTAGAATTCGCAGCTGTAAAATATCTCGAAGACACAGAAAGATTAGAATCAGTTAAATGGAAAAGATATTATGTAAACAGTGTAGGCTTTCTACTGAAGCACAGCTTCACTCATGCCATTTTTTTCTGAGGTGTTGTTATTGTTCTGTTTGGTTTTTGAAAGCAGTAGTTCAGGCTAGCCTCAGATACATACCCTTATTTCAGCCTCCTGAATGCTGGTGTCTCAGGCACCATGAGCATACATGCAGCACTAAACTGGACTCAGTGGATGGGGAGAGAGAAAGAGAGAGAGATGGGGAGAGAGATTGAGAGAGAGAGAGAGAGAGAGAGAGATAGAGTCACAGGGTAGATGTGATGCCAGGAGGCTATGGGGGAGTTGAAGGGGGATGGGGCCCAGTGATATGATCAGGATACCTTGTATACATGTATGAAATTGTCAGAGAATTTAAAAGAGTGTTAGAGCCATCACTGGAATGCAGAGACCAGCCCGGTGTTCACCACTTTTCTTGTCACTGTGACAAATATCTTACATAGACATCTGAGGGGAGGAAGGGTTTATTCAGCTCATGGTTTCAGAGAATTCAGTCCCTGTCACTGGCCCTGTACAGGTAAGGCAGAACACCATGGTCGGCACAACGTGTGACAGAGGAGACGTGTTCAAGTCAGAGAACACAAGGAAGGGATGGAGGATCAAACATCTTCAAAGGCAGCGGCCCAAGTCCTCCAAATAGGCCTGTCTCCTAAAGTTTCCAGAACCCCCCTGAAAAACACCACCATATGAGGAATGATGTCCAGGATATGAGCTTGCGAGGGACATGCCCCCTTCCAGCCATGGCAAGCCCCACCCTCACAGACACTCTCAGCTGCTTCAATTGTTCCCTTGACTGCTGCTAACCAGCCCAGTAGTGTTCAAATCCTGCAGGCTCCTAAGCCTACTACATAAACTGGTAGCACATTCTATCTAGAGCTGGCTCTAGACCCTGACTGCCCGTGGTTCAGGTACAGAGGAACTTTATCAGATGAAAGACAGATGGCAAGAAGATAAGTTCCCCAAGTGACTTTAATTTGCAACTAGTTTTTCAAACCACTCTTCTAGAATATCCAAGTCATCATTATAACCCAGAAGAAGGTCCTTGTTAATTGATAACTTTCTAAGAGGTGCAAAATCCTGCAATTATATTGAAACAGGACAGAACTTACATATACACATTTATCTACTGTGCTGGTTGAGTTTGGTTGTCAATGTGATACAACCTAGAATCTGCTAAGAAAGAATGAACTACATCAGATTGATCTCTGGGCATGTCTGTGTGGGACTTCTTGATAACTGATATAGGAAGACCGAACCCACTGTGGATGGGACCAGTCCCTAGGCAGAGAGAGGGACCCGATCAGTGTAAGAGAGCAGAAAGCCAGCCGAGAACACAAGGAAGCAAGGGTCCAGGCATTTATTCTCTCTGTGTCCTTGACTGTGGATGTGATGCCTTAAGGACCTGCCTTGACTTCCCTATAACAATGGACAGGAACCTTGAATTGTGAGCCACCTAAAAACCCTTTCTGCTTTAAGCTGCATTTTGTCCTGGTATTTGTCACAACAGAAATGAAACTAGGACACCACCTATATTGTACCAACAATCGCTCAGTAGCTCAATTGAAAAACAGAGCTAGAATGTTATAGCCCAGACCAAGCAGTTTTCCTTTGAAGTGCAAACACTTTTTCTGCAACCATCCCTTCTTACCTAAGGAAGGCAAAGCCCTGGTTGCATTGCTAGTGATTGGCACAAGTATCCTCCCCAAGTGTTCTGACACAGACTGCGAGACAAAGGAAAAGGAAGACTAAGAGGGCAGAAGAAGGTTAGAGTGAGGAGGACATCTTAGAGAGAAGATGTGAAGCCCACCTGCCTGTTATTCTCAGTGAAAATTGTCCCAGTGTGTCTGGAAGACACACACACACACAAGTAGCCCATTTCCCCTGCCATGAAGGTAAATGGTCCCTAAGAAAGAGGCTGTCTTCGAGCTGCTCCTCATATCTTAGGTAACTGAACCCCTAGGGATCTTTGGGCTCCACTCTTGACTGGCTCCTTGTCAATAGCCTGAAGCCAAGAATGTTCCCTGCGGTGCCTTTCCAGACTCCAGTGCAAATAAAAGTCCCAAGCCTGGTCTTCACACAAAGGGAGTTTATATATAAGGGGCATGGATTGAATTTGAGTTGAAGGCTTACCATGTGCTACACGCTGTTTTAGAATTTTGCATATACATATAAACTCATTGAATTGCACTTATAACTGCTCTAAGAGGTCACTTGGTTAGATCCATTTTGCAGATGAGGGTGAGTATTAAGTCTTAGAATCAACCTGCTCAATATTTGCTCCCAGGGCATGGGGTACCTTATCCCACCTTCCTGACCCCAATGTTCCTTTCCCTCTCTCTCCCTCTTCTCCTGTATTTCAAATCATACCAAACTGCTGTCTCTCTTCAGAGCCTTTCACTTGACAAATGTGCCTAATTTTAAAAGGCTGATGCTGGTCAAGGAGTGAGGGACATAGGGCAAACAGAATCAAGCTTATCAAGCTTGAAGTACTGCCTCTCCCCAGTGGTTAATGAGTGGGATTGTTGCCTTTTTTTGCTGTCTGGCTTTAGAGCTAGGTGATGGGAAGGGCTCTCAAGGCCAGGATGCTTTGCCACTGATGGCTGGTAGGCTTCAAGAACTTAGATGCAATTGAGCATCTGTCTGGGACCAGTAGGATGAACCACACCCACTAGGTACTCTTCACTAGAAATCATTGCTTTCCTTATAAAGCCTTAAGTATTTTGAGGGCAGGACTTATTTTTTATCACTTATGTCCCTTGATAATGTGTTTGGTATTGATCGATTGCTCAGTAAACATGTACTGAGTGAAGAACTTGGTAAGGGAATATAAAACAGATCCCAAGGAGGGAAGGAAATTGCTCAAAGAATCAGCAGTGATGGCCATTGTTTCTAGAAGCACAGCTGGGCAGACAGATGTCCTCTGTACCATGCTAATGACTGCATGATGCACATGTGTGGGATTTTTCTTTTCCTTTTAATCTCTCTCAGTTTGGAAACTTGAAGCCACTAAAATGTTTCCATTCTGATGAGTTCTGCAAAAGAATAATCCATTCTTGTGTCCTACTGGGAAGAAGCAGCCTGTGACCCAGATCTTACCTTGTGTCCAGGTGTTTGGCTCACAGAATAAACAGCAGAGCCATTTGCAGGAAGATGTGTGCACCTTTGGGGTCAGGTCCGAGAGGACCACTTTTTATGTCTGAATGAAATAAGTCTCTAGAGCATGGTAAGAAAAGTAAACAACATCCCAATTACATGCCAGCATTTCCCCACCGTCGTCAGCTGGAGAGTAGTTGAAAAGGCTGGAGCCTGGTGTGGCTACTGTGTAGGTGAAGAATGTAATTGCTTACATGATGGAATTTCAGAACTTCCTTCCAGAACCTCTGTTCCACAACTGGATGTCCTTTGGAAGCACTTACTGTTTTGGTACGCTGCCCTATTTTTCCTGTTTAAAATGAGAATTCCAGGTGTCATTTTATATTTATTAAATCAGCAAGACAATTAGCAAATGAGAATAGCCAGTGCTGGTGAAATCTGGGTGCAAGTGGAGTGCTCAGATGTTCCTGAGGACAATGGAAAGTCACGTAATCCTTTAGAAGAGCAGCTGAGAGTGTTGCACCAAGAACCTGAGAAGAACAGCTTCAGAAAAGAGGGGCTTATCTGGCTCACAGTTCCGAACACAGTCCATCACTGTGGGGAGCTCGAGGCAGCTGCTGACCCTGTGACATTCACAGTCCAGAAGTTGTGCTCAGTTCACTTTTTCCTTTTTACACAGTTCAGGACCCCACCCATGAAATGGTAATAGCCACATTCAGAGTAGGTCTTCCTACGGCAATTAACCTAATCTAGATAATACCTCACAGACACACCCAGAGGCTAGTGAACTAGGGTTCCCAGAAAAATGTTGCATCTTCAAACTGGGCTTACATCTGCAGGACTGACTGATAAGAGCTCTGGAGACGGTGGAGAGTCTGGAATGTTACCAGTCCAGAGCCTAATTGTGCTTCATCTCAGGCTATCTTTAGCCCCTAAATCACTTTTCCTTTGCCTATAACTGTTTCTAACATAACACCCCAAGATTAACATAAAAAAAAACTTTTGAAAGGTATTTATTAACAAACCGTCAGGTCCCACCAACCAAAAAGCTAAGAATGCCATCAGATACCATCTGAGACCATAGCAGAATTCCTTTCCTCTTTGCTATGACCTAGCTACTGAATGTATCCACCAATGCATTTGTAAAGTGTCTTGACTTAGGACTTTTCTTTGTTCTGTTACTATGAAAGTAAAATATGAAACTGTAACCATGCTAGAACATGGAATTTTGGTAACCTGAATCTATGATTCCAGGCTATGGTCACTCATATGTGTCTCTAAACTAGCCTAATCTAGAGATAATCCCTCATGGACCTACTTAGAGGCTAATCTCTTCAGTGTTTCCAGATCTTGTAGAGATCACAGTCAATGCTAACCATCACAGATCTTTAAAGATGTCAACAAAAACATAGGTCCTATGTCAATGGGAATAAGACAGTTTATTCTGTATGTTTATGCAAACATGAGTGGCCATGATCCAGAAAGATACCCCAAATAACATGTCCCAACATGAAAATGGCTTCACAAAGTTTTCATGGTTGCAAATCAAAAGAAAGTAATAAATAAAGGCTTTTAAAAAACACATTGTTGGGAGCATCAGGTAGTGGTTACAGCAAAGCAGGGAAATCTCAGCTACAGGTTTCAGAAGCCACCTGAAAACATTCTTAGCTCTGGGGTTGGTGGAAGCCAGTGGTCTGTTAATACATTCCAGTGGGATTTAGCTGATAGTCACAAATATGTTAGGTCAGTCTCAGGGTGACTATTGAGGGGACTGAAGATGGACAAGATAATTTGGCTCTGGACTTACAACATTCCAGTGCACCACTGTGATGAAGTCCCTCTCAGTCAGTCTTGTAGAATCTTAACCCTAGGTGCAGCTGTTTTGAGGGGGTTTAAACCCACAAAAATATTTGACATCTTTATTACAATAAGAAATTGTGTTTTTTTTTTTTTTTTTTTTTTTTTTTTTTTTTGAGACAGAGTCTCCCTTTAGCCCCAGCTGTCTGGAACTCACTCTGTAGACCAGGCTGGCCTTGAACTCACAAAGATCCGCCTGTGCTCGCTCCCAAGTGTAGGATTAAAGGCTGCACTACCACGCCCTGCTAAGAAATTAGTTTTAAACAAAGAAAAAAACAGACAGGTATACATTTTTCATACTATTCTGGATAAGAACACATTGGAAGCAAACCTAAATATCTGGTAATGGAAGGGGTTATATAGTTTTAGGGATTACAGTGCCACAGAATGCTGCTCTTTCATTAAACACAATAGTTTCCAGTATTTTATAGCTAAGCTGAAGAGTATTTATTCTTTAATAAAATATAAATTTAAAATGAAGTGTGGTGATGATGCAAATTTGTACAAATAGTATATGACTCTGTCCTTGGGCTGGAAGGGAACAGGGGAAAACTGAAAGTAATTGATTAATTATGTTAGATTTCAATAGGATGATCCTTGGATTTTTGTTTCTATTGTTTGCTTTAGAATATCTCTTGTACATAGAGTGTTTGGAAGAGCATAGGATCAAGTTGTCTGTAGGCACACAAGTAAGTAGGAACTAGTCAGCAGTTGACTCCCTAAGGGCCTGCTGGGGAATACGCAGAGGACTAGGAGGTCACCAGATCTGGAGACTTGGGCAAGTTCTCTGGATCAGGTACTTCACTGAAAGCCCAGAGTACTCTTGGGAGATCAGGGTTAAAGAGAAAATGCTGGCATCCTTAGGAATGAAACTTTGTGTGGCTTGAGGCAAGAATTGTAAAGACCTGTCTCATAAGAACTCTGAGGAGGTTATCTGATATCTTTATGGGCATTCAGTTGTCTCGGTGAGTTATCTGTAGCTTCGGAAAAGTTTTGGGATATTACATGTTTTTCTTGCTTCACCATCTCTGCAAAGTTTCCAGAACAGATGGCCCCTTCCCTTGATCATGTGAGCAAATGTTGCACCTCTACTTACCTGTTGCACAAACAGGAGCTCCGTAGCCCCTGATTAGAGCCAAGGTGCTCATGCCCCTCCCTTCCGCCTACCCCTACTTCCTTGCAGAGCACAGTAACTTTGGGTATATAAGCACACTGCTGGCATAAATAAACAAGAGACTCTATTCTCCCAGGCTTTCTCTGATCCGTGTCTGTAGTCTCCACTTACTTTCCTTGTTCTTTATTCCATTGGGTAACTCCTCTCGGGGTCCCATCCCCCCTCCTTACCAGAGCTAAGCCTAGAGATGTTGCCTGCAGGCAGAGACAGCCTCGAGAAATGCAAGAGGGAAGAACAGTATGTGGATTTCGACCACACCTGACTAAAGGACTATTCAGAAGATTATTAAACTCCTACAGCTGGTGCCCAGAATGTGCAGCTTGGACTCCCCACACCTGACTAAAGGACTATTCAGAAGATTATTAAACTCCTACAGCTGGTGCCCAGAATGTGCAGCTTGGACTCCCCACCAACAGAAGGAAGAAGGAATAAGGTATTTCCACGGGCTGTCTCTCTCAGCCTTTTTCCTCCCATGTGAGAGGAAAATCTCGGAGGGTTTTACCATGAAAAGAGGAGACGTACACCCCCCCCCTCCATGTAGGATTCAGGGTAGCAGCCAGGCTCTGCCTATTTCCATGGAAAAAAAAAATCCTTTTTTCACAAGAGATTAATATTTATTCTGCTTTCAGTCTCTCTCCTCTATATGGCCAGCTCAGCACATCTCTATGGGGAAAAAAATTCTCTTTTCCCATGTGATAAGTCTTTGAACTGTCTTTTTCCCTAACCACTAGCATTTCCTGCCTTTCTTTATCATGGAAAACAAACAGGCATGTCAAAACACCCAATGGCAACAAAACAGATTAATCAAAACATCCAAACAGCAGTGGCGACAGTTCCGCAGCAGTCCCAGTGGGTGGAGGAGCTAGTGGCATGCCCCACGTTGGGTGCCAGCTGTAGGAGTTTAATAATCATCTGAATAGTCCTTTAGTCACGTGTAGCCGACATCCACATGTTGTTCTTCCCTCCTTGCATTTCTTGAGGCTGTCTCCTGCCTGCAGGCAGATAATCTCTGGCTTAGCTCTGGCAAGGAGCGGGGAGGGGACCATGAGAGAGTGACCCAATGGAATAAAAAGACAAAGAAAAATAAAGACAGACAGACAGACAGACAGACAGACATGGACTCAGAGGAAGCCTGGGAGAATAGGGTCTCCCTTTATTCATGCCAGCAGTGTGCTTATACACCAAAAGTCACTGTGCTCTGGGCAAGGAAGTGGGGGGCAGGTGGAAGGGAGGGGCGAGCCAGTTTGGCTCTAATCAGGGGCTCAAGAGCTCCTGTTTGTGCAACAGGTAAGTAGAGGTGCGACATTTTGCTCAATGCCTCAAGGGAAGGGGCTATCTGGTCCTGGAACTTTGCAGAGATAGGTGAAGCAAGAAAACATTATAATATCCCAAACTTTCCCCAGAGCTACAGATAACTCACAGAGGCAACTGAATGCCTACAGATATCAGATAACCCTCCTCAGAGGTCTTATGGGACAGATCTTATAAATTCTTGCCTCAAGCCACACAAAGTTTTATTCCTACAGGCATCCACTCTGAATCTGTAGTACACCTGCTCTCTCCTCTTAGAAACTATGGTAGTTTTTTCATAACAACACAGGAGAAGAATGAAAATTGCTTTGCGACCCTGTTCTACCTTCTCACTGTCTAAAGCCTTAACCTCCCTGAGCTAGGGAAGAACAGCAGAAGATCTCAGCTGGACAGAGTGGTGACTCTGTAGATACAGCCAGCCTGTGTGGCCTCTGCTCTGACTCTAGACACATGGTGTTGTGACCAATACCTATAATTATACCAGTACTGCCATTCAACTGGCATTTTATATATTTTATTTTTATTGATTTTTTTCACAAATTTCCTAATTTTTATAGGATTTACATCCTTTCTCCTATCTGTACCCAACCTTATCACCCTCTACACTAACATAAATCCCACCTAAGATAAAATCAGTGAAATCCCAGCATAGATGTGAGGAAGAAACCCCAACCCTACCTACAGAAATAGCAGCAACCAATGGCTTCTGGGTGGGGCAGAGTTAGTCATGTTGAAGGATGAGACGTTTGGTACATTGTCAGGCTCAAGTAGTGAATGCACACTGAAGGGAATTGGGGACACAAATTCTACAAACCTTTGTATATTATAACATGTAATATTTATATTATGAGTATTTCATGTATGAGTATTTCAATCCACAATTTTGGGAATTTCATACATTTTGATCATATTTGGATTCCCCTCCTCTATCTGCATCCTCCTTGATACACCCTACAAAATTTCCTTTACTTTAATTATATATATATATATATATATATATATGAGAGAGAGAGAGAAAGAGAGAGAGAGAGAGAGAGAGAGAGAGAGAGAGAGAGAGAGAGAGATTTGTGGCATGCCCTTTAATGCGGATTCATCCATTGGAGCCTAGTCAACCTGCCAAGAGGCTCGCCATTAAACAAGACTGAATCCACCCTTCCCAGAAGTCATTGATTGCAGTAGCTCCTAAGGTAGGGTTGGGATTTCTTACCACTTTGCCATGACTATGCTGGGGTTTTGAGTTTAAATGGGACTTGTGCATGTTGTCATTATCGTTATGGGTTCATGTGAGTAACTGAGCAGCAGTCTAGAAAACTCTGTTTCCTTATGGAAATCCACCCCCACTGGCTCTCACAGTCTTCCTCCTCCCTCTTCTGCAATGATCCCTGAGCCTTGGGAGGCAGAAGTTTGTTATAGGTGTCCTATTCAGGAACAAACAGTCTGTATCCTCTTGTCCTTTGCACCCTGGCTAGTTGGGGTTCTCTGTATTAATTGCCATCAGCTACATAAGGAAGTTTCTTAGATGAGAGTTAAGAGATGCATTACTCTATAATAAAAAGTCATTAACAATAAGTTTAATGCTATATATACTTATCAAAACAAATGAACTAGGTTCTCTCCCATGCCCTGTCAGATTTCTAGCATCAGGTTCCTAGGCCTGATGTCAATGTCAGATATGGGCTCCATCCTGTGAAGAGGACCTTAAATGTAATTATAAAGCAATTGGTTGCTCCTATAATACTCATTCTCTTAATGCGCTTGTGGGCATATCTTCCAGGCCAGTGGCTGTAGCTCAGTGGATCCACACCTTAGAAAGACTGATGATAAGTTTCCTCTTCTGATAGCTTGCATAGCACCTTCCAAAATTATGAAAACTAATCAGTAGAAATGAGACTTTGAAGTCTGAACCAGCTTCATTTCTCCTTCTTTGTTCTATAGATTATGTACGTGGTGTTTTCAACAATAGCTTCTTACCATGAAGTTCTGATGATAAGCAAAAACAAGGGCAATGGTCAATACTGTTTGAAGGTCTATGGAACCCCTTATAAACAGCTTCAAAATAGGGAGTCCATTCCTGTCAGTGGGGTTTTACTTTGTTTCCCTATGGTGTCTAGCAGGGGCAATCTCCCCTTGTTATAAGGCAACTCTTTTTAATCTCTTTTTATAATATACATGTATATACTTCTTAAATGAATTTTTAAATTTTACTTATTTTTGTATGTGTATGAATGTACTGTCTGCATGTAGGTTTGTGCACCCATGTTGTGCAATGCTGCGGAGGTCCGAAGAGGGTCTCAGATTTCGCTGGAACTGGAGTTCTCCTGGAATTGGAGTTATAGATGGTTCTTAGCTGCCATGTGGGTGCTGGGGCTTGAACCCAGGTCCTCTGCAAGATCAGTCGGTGCTATTAACCATTAGGCTATCTCTCCAGCCCCCAAAATGTATATATTTCTTATAGATATAGCTTCTGTAATGGTAGGTTTCCATGGATTTTTCTTTTTTTTTCTTTTCTTTTCTTTTGGTCTTTTTGAGATAGACTTTCTCTCTTTACCTGACCTGGTACTTGCTATGTAGATCAGGCTCGAACTCGTAGAGATCCAGCTGCTTCTGTCTCCCAAGTGCTGGGATTAAAGGTGTGACCCACCATGCCTGGCTCCCATATGGCTTTTTCTGAAAGCTTTTAGTGTTAGTTATCTCTCCTCAAACTCCCTCCTCTGCCCTACCCTTCCACTCCCCACCCTTCCATTGCCCACTCCCATTTAATCCTTCTCACTCTGTTATTCCCCTTTCATTCTTTACATCATTGCATTCTACTTCCCTTCCCAGGAGACCTCCCCCCCCCAAAAAAAAACCCTCCATAGGACAGGTTTTTAGTTTCCTGACCTTTCTGGACTTTAAAATTGAAACATACATATCTAAGAATACAAAGCTGCATCCCACTAAGGGAGAACATGCAGTGTTTTCAACCTACATATTTCAGACCTCTGCCTACCCAGGATCTGCCAAGGACTTTACATCCATTATCACTGATATCATTGATATCTGCCACAACCTTGCAGAATGGACAGCACTATTGCCACCTTAACACTGAAGAAGCTAATGGTAAGAGAAATAAAATAGCATAATCTGGGTCACACTGAGGCAGAAGGCACAATCAAGGCAGTAGCTCACTATGATCTCATGGTTCTCCTGCCTTGAACACAGCCAGTGCTTCTTAAATGCCCATACTAGATGTTCTACAGTATTTGTTAAATCAAGTACCGTTTCTAGACTTGACATCATCCTGATGCCAAGGTGAGTATCCAGAGACAGATTTTGACCTTCAAAAATGCCACCACAGCATGAAACAAAGAACGTTTTGTTTGCAGAGTTCACTAGACTTTGATTTCTTGTGTATGGATTTTTAATAATGCCTTTGTTTGCCCACCTTGTAGCATCTTCCAGATTCTTGCAAAGAAGACCTGTGTGGCACCTGCTGTTTTTCTCTCATATTGAGTACTGCACAGTTGTCTCCAGCTCTCTGGTACAATGAGTCCTATGAAATACCTTAAAATTAGGAAAAGGTCAATAATACTGGCCCTGCTGACAGTGGGCCAAGTGGTTTTCATCCAACCTCCTGGGTCATCTTTTCTGAATGGGCAGAAAATAAACATCACAGCTATTTCCCTGGGGCTTTGCTAAGGAGTTTTTTTTCATATTTACTGCAGTTTTGTGAATGCATACAATATTTCTCAGTCCAATTTATACTCATTCCCCTTTCCATGGCCGCCACCCCAACCAACTTCATGCATTTGCCATACATGTCTTGCATCTTTTTTGAAGTCTTTTAAAAGTTTTTCTATGCAGAGGTTTATTGTTTGGGGCTGAAGTTTACTGTTTCAGTCAGTTCTTTGACCCAGTTATTTTGTTGTTGTTCCCTCCTATTTGTATTGCTTCAAAATATGCATATTCTTCACAAATATAGAAAAATTATGACATCTGAAAGTAAACTGTATGTTCATTTCAAAACATGTTTAGGAATTTACATTTTCCACTTTCATTTTATGTCATTCTAAAGTATGCATACATACCCTCCACCCATATACCACGATTACAAAGTCTGAAAATAAGTGGTAGGTTAATTCTAGATCTGTTAATTTTAGATCCATTAAGGTATTCACATTGTAATGGCACAGTTGTTTTCAGGATATATATATATATATATATATATATATATATCCATTTGTTTATTCGCCTATTTATATACATTGCTATGTTCTTGTATATTTATTTGAGACCTATATTCAATACTTCTTTATATATTCTATTTATTGTATTTTTTAATCATATNTGCCCTAACAAGCATTTCAAGTACTATATTGAAGAAGAGTGGTGATAGGGGGCAGCCTTACCCTGTTCTTGCTTTTAAGGGGAATGCTTCTAACTTTTCTCCATTTAGGATGATGCTGGCTGTGGGTTTGTGTATATGGCTTTGATTATATTTAGGAATGTTCCCTTCAGTCCAATTTCCTCTAGAACTTAAACCATGAAGGGATGGTGAATTTTGTCGAAGGCTTTTTCTGCATCGATTGAGACAATTGTTGTTGTTTTTTTTTTTTTTTTTGTCTTTCAGTCCATTTATGTGTTTTATGATATTTATTGATTTATGTATGTTGAACTATCCCTGCATCTCTGGTATGAATCCAACTTGATCATTATGGATGATCTTTTTGATGTGGGTCTGTAGGCTGTTTGAGAATATTTTGTTGAGAATTTTTGTATCTATGTTCATTAATGAGATGGGTCTATAGTTTTCTTTTTTGGTTGTGTCTTTGCCTGGTTTTGGTGTTAAAGTGATGCTGGCTTTGTAGAAGGAATTTGAGATATTTGCTTCTGATTGTATCCTTCTGAACATTTTTAGTAATAATGGTTGTAAGTCCTCTTTAAATGTTTTATAGAATTCTGCTGTGAAACCATCTGGGCCTGAGCTTTTTTTAGTTGGGAGGTTTCTTATTACATTTTCAATTTCCTCATACATTATGGGTTTGTTTACGTTGTCAATCTCTTCTTGGTTAAGCTTTGGTGAATTCCAGAATTTCAGATATTCATCCATTTCTCTTAAGTTTTCCTCAAATTTAGTAGAGTATAGGTTTTTGAAGTATTCTCATATGAGTGTCTGGATCTTTTCTTTGTTGTGATGTTTCCCCTTTCATCATGAATACTATTGATTTGGAGTTGCTCGTTCTTTTGGTTAATTGGGCTAGAGATCTATCTTGTTTATCCTTTCAAAAAACAGATTTTGGACTCATTGATTCTTTGTATTGTTTGCTTTGTTTCTATTTTATTGATTTCTGGTCTGATTTTTGTGATTTCTTCCTGTCTTTTGGGTTTAGGGTTCATTTGTTCTCTCTTAAGGGATTTTAGCTGCAGTGGTAGTTCACTTATTTGTCCTCATTCTTCTTTTTTAGTGTAGGCACTGAGGGCTCTTAACTTCCCTCTTAGGACTGCTTTTAAAGTTTTGCTGTCTGTATTATCTTTTTTGTTTAGTTCCAGAAATGTTTTTATTTCTTTATTTCTTCCTTAACCTATTCATTATTCAGGAGTGTGTTGTTTACTTACCATGTGTTCTTGTAGATAGTAGGGCTTATTCTGGTGTCAATATTGAGCTTTATTGCACTGCAGTCTGATAGAACGCATGAAATTATTTCAATCCTTTTGTATTTGTAGAGTTGTTTTTTCTGTGTCCCAGTATGTGGTTGATTTTGGAGAATGTTCCATGGAGTGCTGAGTAGAAAGTATATTCTCTGGTGTTTGGGTAGAATATTCTGTAGATGTATGTGAGGTCCATTTGGTGTATTGTATTGTTTTTTGTTTTTTTTGTTTTTTTTTATTAGATGTTTTTCTTTTTTTTTTTTCTCAACATTTTTTTTATTGATGCTTTGTGCATTTCATACATCGTTTTCCAATTCAGTTCAGGCATATCTCCCCTTCCCTTCACCCCCACCCCCACCCCAACCGAGATCATGCATTCTGCCATGACTGTCCTGCATATCTCTCTCAGTTTTTTTTTCCNTTAACAGGAAGAAATGTAGTTCGTGGATCAACATCTCATCTAACAATTATGTCTATAACAAGTAAAAACTTACTCCATAACATATGCGACTTAAAATACCTATATATCTAAATTGCTTGTGCTCCATTAGATAGGATAGAAAGGTTATTCCTGGAGTCAGCCCATGAAAGGAAACAGCCAGAATTGACAGAATCCAAGACAACAGCCAGAGAGAGTGGACTGTTCTGCTTCTCATCCACTTGTGCCCCTTTTCTAAGCCCAGGGAATATCTGTGGAAGAGGGGGCGGGTAGAATTAAGGGTACATGCGATTGGGGTAGAAGGGTGAAACTCAGAATGTAGTCTGGACCCTCATTGATTAACCTGATTGAACATACAACCCTCACCCCCGCTGGAAGGTGGGGCTGCTGGGGTGTTTGGGCACAACAGCCTGCAAATTGGTTTTAATAAGGATGCTTGTACTCTGGATTATCACTTATAGCTAAAAAATGCATTTTTTAGCTATAGTGATAATCCATGAGTACAAGCATCTTGATGTAAAACCAATTGCAGCGTTGTGCCCAAACCCACAGCCAGTCCCACCTTCCAGCGGGGGTGATGGGATTGTATGTTCAATCAAGTTAATCAATGAGGGTCCAGCTACATTCTGGTAGTTTCACTTCTACCCCAATCTGTAGCCCTTACATTCTACCCGCCCCCTCTTCCACAGATTTCCCTAGGGCTTAGAAAAGGGCACAAGTGGATGAGAAGCAGAACAGTCCTACTCTCTCTGAGCTGTTGTCTTGGATTCTGGTCAATTCTGGCTGTTTCCTTTCATTGGGCTGACGGTCCAGGAATAACCTTTCGATCCTTCTAATGAGCACAAGCAATTAGATATATAGGTATTTAAGCAGATCATATAGTTATGGGTAAGTTTACTGTTAT
The DNA here is from genome assembly GCA_009823505.1 of Rhizomys pruinosus. Lineage (NCBI taxonomy): Eukaryota > Metazoa > Chordata > Mammalia > Rodentia > Spalacidae > Rhizomys > Rhizomys pruinosus. The sequence continues at coordinate 3,421,414 of VZQC01000265.1, forward strand.
AGACATATATTGTTAGATGAGATGTTGATCCACGAACTACATTTCTTCCTGTTAAATGGGGTTGCTCTCCAACTGTAAATTGGAGACAACTATTATAGAGGTAATCTCTTATAAAACTGGTAAAACTGCCTTCTTTAATTGACTAATAGACATAGAACTGTGAAAAGGATTACTCTCTGTTCAGAACCAAATATAACACTAAAGTCCTTAAACTATGCGCTTAAGCAAAATATATCAATACAGGAGCTCTGACATCAGTAATGGATTATTCCACCATGGTGTATTGTATTGTATTGTATTATATTGTATTGTGTTATATGGTTCAGTTCAGATGTCTCTCTGCTTATTCTTTGTCCAGTTGACCTTTCTAATGGTCTCAGTGGGGTATTGAAATCCCCCACTATTAGTGTGCTGGTATTAATCTGTGCCTTGAGGTCCTGGAGAATTGTATTTATAAAGTATGGTGCACCAGAGTTTGGCACATATATATTCATGATTGTGAAATCTTCATGGTTAAATGGTCCTTTGATAAGGATGTAATGGTCCTCTTTTTTTCTTCTGATTAGTTTTATCATGAGGTCTATTTTGTCTGATAGTAGAATAGCAACTCCTGCTTGCTTTTTTTGGTACCATTTGCTTGGAATATTTTTTCCATCCTTTCACTTTAAGTTGGTGCCTATTCTAGAGGGTGAGATGGGTTTCTTGTAGGCAGCATATAGCTGGGTTCTGTTTCCTAATCCAATCTCTCAGTCTATGTCTTTTGATTGGGGAGTTCAGCCCATGAATATTTAAGGTTATTATTGAGAGACGTGTGCTGCTTCCTTTTCCCTTATTTTCTGTTTGCATTCTTGGTCTAGGTTTGTATTTCGGCAGTTATACTTTTATTCATTACTCTCTCTAGCTGCTTGGGGATAGCTACTTTTTTCTCTGACCTTTGAACTTCTTTGAGTATTTTCTGAAGTGTTGGTTTTCTAGACATGAATTCTTTCATCTTGCTTATGTCATGAAAGATTTTTCTTTCTCCTTCAACTATAATTGACATTTATGCTGGGTGTGGTAATCTGGGTTGGCATCTATAGTCATTTAGTACTGGGACTATTTTGATCCACGTTCTTCTGGCTTTCATCATTTATGAGTCAGCAATGAAAAGTCAGCTGTAATTCTTATGGGTTTCCTTTTATATGTAACTTCTTGTTTTTATCTTATGACCTTCAGTAATTTGTCTTTGTTTTGAGAGTCTAGTGTTTTAACTATGATATGGCATAGGGTATTCCTTTTCTGATCTTGTCTATTTGGTGTTCTAAGTGCTTCTTGTATTTGTATGGTGTGGTGGTTTGAATGAGTGTCCCCCATAGGCTTTAAGTATTCAGACATTTGTCTCCAGTTGGTGGCACTGTTCTTGGAGGTCTTAGAAGGTGTGGCCATGCTAGAGGAAGTACGTTATTGGGGGCAGGCTTAGGGAGTTTAACAAGCCTTGAGGTCTCCAGTCACTCTCTCTGCTTCCTGTGCTCATTGCAAGATGTGACCCTTGGCTTGCTGCTCCAGCCCTGGCCGCCATGCCTCCAACCACAATGGACTCTAATTCCTTGGAACTGTCAATCGTAAGCTCAAATAAACTCTTCCTTTTATAAGTTCCTTTGGTCATGGTGTTTTATCACAGCAACAGAAAAGTGACTAATACATATGGGTTTGTCATTTTTCAGTTTGGGAAATTTTTCTTCTATTATTCTGTTGAAAATCTGATTATATCTTTGTCCTGGGACTCTTCCCCTTCCTCTATCCCTGTGATGCAAAAGTTTGATCTTTTCATAGTGTCCCATGTTTCCTGATTGTCCCATTCTTGTGATTTTTAAAAATCTTTTCATACTCTTTGTTTGAGCATTGTAGTTCTTCCACCTTGTCTTCCAATATTGATATTCTACTTTCTCCTTCATGCAGTCCATTACTGAGGCTTTCTCGCTAGGGAGGTTTTTGTAAGATGACAGTCTCACCACCATGGTTGAGAGTTGACAAAAGAAATGGGCAGGGTTTGTAATGCAGCCTCTAAGCATGGCTGGGAGGGGTCAGAAAGGTATAGACATTCACAGATACATATTTTCTCCTTGGTTAGGGAGTGCAACTCTGGAGATGCATTCAACCTGGCATTTTGTAGCATGGTTTCATAGATAAGGAGACTCAGGTTCTCAGAAGTGAAATAAATATGATCAAGTGCACATGGCTAGAAATATGATTTGGAATTTGAGCCAAAATCTACTTAACTCCCAAGATCCTTTGTTTTCCCACAGAGAAGATTCTGTTAGACTCACAAGAGGTTCTGTGAGTATGAAGCATAGCAGAGGAGTATGGATTGGGAGGAGAGGGGGAAAAGGAACTGAACAAAGCAAAGGCCTTAAGGAGGCCAGGAATTAAGTGAACAAAGGACAACACATGATAGGAGAAGGTAGAGAAGGAGTCCTGGCAGACCGACTGGAGGATTCAGGGCAGAGGAGTGATGGTGATCACTGAGAAGCCTGCGGAGTGATTTGAGAAGAAAATGATGGTGCTTTGACAAGGGCATTAATCACAGAGATGGGGAGAGATAGACTAGGTATGAGACATTATTTAAGTTGGGAAGACATCATTTGACCATGGATTGAGTGTGCTAGGTGAGGAGATGCACATCTTTGGTGTGGGAATTAGAGGAATCAGAAAACAAAGAAGGGCTTGGGCCAAAAAAGCCAAACTTGAATGTGTGTGTGTGTGTGTATGTGTGTGTGTGTGTATGTGTGTGTGTATGTGTGTGTATGTGTGTGTATGTGTGTGTATGTGTGTGTGTATGTGTGTGTATGTGTGTGTATGTGTGTGTATGTGTGTGTGTATGTGTGTGTGTATGTGTGTGTATGTGTATACAAGAGGTTCTGTGAGTATGAAGCATAGCAGAGGAGTATGGATTGGGAGGAGAGGGGGAAAAAAGGAAACGAACAAAGCAAAGGCCTTAAGGAGGCCAGGAATTAAGTGAACAAAGGACAACACATGATAGGAGAAGGTTAGAGAAGGAGTCCTGGCAGACCGACTGGAGGATTCAGGGGCAGAGAGTGATGGTGATCACTGAGAAGCCTGCGGAGTGATTTGAGAAGAAAATGATGGTGCTTTGACAAGGGCATTAATCACAGAGATGGGGAGAGATAGACTAGGTATGAGACATTATTTAAGTTGGGAAGACATCATTTGACCATGGATTGAGTGTGCTAGGTGAGGAGATGCACATCTTTGGTGTGGGAATTAGAGGGAATCAGAAAACAAAGAAGGGCTTGGGCCAAAAAAGCCAAACTTGAATGTGTGTGTGTGTGTGTATGTGTGTGTGTGTGTATTGTGTGTGTATGTGTGTATGTGTGTGTATGTGTGTGTATGTGTGTTGTGTTTGTGGTGGTGTGTATGTGTGTGTATGTGTGTGTGTATGTGTGTGTTTGTGTGTGTATGTGTGTGTGTAATGTGTTGGTCGTGTGTATGTGTGTTGTGTGTTGTGTCTTGTGTGTACTTGTGTGTGTATGTGTGTTGTATGTGTGTGTCGTTATGTTGTGTGTATGTGTGTGTTGTGTGTGTGTGTATGGTGTGTGTATGTGTGTGTGTATGTGTGTGTATGTGTGTGTATGTGTGTGTGATGTGTGTAGTGTGTGTTGTTGTGTGTGTTGTGTGTGTTTATGTGTGTGTATATGTTGTGTGTATGTGTGTGTGTGTATGTGTGTTGATGTCTTTTTGTGTGTTGTGTTTTGTGTGTGTTGTGTGTGTGTGTGTGTGTGTGTGTTGCTGGGTTTTAATACGAACAGGCTCTGCCTCCAGCCACACACCTAGACTGACAGACATGAAGTCACTTCTTAACACCTGTCCTATTCAAAGGATTGGTCTTAAAGGTCTTGGTTAGAGGGGGTTGGAGAGATAGCCTAGTGGTTAAGAGCACAGACTGCTCTTGCAGAGGACCCGGGTTTGATCCACAGCACCCACATGGCAAACGAAATGACTGTCTGTAACTCCAAATTCCAGGAGAACTCCAGTTCCAGGGGAATCTGACCCTTCTTTAACTCAGGGCATTGCAACATGGGTCTGCACCAATCTTAAGCAGAAGTACACTCAAACAATACAAAAATAAATTTAAAAAATTGTCTTGGTTGGGATTGCATTAAATCTGTATACAAGTTTAGGTAGAATGGACATTTTTACTATATTTCTTCCCAATCCATGAGCATGGGAGCGTTTGTCCATCTTCTGATTGTCTTCTTCAATTTTCCTTCTTCAGAGGTTTAAAATTTTTGTTGTAGAGGTCCTTGGTGTCTTTGTTAGGTTTGTTCCTAGGTATTTTTATTGTTTTTTTGAGGCTATTGTGAGTGGGAAGGTCTCCTTGTATTCCTTTTCTAGTTGCCTACAGTTGTGTGAGAATGCTACTGATTTTTCTCGGTTTATTTGTATCCTGCCACATTACTGAAGCTCCTAATCGTTTCTAGGAGTTTCTTGGTGGAGTTCTTAGCATCCCTTAAGTAGACAATCATATCATCAGCACAAAAGGGATAGCTTGACTTCCTCTTCCTATTCCGAATCCTTTAATTTCCTTTTCTTGCCTTATTGCCTAGCAAGGGATTCAACACTATGTTTGAAAAGAGGGTGACAGGGGACAGCCTTGCCGAGTTCCTACCCTCAAGGGGAATGCTTCTATCTTCCCCATTTAGGATGTATTGAGCTTTGGGTTTCCTGATATGGCTTGATTACATTAGGTGATGATCCCTCCAATCCAATCCCTTTAGGATTTAAACATGAACGGATGCTGGATTTTGTCAAGGCTTTTTCCCGGTCAATTGAGATGATGGTGTGGTTTTTTGTATGGGAACGCACTTACAAGATATAGATGGTCTCTGGCAACGCCAGAGAGTTTACCAAAGGCCACTGAAGCAAATATGTTCTCCTTGAGTCAGAAAGACTCCAACCCTCAGCACCGACACCTTCATCTGCCGAAAAAGTTGTGCAGCAGTGCAGCCATATGCTGTTATCCCAAACTCAATTGGCTATTAGCTCTTCCTTGGGGAGGAATAACCCACGGCTGATGCCCACAGCTTACATCCTATAAAGGTTAGGAGACGTTATAAAGCCACACGAGCCCTGTCATACTTAACAGAAGAAAATGATTCTGGATTAACATACCATCCAAACCTTCTGTGTCTATAACAAAGGTAACCTACCATAAAAATTAGTACTGTTTAAATCCTATATATCTAATTGCTTGTGCTTCATTTGTAGGATTGAAGGCATATGTTTATCTGTTTAAGTACCTATGTATCTAATTGCATGTGCTCATTAGTAGGATTGAAAGGTTATGCCTGGCAAGCTGGCAGCCCATGAAAGAAAACAAGCCAGAATGACTAGAGACCAAGAAACAACAGCTCCAGAGAAAGTAGATGTTTTTCTTCTCATCCACCAGTGCCCTTTTTCTAAGCCTAGGGAACAATCTGTGGAAGAGGGGGCGTGGTAGAATGTAAGGGCTACGATTGGGGTGAATGATGTGAAACTACAAACATATAGACGGACACTCATTTGATCAACTTGATTGAACATACAAGCCCACCCCCCACTGCTGGATGGTGGGACCATTGAGCTGTGTGAGTTTGGGCACAACTGCTCAGAAATTGTTTTACATGAAGGATGCTTGTACTCACAGACTCTCACCTACTGTTTAAAAAAAAAAAGGAAAAAAAAAACAAAACAAAACAGAGAAAGACGCAGGAAAAGTATGGCAAATGCATGATCTGGGATGGGTTAGGGGTGGGGGGGGGGACGGGAAGGGGATATTGCCTGAACTGAATTGGAAACTATGTATGAAATTACCAAACTCAAAAAAATTAAAATTAATAATAAAAAAAAAAATAACAAAGTCTTGGTTAAGAAAGTACCCCACACCTGCTTTATGGGTAAATAAAGATATATACTATATTATATACTATCNGTCTGGGTGTGTGTGTAGTGTGTGTGTATGTGTGTGTGTATGTGTGTGTGTTGTGTGTGTATGTGTGTGTGCATTGTGTGTGTGTATGTGTGTGTGTATGTGTGTGTATATGTGTGTGTATGTGTGTGTGTGTATGTGTGTGTGTGTATGTGTATGTGTGTGTGTTTGTGTGTGTGTGTATGTGTGTGTGTGTGTGTGTGTGTTGCTGGGTTTACAGACACAGGCTCTGCCTCCAGCCACACACCTAGACTGACAGACATGAAGTCACTTCTTAACACCTGTCCTATTCAAAGGATTGGTCTTAAAGGTCTTGGTTAGAGGGGGTTGGAGAGATAGCCTAGTGGTTAAGAGCACAGACTGCTCTTGCAGAGGACCCGGGTTTGATCCACAGCACCCACATGGCAACTGAAAACTGTCTGTAACTCCAATTCCAGGAGAACTCCAGTTCCAGGGGATCTGAGACCCTTTTTAACTCATGGCATTGCAACATGGCGTGCACAAACTGTACATTCAGGACAGTACACTCAACAATACCAAAAATAAATTTTAAAAAATTGTCTTGGTTGGGATTGCATTAAATCTGTATACAAGTTTAGGTAGAATGGACATTTTTACTATATTTCTTTCCCAATCCATGAGCATGGGAGGTTTGTCCATCTTCTGATTGTCTTCTTCAATTTCCTTCTTCAGAGGTTTAAAATTTTTGTTGTAGAGGTCCTTGGTGTCTTTGTGTTAGGTTTGTTCCTAGGTATTTTTATTTTTTTGAGGCTATTGTGAGTGGGAAGGTCTCCTTGTATTCCTTCTTCAGTTGCCTACAGTTGGTTGAGAAAGGCTACTGATTTTTCTAGGTTTATTTGTATCCTGCCACATTACTGAGCTCCTAATCGTTTCTAGGAGGATTTCTTGGTGGAGTTCTTAGCATCCCTTAATAGACAATCATATCATCAAGCAAAAGGGATAGCTTGACTTCCTCTTTTCCTATTCGAACTCCTTTAATTTTCCTTTTCTTGCCTTATTGCCCTAGCAAGGGATTCAACACTATGTTGAAAAGGAGAGGTGACAGGGGACAGCCTTGCCGAGTTCCTACCCTCTAAGGGGAAAGCTTCTATCGTTTCCCCATTTAGGATGTATTGACTTTGGTTTCCTGTATATGGCTTTGATTACATTAAGGTATGATCCCTCCAATCCAATTCCCTTAGGATTTAAACATGAACGATGCTGGATTTTGTCAAAGGCTTTTTCCGCGTCAATTGAGATGTGGTTTGGTTTTTTGTATGAGACGCACTTCAATTAGTAAGTTGTCTCTGGAACGCCAGAGGTTACCAAAGGCACTGAAGCAAATTATATGTCTTTGAGTCAAGACAAGATAAACATCAGACAAGTAAAATCATCTGGAGAAATTGTTGCAGCAGTGGCAGCCATAGTCTGTATATCCCAAATCCTATTGGCTATTAGCTCTCTCTTGGGGGGAATAACCCACGGCTGATGCCACAAGCTTACATACTATAAGGTTAGGAGACGTTAACCACACCGACGGCCCCTGTCATACTTAACAGAAGAAAATGAATTCTGGATTAACATACCCTCCAAACATCTGTGTCTTAACAAGGTAAACTACCATAAAAATTAGTACTGTTTAAATCTATATATCTAATTGCTTGTGCTTCATTTGTAGGATTCAAAGGCTATATTTATCTGTTTAAATACCTATGTATCTAATTGCATGTGCTCATTAGTAGGATTAAAGGTTATGCCTGGACAGCTGGCAGCCCATGAAAGAAAACAGCCAGGATTGACTAGAGACCAAGACAACAGCTCCAGAGAAAGTAGATTGTTTTGCTTCTCATCCACCATTCCCTTTTTCTAAGCCTAGGGAACACTCTGTGGAAGAGGGGGCGTGGTAGAATGTAAGGGCTACGATTGGGGGTGAATGTGAAACTACCACAATATAGACAGGACACTATTTGATCAACTTGATTGAACATACAAGCCCCACCCCCCAGCTGGATGGTGGGACTTGAGCTGTGTGAGTTTGGGGACAACTGGTCGAAATTGATTTTACATGAGGATGCTTGTATCACAGACCTATACATACTGTTTAAAAAAAAAAAAAGGAAAAAAAAAACAAAACAAAACAGAGAAAGACGCAGAAAACTATATATATATATATATATATAATTCTCACTTTCACAGCTTGAGAATGAGAATATGAAATATCACCAGTGGCTATCATAACTTAATTGCAAGTTTCCCTTTCTTAAACATTGATTCAATTACAATGTCTTAAAATTGTCAGTGTGTGAATGATGCTAAGATACAGGTATGGTGTCTTTGGGAGACTTCTCCAAAAGTGATATATGTTTGATAAATCCAAGATGTATTGAAATCCTGGCAATTGCTTCTAGCTATTGAGAATTTGCAAGGTTTCCATGCAATATTTTATTGTAAAAATAATAATAATTGTTGCTAATTTGTGTCAAGAACTAGCTTAAGGTTTTAGATTATCCTTGTTTAAGATGGAAAGGAACAGACATCTTCAGCAACTCTTGGAAGTTGAATAATTGTCTCCAAAATAAACATGCAGGTTGGTGGATCAGAGAGATTAAGGAGCTTATCTAAGGTCATACTACAAATAGTGAGGTTAAAATTTAAACTCGTTCCCTATCTAGCTCCCAATTTATGTTCCCAATTATAAATAATTTGTAAATTAACATGCCTCTGTCAGCAAACTGGAAAGAAAGTGGCATTTACTGGTGCCTACTGCTTGCCAGTAAGGAACTTTATAGCCATTAGCTCCGAGTCCACTTCAAGGCATCACTTCACTCCACTCTCAATGAAGAGCCCAGAACCAGCGTGGAGGCTGGACAGGAGACCCTGCCATGTCCAGTCCAGCACTGGAAGCCTGGTCATTCCCTGACAGAAACTTTCTACAGCACTTGGTGGACTGTGAAGTCTGCTTTAGCACCCAGTTAGTACCACTCACACACAGTCTTAGGGTGAGTCCAAACATGGCTATTGGTTTAACTAAAAACCATTAATAAGAGGACAGAGTATGGAGAAGAAATGACTCAGGCTGTAATATCAGCTACTTGAGATGCTAAGGCTGGAGAGTCACAAGTTCAAGGTCTGACTAGCTCTATATCTATTCCCAGGCCAACCTGAGAGACTTAGCAAGACTCTATCTCAAAATAATAGGTTAAGAAAAGATATGAAAAAAAAAAGAAAAAAAAGATATGGAGATTGAGGAGAGAAAGGGATGTAGATATCATATTTTATTATATATATATATGCCTAAAATTCTCAAAAATAAAGAACTTTTTTGTCTTTTGATACAGAGTCTCCCTGTAGCTCCAGCTGTCCTGGAATTCTCTATGTAGACCAGGCTGGCCTTGAACTCAGAGAGATCCACCTGCCTCTTCTGCCTAAGTGCTGGGATTAAAGGTGTGCTTCACCATACCCAGCAGAACAAATTTATACAATATATTCTTCTTAGGGAAAATGGGGAGGGGGTGGATGAGACTGCATCTCAATGGTAGAGCAATTGCCTAACATGTAAGAGGCTCTGGTGTCAACCCTAGTTCCACAAAGGAGGAAGAGGAAAAGGGAGGAGTGAGAAGAGTAGGAGGAAGGAGGAACAGGTCAAGAAGGAGAATGGACATGGGACAGGAGGAGCGAGTTACAGGAGATGGAGTGAGGAGGAGGGAGGAAAGGGGAAGGAGAAAACATACATGATTCATGGTGCCATAGTTTCTTTTAAAAGCCCTTCACAAAAACAGGGCATGATTCTCTTTTATCCCTGTCATCATTCTGATTCCCCTGTTGTCACCACAAGTGTTTTCTGAGTGAGTCTGTTACTTTTTAGTTGTAGATATTGTTTTTCTGTATAGTATTAGACATGTATACTGTCCTGAGATGACACTGACTGGATTACATTTCCCTCAGCTATTCATTTGTTGGCATAATTTCTCTTGAAAAGCTAGCATAGTAAATATTTAAAGAATTTGGGGGCTGGAGAGATGGCTCAGCAGTTATGAGCACTAGATGCTCTTGCATAGGACCTGGGTTCAGTTCCTAGCACCCACATGGTGGCTAAACAACCATCTGAAACTCCAGTTCCAAGGGATGCGACATCCTCTTCTGATTTCTGTGGTCATTGTAGGACACAGGTCCACTTACATACATGCAGGCAATGCACTTATATACATAAAAAGTATAAATAATAAAATAAAATAAAGCATTTGGGCCAGAAGGCCTCCATTGCAGCTTCTCAGTCCTGAATCCATACTTCATAAACAACCATGCATTATAACAAGTTAGAGTGTCTGTGTTCCACTAAAACATTGTTTACAGAAACAGTCCCTGGGCCATGTTGGTCTAAGGACTACAGTATGTTAAATTTTAATTTAGATGGTCAAAGTCTGCATCTATCTTACATGTCTATGGATGTGGTTCTCACGTAACTGCAGAGATAAGGATTTGGAGAGAGAGAGAGAGAGAGAGAGAGAGAGAGAGAGAGAGAGGAGAGGTATTTTTCTTTTCCCTATTCAAGTACAAAGAAAATTTTAAATGTATATAAGTCAATATTCAGAATAAATTCTATAAGCATAAGATAGAGAGAAACTCTTAATTAAGAGTCTCAGTAAAGTGGCAGGACACAAAATTAACATAGAAAAATCAGTAACAAAACTAACCAAAGACATCAAAGATCTCTACAAAAAAAATCCTGAAGATGACATCAAAAGATGGAAAGACCTCCCATGCTCATGGACTGGAAAAATTAATATAGTAAAAATCCCCATTCTACTCAAATTAATATACAGATTCAATGCAATCCCAATTAAAATCCCCATGAGTTTTTTACAGATTTGGAAAAAAATCCTTAAATTCATATTGAAAAACAAAAGACCTTGAATAGCTAAAGCAATCCTGAGCAAAAAGTGCAATACAGGGGGGATCACTTTACCAGACTTCACACTATACTACAGGGCTATAGTCATAAAGACAGCCTGCTACTGACACAAAAACAGACATGTAGACCAATGGAAAAAATTGAAGATCTAAACTTGAGCTCATACAATTTCAGTCACCTCATATCTGATAAAGGGGCCAAACAAAGCTCACTGGGGGAAAGATAGCACCTTCAGCAAATGGTGCTGGCAAAACTGAATCACCATTTGTAGAAGAACAAAATGAAGCCCATACCTCTCACCCTGTACAAAAATCAACTCCAAATGGATCAAAGACCTCAACATGAAACCAAAAGCTCTGAAAGTGATAGAAGAAAATGTTGGCAGCAACCTACAAGACATAGGCCTAGGAAAACACTTTCTAAATCAAGTAGCAGCTGCTTAGAAAATAAGGTCAACAATTGGAAAGTGGGACCTTATTAAACTCAAAAGCTTCTGTGTGGTGAAAGAAATAATCAATGAAGTGAAGAGAAAACCCACAGAGTGAAAGGAAATCTTCAACAGTGATACATCTGACAGAGCATTGACATCCATCATATATAAACTACTCAAAAACAAAGAAAACAAATGACTCACTCAAAAGATGGAGTAAAGAGCTGAACAGAGACTTCACAAATGAGGAAATAAAGATGGCTGAGAAACATCTTAAAAAGTGTTCAACATCGTTAATAATTAAGGAAATGCAAATTAAAACCACTTTAAGATATTATCTCACTCCAATAAGACTGGCTAAGATCAAGAAAAAAAAAGACACTAAATGCTGGAGAGGTTGTGGGGAAAGGGGAACACTCATCCACTGCTGGTGGGAATGTAAACTCATACAACCACTGTGGAAAGCAGTGTGGAGAACCCTTAAAACACCCAAAATGAGGGGCTGGAGAGATAGCTCAGCAGATAAGAGCACCAACTGCTCTTGCAGAGGACCTGGGTTCGATTCCCAGCACCCACCTGGCAGCTAATAACCATTTTTAACTCCAGTTCCAGGGGAATCCGATGCCCTCTTCTGACTTCTGCAGCATTGCACAATACAGGTGCACCAACCTACATGCAGACAGTACACTCACACACATAAAAATAAATAATTAACTAAAAAAATACTCAAAATGAGCCTACCACCTGACCCAGCCATACCACTCCTGAGAATATACCCACAAGACTCATCCTACCACAAAGATACATGCACATCTATGTTTATTGCAGCTCTCTTCACAATAGTGAAGAGCTAGAACCAACCCAAGTGCCCCTGTTTCATCTACACAATGGAGCTCTATGCAGTAGTAAAGAAAGATGACATCATGAACTTTGCAGGTAAAAGGATGGAATTAGAAGCCATTATGCTAAGTGAAGTAACACAGTCCTAGAAAAACAAATGACAAATGGTATCTCTCATTTGTGGATGCTAGCACCAAATCCCTAGTTGTAAGGCAAATTGAGCAAAGTTAGTGTTATGTGTTCTTTTTTATCTGAAAGCAACTGTGCTGCTATAATGTGAATCCCTTAATGGGCTCTAGAATTAACCTACCTCTTATTTCAGACTTTGTAGTTTTGGCATATGGGTGAAGGGTATATATGCATATTTTAGAGTACTATAAAATTAAAGGGGAAAAATGTGAATTCCTAAACATATTTTGGAATTAACATACAGTTTATTTTCAGAAGTCATAATTTTGATATATGTGATATATATATATATATATATATATATATATGCATATTTTGGAGCAATAGAAATTGGAGGGAACAACAACAAAAGGACTCGGTCAAAGAACTGATTGAAATGGTAAACTTTGGCCCAAAGCAATAAACTTCTGCATAGAAAAACTTTAAAAGGACTGAGAAAAAGAGAAAAGACATGTATGGGAGAATGCATGAACTCAGCTGGGGTGGGGCATATGGAAAGGGGAATGAATCTAAAATGGACTGAGAAATGTTGAACGAAATGCCCAAAACTTCAATAAAAAATATTTTAAAAGAAATATAGCAATTATAATTTTTTTTAAAAAATGAATTAATCCCTTAATGGGTTGATGGCATCCGTGGGAGGCAGCGAAAGGCAGTGGGCACCAGCTGGAGGAGGTGGGCTCCCAAAGCTATGTCTTGTCCTGCACCACTCCTGGAGTCCCGCTCTGAGTCCTGAATGTCATGTGGCTCTCCTGCAGCACACGCTGCCATGATGTTGTGAACAACCCTCTGAAACAGTAGGCAAAGTGAACAATCCCTCCCTTTTAAGTTGTTCTCTCAGCATTTGAATAGGAAAGAAACTGATATAAGGACGGTATGGGATTTCAGTCCTTTAAAATCAATTGGCCCCTCAACTGACGAGTGGATAGAGAAAATGTGATACATCTACACAATGGAGTTCTATGCAGCGGTAAAGAAAGATGACATCATGAACTTTGCAGGTAAATGGATGGAGCTAGAAGATATCATGCTAAATGAAGTAACACAGTCCCAGAAAAACAAACAACGAATGGTATCCCTCATCGGTGGATGCTAGCGCCAATTATCTAATTGTATGGCAAACTGAGCAACATTAATGTGATATGAAAACAACTGTGCTCTTATATTGTAGAATTCCTTAAAAATAAATAAAAATTTAAAAAAAGAAAATAAAATATCAATTGGTTTGTCTTCAGTTTCTTCTTCAAGAATGCCTTTTCCTTTTTCATACATTTTTATTGAGCTTTTGTGCATTTCATGCAACAGATCTTAATCAAATTAAACCACCCTCCCCCTTCCACGCCCCACACTGGACCTCATGCATTCTAGTTGTAAGAGCCAGGGTTGGTCCATGAACATAGGGAGACAGGCCTTCAGGCCACTGGACACTTGCACATGTGAACTTGTGGCAATGGTGGCATCATGCCTGAGACCCATGCAAATGCAGTCAGACTAGGGCCCAGAGTGGAGCAAGGGAAATGGGTGACAGGCCAGCCTAGGCTGGGAACAGTTGGAGTCTGCCTACTGCTGGGTGAGGAGAGTACACCTTCCTTAAGATCTCTAGATAGGTTTCTGGGCTTGCGCTGAACGACATCTTGATACAGATGCTTGGTCAGATGGGACTTAATAAAAATGTCTTTTTTTTCCTTCTATTACTTTTTTTCATTTTTTAACAATAAGTAATAATTTATGAGTACAAGCATCCTTCATGTAAAACCAATTTGCAAGCAGGTATGCCCAAACTCACACAGCCCAAGGGTCCCACCATCCAGCTGGGGGGCTTGTATGTTCAATCAAGTTGATCAAATAAGTGTCCAGTCTATATTGATATAGTTTCACCATTCACCCCAATCACAGCCCTTACATTCTAACATGCCCCCTCTTCTGAAGATTGTTCCCTAGGCTTAGAAAAGGGGCACAGGTGGACGAGAAGCAAAACAACCTACTTTCTCTGGAGCTATCGTTTTGGACTCTGGTCAATTCTGGCTGTTTCCTTTCATGGGCTTACAGTTTGTCCAGGAATAACCTTTCAATCCTACTAATGAAGCACAGGCAATTAGATATATAGGTATTTAAACAGTACTAATTGTTATGGTAGGTTACTTTGGTATAGACACAGATATTTGGATGGTATGTTCATCTATGAATTACATTTTTTTTCTGTAAAATATGACAGGGTCTTATTGTGGCTTATAACATCTCCTAACCACTAGAGGATGTAAGCTTGTGGCATCAGCCATGGGTTATTCCTCCAAGGAAAGAGCTAATAGCCAATTAGATTTGGGATATACAGGCATATGGCTGCCACCACTGCACAGTATTTCCAGGCAGGTGAGGTGTAGCTGGTACTGACAGACGAGTCTTGCTTGACTCAAGGAGACCTATATTTGCTTTATTGGTTTAGTGGCCTTTGGAAATAACACTCTGGTATTCCAGAGACCAACTGTACACTTGCAAGTGTGGTCTCAAAACATCTTTCCCATGCTTAAATCAGGTCTTCGACAGCAGGACCTTATCGCCTCTCTTCTTGCAGGTATCCCAGTTTACAGGCGAGAAGCCTCTACCTTTCTGGGGGCTTGGATCCCCTGGCCAACATCTCCTTGATAGAATATTCCATTGCTGATATCAGAGCTCTCCTGTATTAATATCTTTTGCTTAAGTGCAGAGCTTAAGGAGACTTTAGTATTATATTTGGTTCTGAATAAAGAATAATCCTTTTCACAGTTCCTATGTCTATTAGTCAATTAAAGAAGGCAGTTTTACTGGTTTTATAAGAGATTATCTCTATGACAGTTGGCTCCAATTTACAGTTAGAGAACGACTTCATCACCATCATATTCCTCCTTGTTCTATGAAGGAGAGGTAAGAAAATCTCTCATATTAAAACTTTGAGGCACCTAGAAGGTAAGTTTCATTAGGACTCATTATAAATAGTTGTTACAAGTAGGATACACAGAGGGTGTTGATGCCTGTAGCAGTCTGAGGCTTTTCTTCCTTTTAATGTTCAGACAGGCCAACCTTTCTGCTGACACTTCCTGGTACATCCTACACAATGCAAAGCTGTGTCTTTTCTTTCTCAGCCGTTAAGTTGGTGAAGTTTTGACCTGTGGGTACATACAAATCTTTTCCTGTAGTTAGTTTTAAGATTTGAATTGCCAAGGTTTTGACAAAAAGGTTTCATATATATCTGTATCCCCCCCTTTTATTTTAGTTTTTGTTTTTTGACCCATGAGTCTCAAAAAGGGCAGTTGTAGTACACATACCTATAGGCAGGAATCAAGGCACAGATTTCATCTAATTCACCCAAGCTGTTTTGGGTGACTGTATGTTGTTAACTTGGGAAGCAAACTTAATTTCTTAAGTTAAATCATCCTACAGGTAAAAGGGAATGCTACAAGATGATACTGTATAACAGAAAAATTATAGAGAACATTTGTATGTGCCAATCCCAAAGTTATTGTTATACAGATTTTAAGTAAAACAAATGTGGACGACAACAATTTATATTTCCAATTAACTAAGGTGCATTACCATTTTTATCAGAACCTTTAAACCAATGCTGTTTAATATACACCTATTACTTTTACTAAGTCCTAAAACACCATGTAACCTGTAGACAGAGTCTGGGCAAAATTGGATACTTGTTGAACTCATGTCAATTAAATATATATTAATCGAATATAGACCCGTGTCCCTCTCCTGCCCCTCCCGCCCCTCCCGATTCTGGTCCTGATGTATTGAAGATACCTGTCAGCCAGGTGTGCTGACATATGCTTGTAATGTCAGCAGTCAGAAGAAGATTGTGAGTCTGAAGGCGCCTAGGCTATGTTGGAGACCCCACCTTCATCAACCAATAATATCAGCTCTCTCTCTTCACTTCCACCAGTGTCATGAAATCCTGCAGGCTTTGTAAGCTTGACCTTTTTACTTTGCGAATTGTTCCTGTTGGGCCTGCTGGAGTAGTAAAGGCTGATGTGAAGAGCCATGGCGCACCCTGGAAAGGTCAGTCACTCCAGCCTGCAGCTCCCATCAGGAAAGTAGTCATTAGGAAGAGTTGTTGTGCTCTGTGTCATCTCCTACTTGCAAAGACTGGCATGAAGATTATTTGGATAGCAAAGATCCTTTCACCTGTCACTCCTGTTTTAGAGATAAGCAAGCAAAATTTCAGGAAATAAAAGTCTTCTGTTTGCTGGGCCAAGACCCGTATCCTGATGAACCTATACTAGTTATCTCTTACTGTGTAACAGTCTACTACAAAACATGATCTATCTCCCCCTCCTCTCTCTACCTTTCTCTGTCTTCAGACACATACACACAGACAACACACACACATACACACACACACACACACACACACACATGTGCACACACACACACAGTCCTATTATTTTACAATTCCTGTGTGTCAGGAGTCCAGGTATGGTTCCCTGAGTTTCACAGAGACTGTTATCATCATGTCACCCTGGGCTTGGGTCTCATCTGAAGGCTTAACTGAAGAAGGTTTTTTACCAAGACTCTTGGTGGCTATTGGGAGAACCCTGTTCCTGAAGAATTGTGGACTAAGGATCAGTTATTGCTGGCTGTTTGGTAATTGGCACCTTTGTTTCAATACTGTGCATGTAGTTCATTGTGACAGCTTGCTTCATCAAAGCAAAGTCTACAACACAATTCAATTCACAATCCTTTGTAACCTAATCACAATACCCTATCTCCCTACTGGATTCTACTGGCTAAAAACATGTCCCAGCCACTTTCAAGTACAGGGATTTATGTCAGTATCAGGCACCTATCTGGGGGCTATCTTATGGTCTGCTTGCTGTAATTAGACTCCACAACCATTATTCTTTTCCTTTGTTTCATTGGAAATACAGCATGTACTTGCAGTCTGAAGAAGATCCTGAAAATGTAACTCTACATCTCTTTGTGGCACCTAGTAACCTGGTGTACAACTTTTAGATGCCAAATAAAATTGTGCTGTTGATAGTGAGACTTTGTATTCCATAAAAACATCCCTTGCCACCTAGCACAGTGGTTAATACTCAAATGCAATTGACTGCCACTGACAAAGGTTGACCATGGATTATGGTCAGAGTCATGGATTATGCTGGACAACAAGGACAGAAATGTCCTGTCCCTTTCTACCTGATAGGCTCAGCTCAACCTAACTCACAGACACTGTGGAGGTAGAAGTACCTAGGTAATGGTTCCTATGACTAGCCCACAGGGAAAAGCAATGTGACCTGCTGGAACTTGGAGAGTAGTCACTTTATCTGAAAGTGTCAAATGGGATTGCTGTGTTTCAGCTGATGGCATTGTTAGTACAGCAGAAAACAGAGGAATGGAACAGTGCTGCCTGGCCTGGAGAAGACTGGTGACCCTTTCCACAGGCAGAACCTCTACCATCTGGAAATATGGCATGCTTGTAGAAGGTTGACAGAACTGAGACACTGACCAAAGGAAGCTATTTAGAAATAGAGCAGGGATGACTCAGGCTGGTGTGGACGTAGCACATGTGGTGAAACTAAGACATAATCTTCCCGGAGTTTCTCATTTCTAGTTGGTTTTCCCATTTTAGATAAAGAATCCTGGGTCTGTTGAACTAGCAAGTGAATCTATCAGCCATGTGGGACCCAATTACTAGCATGGCCCATGGAAGCTAAAGTGCTCTCCTATAGAAGCTGACATGTGATCTGCATGCTGTACATATGTGATGTTATGTAGCCTAAGAACACTGGCTCATTTACTTCTCACAGCAGCCCTGGAGAGAAGCTAGTGTCATTGCCATTTGCAGATGATGAAACCATTCTCTATGCAGCAAGTGGCACAGCCGAGATCTGAACCCAGCTGTTTCCATCTCAAATCCATAGAAAGTGCCCAGAAAGGCTTATGAGACCCTTCACCTCCATTGCTTACTTCACAGAGGTAGACACTGAGGCTTGGCGGAGAGAAAAGATCTTTCCAAGTGTAAGCAGAGAATATTTAGAAAAGCTGGAAATAGGCCTGGAGATAGAGCTTCTTCAGATCTCCCCGCGTAGCAGGAGCTGTGCTCCCAAAGGGAAATCATAGGGTCCTTGCCCATTAGAACAGCCTCTGAGATACGATGGAGCTGAGCTTCAAAGACAAAGGATACATCAGTTCGATCAGGAGAAAGGGAGTAAAGAGTGGGAAGGTATCTAGAGAGTCTTCCATGTTCACATCACATTGTAAGTTTAGTATGGTTACAGGAGAGAGAACGAAGCAATGCATCTAGAGAAGAAGCCCATGGCCTTCGGCGCTCTGTTGATCGGTCTGGTCTTGATGGATTAGCCCTTTCTCTGGCAGCAACTTTCACCTCTATGTCTGTTTCGAAGTCTAACAGTACACATGAAAAACTACAAAGAATAACATCAAAACCATTCACAATGAATACTCCTTTTCATCTCATTTTGTGGTGACACTGCCATTTGAGCTTGGAGGACCAGCCTCATCTGTATATTAGGTGTGTAAACAAAGTGAAGCGGGGTCCCGATCCTAATCTAACGACGCTCGGGGAATAAAAGGGAGAATGCCACTCAGAGAATGGCCAAGTGTTTTCCACGTCTTCATCCCCACGCCTCAGCAGGCCTTCCTTCATATCCCGGTCTGCAAAAGCTGCCTGTGCCTTCCTGTCTGCCGGCTAGTGAAGGTCTGGTACAGACTGGATCTGGACACGATGCACTGGTGAAGGTCTGGTACAGAGTGGACCTAGACACGATGCACTGGTGAAGGTCTGGTACAGGGTGGACCTAGACACGATGCACTGGTGAAGGTCTGGTATAGGGTGGACCTGGACACGATGCACTGGTGAAGGTCTGGTATAGGGTGGACCTGGACATGATGCATTGGTGAAGGTCTGGAACAGAGTGGACCTGGACACGATGCACTGGTGAAGGTCTGGTACAGGGTGGACCTGGACACGATGCACTGGTGAAGGTCTGGTATAGGGTGGACCTGGACACAATGCACTGGTGAAGGCCTGGTACAGGGTGGACCTGGACACGATGCACTGGTGAAGGTCTGGTACAGAGTGGACCTAGACACGATGCACTGGTGAAGGTCTGGTACAGGGTGGACCTGGAGACGATGCACTGGTGAAGGTCTGGTACAGGGTGGACCTGGACATGATGCACTGGTGAAGGTCTGGTAGAGTGGACCTGGACATGATGCACTGGGTCTTATGCCAATCTCCTGTGCCCTACGATTCATAGCCATGTACAACTCAAAGTGGCTTTTGTGTGTCTCCCTCCCATCCTTTCCAGCTCCAGATTGACTGGAAGATGATATGGAATGAGGAAATGGAGCTGGACTGGAAGATGATATGGCATGAGGAAATGGCGGTGAGGTAGAAGCACTGAAGAGGCAGTGTTTGCTGTAAGGACATGAGGAAAGCACTGAGCTTGACCACAGGCATTGCCAGACAGAGCTCAGGGCTTCAGACAGAAGGGCCATGGTGGCTTTCTACAGGGGTCTCAGCCAAAAACTCTTGCTCAAGTCTGAAGACACAGGGGATGGAAAGGAGCTGGGCACAGAGCAGAGGAACTTGGGAGCGGAAGAGGAAACGAAGAACAAGAAAGGGAGCTGAAGAAGAAACATCAGGGAGAGGAGGGCAATGCGAGAGAAGGGAAGGAGCCCCTGAGGTCTAGAAAGGGAGACAACATGGGAAGCACAAAGGAAAGCGAGAAAAGGAAGCTTCTGGCCGAAGTGCAGGAGGGCAGGAGGCAAGCGGGAAGAACAGGTGTACAGAACACAGCTGGCCTCGGTCAGCAAGAAAGCCATAGCATGCCTGCTGACTGAAATCCAGTTATTTAAGGACACGTTGAAATGTACAGGAAGTCGAGAAATTGCTCTGCTTCTCGGGTGAAGGAAGTCTTCCTAGATTATCTGAATTTCATAAATTACTGGTCTTCTGTTTGGCAAAGTAAATCCCAAGGATGCTGGCAAGGCGAGGAAATGCAGAGCTACGTAGGTGTTGGCTGCCCCCTGCTGGTGAAATCTAGGTTCTGCATGCTCCACGCTGAAGAGAACTAGGTGCAAACTGAGCAATGAAGGCTGAATTCTCCATCCCTTCTCTGAGGCTCTTAGAGCTGCATGGGGTGTTGCCTCTAGAAGCTCAACCTCTCCTGTAAGCTTTAGGCTTGGATTTTTATAGGCCTGATCGAGAGTTCCACTTGGACCTTTACTCGGAAGGACCACACGAAGTTTCCTACCTTCCTGGTCTTACAGGTCCCCATGCCTCCCCCTGATGTGTGTGAACGGCAGGCTGTTCACCCCGATTCCCAGCCATGAATCCTCCTGTGCTCCTCTTGCCCTTCCCACACCCTCCAGTCGGGAGTCCTCTTGACATCCAGGAGGACTCTCTCCACTTATCTCTCTGGGCCTCACCTCACCAGCCGTGACAGCAACTCCTGACCGTCTACCTTGTTGAGTGACTCCCTGGAGAGGTACAGACAGGGATGTCTCCATCGTCCATGTGTGACATGTTCTAGGATGCTCTATGAATGTCCAAAATGACAAATAGAGCCAAACTGTATCCTTCTGCCTACTGCATGCCTGCAATAAAGTTTAATTTACAAATTAGGCACAGTAAGAGAGTCATAACAATAACTAATGATAAAGCAGAACAATTAGAGAAATAAATAATTAAATTATTAAATAAGTAAAAAAAAACTATTTTAAAATGATCAGTTGCTGATGTCTGGGATTTTGTATTGAATATTTCCCGACTGTGGCTGACCATGAATAACTGAAACCATACAAAGCAAAACCACAAATAAGGGGAGACTGCTGTGTACTGGTGTGTGTGTGTGTGTGTGTGTGTGTGTGTGTGTGTGTGTGTTTAGCATTGACTCTGAATGACATTGTCTGTAAAGTAACACTCATATAAATGATATGAGGTCCAGAATCCAGGGCTGCACACGCTAAGCAAGTGCTCTACTCTGCTGCATTCCCATGTATATTTTATTCTTTACTGTTAGTAATTCATAAATTTTATTTTGCAACAATTCTTTGAAATACACATAACTTTGTAAATTTTTATTGAATTTTTGTGTATTTCATACAGAACATCTTAATCATCTTTAATACTCCCTTCCCCATTGGCACCCTCTCACAACACCCCC
Organism: Rhizomys pruinosus; assembly: GCA_009823505.1. NCBI lineage: Eukaryota > Metazoa > Chordata > Mammalia > Rodentia > Spalacidae > Rhizomys > Rhizomys pruinosus. Next base: position 3,442,926 of record VZQC01000265.1, read on the forward strand.
TGCCACACACACACACACACACACACACACACACACACACACTGGAATTCATACATTCTCTTATTTGTGTTAAGGCCTATTGTGTCAAGTTAGTGTCCTTCAGTGCAAGTTTATGATAGGTCTAGTCAGCCTATCTAGAGTCCCTCCCTTTAAAAAGATCAGCTCTCACAATTAGATATATAGGTATTTAAACATTACTAATTGTTATGGTAGATTACTTTGGTATATACACAGATGTTTGGATGGTATGTTAATCCATGAATTACATTTTCTTCTGTTAAGTATGACAGGGTCTTCGTGTGGTTTATAACATCTCCTAACCATTAGAGGATGTAAGCTTGTGGCATCAGCCGTGGGTTATTCCTCCAAGGAGAGAGCTAATAGCCAATTAAATTTGGGATATTACAGACATATGGCTGCCACATGCTGCACAAGTCCGTTATTTCCAGGCAGATGATGCTGAAGCTGGTTGCTGATGAATTATATCTAATTGCGAGCGCTTCATCTAGTAGGAACCGATAAGGCTATATATTAGTACTGTTAAATACCTAATATATCTAATTGCAGTGTGTCTTCATTAGTAGGATTTGAAAGCGTTATGCTCTGAGCAATGGCAGCAGCCCAGAAAGAAACCGAAAACGAGGCAGAATGACTAGAGACCAACACAACATCTCCAGAGAAAGTATACTCTGTTTTGGATTATCATCCACCTGTCCATTTTTCTAAGCCTATAACAATCTGCGGAAAGAGGGGGAGTAGAATAAAAGTAGAATGTTAAGGGCTGCGATTGGGGTGGGGGTGAATGGTGGAAACTACAACAATATAGACTGGACACTCATTTGATCAACTTGATTGAACATACAAGCCCCCCCTGCTGGATGGTGGGACCCATGAGCTGTGTGGGTTTGGGCACAACTGCTCGCAAATTGGTTTTACATGAAGAATACTTGTACTCACAAATTATCACTTATTGTTAAAAAAAAATGAAAACAAAACAAAACCAAAAAAACAGAAAGATGCAGAAAAGTTACGGCAGAATGCATGATCTGGGATGGGTAGGGGTGGGGTGGGGGGAAGGGAATGGGATATATGCCTGAACTGAATTGGAAAATGTTGTATGAAATACACAAAGCATCAATAAAAATAAAATAAAATAAAATAAAAATAAAAAAATAAAAATAAAAAGATCAGCTCTTCCTCACCCAGCAGCAATCAGGTGCCAATAATTCTTTTTTTTTATGATGTGTATGAGTGTACTGTCTGCATGTAGGTTTGTGCACCCATGTCGTGCAATGCTGCGGAGGTCAGAAGAGGGTCTCGGATTCCCCTGGAACTGGAGTTCTCCTGGGATTGGAGTTACAGATGGTTCTTAGACACCATGTGGGTGCTGGGGATTGAACCCAGGTCCTCTGCAAGAGCAGTTGATGCTCTTAATCACTAGGCTATCTCTCCAGCCCAGGTGTCAATAATTCTTTGACTAAGGTTGCTCCCTGCTGCCCATTTCCACAGTTTTGTGCTGGGGTTTTGTCTGATTGAGTGTGCATGGGTCTTGTGCATGCTGACAGCATTGCTGTACATTCATATGGCAGGGTTCCAGGAGCCTGCAGGACTCTATCTTCATATAGTCATGCACCTTCTCTCCTGGCTCTTATAATTTTTCCACAACTTCTTATGCAATGTCCCTGAGCCCTGGGTGGGTGAAGTTTAATATAGGAGCCTTGTTCAAGGACCCAGATCCCACAGATTCTTAATCTCTATGTTTGGTCACTTGTTACCTTTTGTGTCCCTGGCCCTCTGTTGCATGAAGGAGCCTTATTGATGAGAATGGAGAGATGCATTAGTGTTCTCTTTTCCCCTCGTTCTATGCTCCACGACACTTAGGTATAGAGGTTGCATTGTAGATGTACCACTTAGGCTTGAGCAATTCACAGACAATCTCTGTGTCTGACCAGTTGTGGAACTCTATAATAATTTCATCTGTTGAAAAAGAAACTTCTTTGATGAGTGGTGACTGGGATACTTTTCTGAAAATATAAAAATCCATCTTCTGCACATAGTAAGAAATTACATTGTCTAGGGATACAGCAGCCTTGATGTTTTCTTTAAGAGCTATGACCTCTTTGGCCATGTGTATTTGGCTATGTTTACAATACCACATGAGTTTCCTCCCATTGACTGGGTTTTAAGTCCAATTAGGTAGCTGTTGTTTACCTCCAAGATAAAAGTGCTACCACTGTACCAATGTCATTTGCTGTGCTGGTCATTGATGTGGTTATTAGGCCTTAAAGCTGGGGTTGGACCATCGATTGATGCTCTCTTTTAGCAGCTTGCATAGTGTTCTCCCAAACTATAAGACCTACCCCCTTCAGGGGAGGAGGCTTCCAGGTCAGTTCCAACTCCATTGCTCCAAATCTGAACTCCAAAGTATGTCCTGCCTTCAGCAATAGGATCTTACCTTCAAGTTCTGAGTGGCAAGCAAGGGCTGTGGCAACAGCCTGTGTAATTTGGAGAGTCTCTTGGACTACCCTGGCCAACAGCTCAAAGAATGGTTTCTCCTGTCTGACACTGTTTATGGTTGTATAGCCCTCATCTGTACACAGGGACTCAATGTAGAGCTACTGTATCTGCAATTTGTCAATAGGTTTCTGAACTAATACAATCCCCTGTTTTTATACTAGCTGGGCACTATTTCTCCTCTCTCTCTCTCTCTCTCTCTCTCTCTCTCTCTCTCTCTCTCATGTATTTTTTAAAAGATCTTCTGCAAGACACATTATGAACTCCCTATTTGACATGTGAACCCTTACCTGCCTCTTCAACTACACCTTGCACTCTGTGTCTTTAATTCCAACAATGGAGAATTACTGTCTCTGAAATGACTTTGAAGCCTTCTCTAAACAATTGTGGGTTTCTGTTAAGTGTCTGTCCCTGAGTAGCTGCTGGATACGGAGAGGAGCCGAGAAAGTCTCTGCTGTCCTGGAGTCGAATCTAACAAGCCAAGCACAAATGCAACTCAGACCACATGGTCACTTCCCTCTGCGAAGGGTGGATGCATTTGGCATAGAGTCCCATTTCATGCTATGAGTCCTCAACCACTGTATAACAACTTGCCACTATCTTAGTGGGTTATGATGATACTCATTTCTTCATCTCATAATTTCTGAGCATCAGTGGTGTAACTGGGCCCTATGCTAAGTTCTCATAAAGCAGCAGTTGAGGTGTTGGAGGCTGTGCTGCTTTCTGCATGGCTGATGGTTTTGCAGCTGTACAGTGGGTCCCACTTTTATGCTATCATGATCTGAAAGCACAAGTCGGATCTCAGGGGCCACTGAACCTTCTCGACACATGTAGCTCTCACAGGCCCTTCACAAGAAACCATTCCTGTAAGACCAGTGAGACATGTGTAGCTCCAGTCTGTACAGATTAAGTCCATGTACAGTGTCCAAGTCACAGACATGATTACACCATGCCCTTTGCCATATCATGATGCAAGCAAAGGAGCAAGTCAAGCAGGCTGCTTCTGCTTTGATGATGCAGGTATACAAAGACACCCTGTAGAATAGTGCCAGGGTTTGCACGCTCACTGGACTAAGGATGGAGCACTACTCTCAGAGCCTGCATAAGGGCTCCTTTTAATATCACACAGGCTCAGCTCTGGGACACTTAGTCACTCTTCTCTGCACAAATATCCAGCCAGCCTTATCATCCACCTCCATGTTCAATGTCAACTGGGGACAGACCTTCTCATAAAGCCATAGTGGGTGCTCCAAGCATTTAACAGTTTAACATTTTAGACTGCCTCAATCTTCAAACACTGCAGCAGGAGAATGGTCATATTGACGTGAGAGTTGATCTGTAAGGTTGATAATCTAGTATGTGTTAAGTAGCAAGTGGCAGGTATTGACCAAGCAGTAGCGGGAGTGCCAGAGTGGTTGCTCATGTTGACATCATCAACATCACTATCACCATCACCCTCATTATCTCTGAGAAGATGATTTGGGAGCTCAGAGTAGGTAGGTTTCACTCATGGGTTGCAGTTTATATATTTCAAGCAAAATAGCCAAACATATGAAGGGGATTGAGGATTGTTGTCATTAAATTTGTAGGCAGGACTATAAACCAGATTCTGCTCTGCAAATCAGCAGGTTTATTGATCAGAAAATGTATTTAGAGACACAAAGGACTAAAGAGCCTTAGTAACTGATTCTGCTGGCTAGCTGGTTAAGTAACAGCTCGTTCACACCTTGCTTAACGTCGCTCAGCCTTGTTTCCTCTGTCATCATCCTACCTACTTCTAGGCTGTCATGAAAACTAAATGGGACAGCCTATAGAGCACATGACACTGTCCAGTGGATGATGCAGTCTCCTGCCAACATCCACCACCCGCCCCGTCATCTGCATGCTGGGCCAACCAGGACTAAAGTCATTTCCTCTTCTTCCTCTCCCCTAGGTTCCTGATTGTTTTGGGGTGCTTGATTCTGGCTGTACTGACCACCTTCAAGGAGTACGAGACTGTTTCTGGAGACTGGCTTCTGCTGCTGGTGAGCAGTGGCCCCACGCCATGCTCTGGGGTGGGCATAGGGGACTTCAGGGTCATTTAAAGGACATTGTGCCAGGTACAGGCCCTCCTGCTGGCTGTAGCTTCCTGATGTCTCCAGCTGTCTAACCCCAAGAATACACTACGCCTTCTCCTCCTGGCCAGGCCTGCCATGGGCACAGTGTTCCTGATAAGTTTACTGTTCCAGAGATTGAGAAAAGGAGCACCCAAGTCCAAGCCAAAACCATCACATATCATTAAATTATAAAACACAGCCTCCTTACTTTATGAACATTCATCCAGAGTCATATTCCTAAGCTCATATTCCATACTCTGGTTTCTGAAACATAAATTTGAGGATCATACTAGAAAATTCTCAGGGTATTGGCTGACCCAAGGTTAACTAACCAACATTAGCCAGTTAACAATAATAGAGTCTAAACATACTGGATGGAATTGGTAGATTGCCTTGACTTTACTCCTCAAGGGCTTTTAATACATTCGAAAGATTTTTTAAATGATTGATTAGAACAAAAGTTTAGGAGAATAAAACACAGACAAGGCTTCATTTGTAAGGACTAATAGTATTAGGCTCATAGTGGGTGAAGATGAAGTTAGGAGCTCTCCAAATAGAATGGAGGTGACTGACCTGTCCTCTCCTCCCCACCCAAGGATACCCAGAGCAGCAGCAGCAGCAACAGCACCACCAGAACCCCAGTTCCTCTGGTTTTCAATCCAAGCTCATCAGTCCTGACACTGGGCCCAGAGTAACTTACTCTCCATGTTTTTCCACATAGGAAACATTTGCTATTTTCATTTTTGGAGCCGAGTTTGCATTGAGGATCTGGGCCGCCGGATGTTGCTGTCGATACAAAGGCTGGCGGGGACGGTTGAAGTTTGCCAGGAAACCCCTGTGCATGTTGGGTAAGCCCTGACCACCGAGTCCAGTGGTGGCTTCTGTTCTCTTCTACATTATCTAAGGACGTTTTATGACTCTTGCATACCCCGATGCATGGGATGTTGGAATTCCATCTCCTGGGTTGATGTCTTTGTGGTGTCTGGACAAGGTAGTGATTTTCAGTGGGTGAAGAAAGGGTCCACTGTCTGCACTTAGGTTGTAAAGAATCCATAGGATACAAGTTATTGAGCGTCCTCAGTGCCTAGGCTAGTAGCACACTGAGTCACCATGACAGCCACCCTGTGTCTTCCAGGCTGGACACGGGTACGAGTGTCACACCATTGCTGACTAGGAATGCCATTCTATTGGGCGGCACCATACCCATTTAACAGAGATAGAAACCAAGGCTCATGGAACTGAGTCCTTTTCCAGTTGCACAGATGATCAGCAGCAGGTCCCATCCTAACCTGTGGTCCCGGAAAACTCCAGTGGATATATCTGGAATGCAGGTCACAGCCCACAAAGGAGACCTCTGCTGCAGGTTTCAGATGCTGGAAGGTAGGAGTCTGTCAGGTTAGGCTATCCCAAAAGTTTCATGAGATGGTCACAAGGATGTTAAGTCAGACATAGAGTGGCTCTTCCGAAGGCTAAAAGCAGCCCAAGATAATCTGGCTTCAAATCAGCCACATTCCAACTCTCAATCAAAGTTACAATCAACCATCAGCCTTATAGAACCTTTTTTAATTATTTTTGTGTTTGAATGTACTGTCTGCATGTAGGTTTGTGCACCCGTGTCGTGCAGTGCTGCGGAGGTCAGAAGAGGGTGTTGGATTCCCCTGGAACTGGAGTTTTCTTGGAATTGGAGTTACAGATGGTTCTCAGGCACCATGTGGGTGCTGGGGATCGAACCCGGGTCCTCTGCAAGAGCAGTCAGAGCTCTTAACCGCTAGGCAATCTCTCCAGCCCCAGCCTGGTAGAACCTTTAACACAGTTGTGGCTTTTTTCTGGGAACTTCAGCTCACACCATCAGTGCTCTTGGACATTCCCCAGAGGATTTCCAGCACTGCTGGCCATTTGATCTGAAGCTGTGTGGGGTCTGCTTTTATAAAAATAAAAATAAAAACACTTGAAAAAAAAACACTTGAAAGTTTGAGAAGCAAGCTGCTGAGACAGGGAAGGCCCCTTCAAATATCCCTGGATCCTTGGTAGACTGAAAGCTGGGTAGAAACTGCAGGATTCAGTGATTGCCCTTGATTCTCAGAACAGAGACTTTCTCAAAACTACAGTTACATACATCACATCTCAGGCTGCCTGTGGTGTCCTAATGGTTGTTGGTGTTGCTGAACTGGAAGCTGGTATCTCCAAAAATAGGTAGACTTATAAGCATGCCTACAATAGTCAAGGTGGGCGTGGTGATGCACGCTTTAATCTCAGCACCCAGGAGGCAGAGGCAGGTGGATCTCTGTGAGTTCAAGGCCAGCCTGGTCTACATAGTGAATTCCAGGACAGCTGGAGCTACAGGGAGACCCTGTCTCAAAAAGACCACACAAAAAAAAAAAAAAAGAAAGAAAGAAAAAGAAACAAAATACGCTGAGAATCCAGGTTGTTGCTCCATCCACGAGGCTGGATGTCTCAGTAGTCCCAATCCCTTGCTAAAGGCCTGATGGATTCCGAGAGATCTGCCCACCTTCAGTCTACACTAGGATCCGATGAGTTGATCATAGCAGCAAGATGAACTCACCAGTGAGAGAGAAGGCAAGCAGCATAAAAGGACCGCTACCTCTGCCTCGGCCTTTTATACCTGCTGCCACCAAAAGGTAATGTCCACACTTAGGGTGGGTCATCTGGCTTGAGATAATCCAATCTGAAGATCTTTCTCATTTTTGTTAATCCCAAATCCAGTCAAGTTGACACCCAGAATTAGCAGGATTAACCACCACAAGTCCACCCCTTGTCAACTTGACACCCAATAGCCTCTCCTTATATTATGCTTAAATGTCAAATAAAAATAATGGCCAGGTAATAATTCCACCTAACATGATATAAGTATCCCTGTGCAATCACAATGCATTATATATCTTAGAGTAGGTGGTAAGGTCTTTGAGGAATACTTAGTCCTTCAGTATCTCATAACCTAAATATGACAACACAACACTTATCTCAATTTCACATTCAAAAGGGAACAACACAAATATATGCTAAATATATGAATGTATATGCACAAGCACATTCTTAACCAAATAGGACAAATGTTCATATCTATTACAACTCACATTTATGCAACTGGTCCCATGACCTCAGCTGATATTTATGACTACCTTCCTCTACTACCCATTCTGTATTTCCTCCACCATCAGCAAGCACCTGTACGGGTCTTGGCTCTTTTCCCAGAGGAGTGACCCATACCTTCATCCCTGAAGGGTCTGGGCCATTTGTTGTCCTATCTGGTTTGGGTTGTTGCAGTTTCCCATTGACCTTAATCACAGGACATGGTAGCACCAAAAGGTGCCCTACAGCATCTCCTACCTTCCGAATGTAATCTTTCTTAATCCCATTGTGGAGAAACAGTCCAATTTACCCTCTGGTAGTCTGGATCAATCACTCCTCCTAATACCATTCTTCCTTTCTTAGCTTGTTGGCTTAAGGGCATCAAAAGCCCAGAGTGGCCAGGGGGAAGTCTTAGCTTCCAGTTCAATGGAACATTTGCTGTATCTTTTGGCAAAAGCACTCCCAGCTTTGGAACCAAAATTTCTAGGCCAGCAGAGCACAAAGTTGTGGGTACAGGAAGTAAAAATTTTCCTACTGGGTCACTAGGGGTGATAGTGAGTGGAATCACTCCCACTTCCACCCCTTGGTTCCTGGACCCATGAATTCCGGCTATAGGAGAAACGGTACCATATAGTGGGCATTGACTCAAAGCATATACTGCCTGTCCCAGCCCTCCAGGGTATTGCTACCTAATTGGCGCTATAACTGTGTCTTCAAGAGGCCATTCCATCGTTCTATGAAGCCAGCTGCTTCTGGGTGGTGGGGAACATGGTAAGACTAGTGGATACCATGACCATGGGCCCACTGTCGCACTTCTTTGACTGTGAAGTGAGTTCCTTGGTCAGAAGTGATGCTGTGAGGAATACCATGACGGTGGATAAGGCATTCTGTAAGTCCCTGGATGGTAGCTTTGGCAGAAGCATTACGTTCAGGAAAGGCAAATCCATAACCAGAATAAGTATCTATTCCTGTAAGGACAAAACGCTGTCCCCTCCATGATGGAAGTGGTCCAATGTAGTCAACCTGCCACCAGGTTGCTGGCTGGTCACCCCAGGGAATAGCACCATATCGGGGGCTCAATGTTGGTCTCTGCTGTTGGCAAATCTGGCACTTGGCAGCAGCTGTAGCCAGATTAGCCTTGGTGAGTGGAAGTCCATGTTGTCGAGCCCATGCATAACCTCCATCTCTGCCACCATGACCACTTTGTTCATGAGCCCACTGAGCAAGAACAGGGATAGCTGGAGAAAGAGGCTGACTATCCACAGAATGAGTCATCCAATCTACTTGATTATTAAACTTATCCTCTGCTGAGAGCACCTTTTGATGAGCATTTACATGAGACACAAGTATCTTCACATCCTTTGACCATTCAGAGAGCTCTATCCACATACTTCTTCCCCAAATGTCTTTCTCACCAATTTTCTAGTCATGCTCCTTCCAAGTCCCTGACCATCCAGCCAAACCATTGGCTACAGCCCATGAGTCAGTATATAATCGAACCTCTGGCCATTTCTCCTTCCAGGCAAAATGCACAACCATGTGCACTGCCTGAAGTTCTGCTCACTGTGAAGATTTTCCTTCACCAGCATCCTTTAGGGTTGTTTCAGAAATTGGCTGTAATGCTGCAGCTGTCCACCTCTGGGTGGTGCCTGCATAGTGTGCAGAACCATCAGTAACCAGGCCCTAGTCTTCTCTTCCTTAGTCAACTGATCATAGCACAGAAGACATTGTAACAGGAGTGGGAACCATAGGCATTTGGGCAACTTCTTCATGTAGCTTGCTTGTGCCCTCAGGGCCTGCCTGGGCCCTGTCACATATGTATCACTTCCATGTTATAATGGATTGTTGATGTGCATGTCCTACTTTATGGTCTGGTGGGTCAGATAACACCCAGCTCATGATGAACAGCTCAGGTCACATGGTGACTTGGTGGCCCATTGTCAAACATTCAGTTTCCACTAAGGCCCAATAGCAGGTTAAGATCTGTCTCTCAAAAGGAAAATAGATGTCTGCAGATGAAGGTAGAGCCTTACTCCAAGATCCCAAGGGCCTCCGCTGTGATTCCCCTATGGGAGCCTGCCACAGACTCCAGACAGCATCTCTATCTGCCACTGATAACTCAAGCACCATTGGGTCCACTGGATCATATGACCCATGGGGCAGAGCAGCCTGCACCGAAGCCTGGACCTGTTGAAGAGCCTTTTCCTGTTCTGAGCCCCATTCAAAGTTTGCTGCCTTCTGAGTCACATGATATATGGGTCATAGTAACACACCCAGATGAGGAATGTGCTGTCTCCAGAATCCAAAAATGCCCACTAAACACTGTGCTTCTTTCCTGGTGGAGGAAGGGGCCAGGTGCAACAACTTATTCTTCACCTTAGAAAGAATGTCTCTGAACTCCTAGAAATTTCACTGAGGTAGATGGCCCTTGAATTTTAATTGGATTTATTTCCCACCTTCTCATGCACACATGCTTCATCAACAAGTCCAGACTGGCTGCTCCCTCCTGTTCACTGGATCCATTCAGAATAACATCATCAATATAGTGGACCAGTGTGGTATTTTGTGGAAGAGGCAGGTGATCAAGATCTCTTCTAAGTTATGGCACAAGGCTGGAGAGTTAACATACCCTTGAGGTAGGACAGTAAAGGTATACCGTTGGCCTTGCTCCTTACAAGAGGTAAGTTAGGAAACTCAATTGTGTTTATCTTCATAATTGCTTCAAATAGTCTACACCATGGATTTTCACTCCTCTCCATGCCACAAGGAGAGCCTTTAGTAGGTATAGGCTTCCTTGAGTTGGAGAGCTGGCTCCAGAAACTACCAAGCCCACTAAAGAAATTCATCCTTTCAACTACGTGGATTCTCAGCATCTCCAGTGAGTTGCAATGCCCTTCTGGGTTACACACTGCATATGAAACCATTAATTGTTCATGATAATGAAATGGATTCCATTGCACACCTTAGAGGCAGGATGAGATCATGAAGGAAGTCAACACCTACAATAAGAAAATTGGACACAACCTTGACACAGTAGCATTTATGCCAATTTCTATTTGGAGTGGGAATACTAAGCCATAGCCAAGTGCTAAGATGCCTTTTCAAGGACTGGAAAGTCACTCATGAAGGTGGTGGTGCCAGGGAAGACATCCTACTCAGCTCCCCCAAGTCCTTTCACCTGCCTCTTCAGGTGTCTATACAACTGCTGTCCTCAATACTCTCCCTGTGTGCTGAGTGGAGACTTCTGTCCTCAACCGCTCCATGGGGTCACCTTTTCTCCAGTCAGTGTCACAACTGAAGTGTTGTCTATTGAAGTGCACCATGAAGTTTTTCATGTTTTGCATGAAGTTCTTCCTAGAAATGGTGTGGGCTCCAGTGTCAAGACCTTTGATGCAGCAACTTCAAGATGTCAACATGTGGTGACAACAAAAATGACCCATCAATGGAAGCTGCTGGCTTCTCTTCTGGGGTGAATATCCTGAGCCATCCAGGCTGAATGGGGCATTGGCCTCGCCTCTGGGTAGGCACACAGTTCACATTGCTGGCATATTTGCCCAGCTGCAAGAAATGATTGATGTCCCTTCTGGTAAGAAGTTGGAAGCCGAGCCTAAATTCCTGAAATCTGGAGAAGTTGCCGTAGTTGCTTTTCTCAGCATGCTCGTGTGCACTGAGAACTTCTCTGTTTTCTAGAGTTGTTTTACTGTTCCTGATAGACACATAACTTCTGTGTGTGTATAGAATCAAAGGACAAGGCTGCCAACCCTTTCCTTTTTGTGAGACAGTCTCAAGTGAACTACCTTGGGCTTTTTTCCCTCATCTGACCATTTAAATGTAATAGCAAAAGACTGGTTAATGATAGCCAGTAGCGTGAAACTTTCAGAAGTAAAAGAGGGTGTTTCATAGACAATTTGAAAATGTTTAGCCAGGCGTGATGATGCATGCCTTTAATCCTAACACTTGGGAGGCAGAGACAGATCTCTGTGAGTTCAAGACCAGCCTGGTCTACAGAGAGAGTACCAGACCAGCTGAGACTAAAGGGAGACCCTGCCTCAAAAAGACCAAAAACAAAAAAAAAAAAAAAAAAAGAAAAAAGAAAAAAAGAAAAAAGAAAAAAGAAAGAAAGAAAGAAAATGTTTATACGTGATAGTTTTAAGTTATTCATTTTTAAATTGATGCCTCAAAGTAGAAACAACTTGACCAAAATTCTATCACAGAATTTTGCAAGCCATTGTAACAAAGTTAAATAAGAAAGAAAATCTTTCCCATAGTTGGGAAGAACTATGCTTCATTTTTATAATTTTAATCCACAATATATATTAGCACATTAAAGACTAAAATATCTTGCAGTAGCATATAAGTCTGCCCCAGTCCACAGTCACATGACCATAGGGTACCTTTTTCTCATGAACCCTCTTTAGAACAGTAGGGGAGATGGTTGAGATAGAGAGATAGAAAATCCCCGTCATTTGTACTACACTGTGTGACTTCAGGACCAGCTGGTCCTTTCAAAAGTGTCTCTAACCCATATCCCACCTCTGATTTCAGTCGTGGTAGACATTTTCTCATCACTTCCAGATATGAGAAAGCCTGTTATGAGCCTCACATCTTTCAATATTATACAGCAGGGCCATCTCTGAAACTCGGGGAGATTAGTTCAGAAATGTGTGGATGTCACCAACCCTTGAAGAAACCCTCAGCCAGCAGAGAAGAAGGATCAGAGGGCAGATGAGCTAATGTCTGTTTTCCAGATAGAAAACCATCTGCCTACAATGACATCACTGTGATAGCACCTCCTTGGCTTGTTCTGCATTTATCTTCCCTCTCTCTCTGGCTCTTATATCTCATGCTGAACTTATTCTTCAACAGGTTGCACCCAGTTTCCCATCTCATGTCTTGTTTTCTGGGAAAAATCATTTTAAAACAGTGTCTGAGCATCAGGCTTCACTTCCATTGCCTGTGCAACTCCCAACCCTCTTTTTCCAGTTCACCTGATATGGAATATCCAAATGCTACTTTAGAGACCTGGGGAAATGCTGTCTCTAGGTTCTAGATCCAGGTGCTTTGGAGTCTAACAGGCTCTATTATCAACTCACCTACCACAATTTTGTGGCCCTGGAACACATGCTCACAGCTTTTGTTTCCTTGTCGCTCATAGAATAACCCCAGTTACTATCAACAGTTGATGACAAGTTTAGCACAACATTGCCTAGATCAGGTTCTCCTTGGCACATGTGCGTCTGCCCCCAGATGACCCTGTTTTCTGCCATTGTCTATCCTCTTTTCCAGACATCTTTGTACTGATCGCCTCTGTGCCGGTGGTTGCCGTGGGAAACCAGGGCAATGTCCTGGCCACATCCCTGCGAAGCCTTCGCTTCCTGCAGATCCTGCGCATGCTGCGGATGGACCGGAGGGGTGGCACCTGGAAGCTCCTGGGCTCGGCCATCTGTGCCCACAGCAAAGTAAGTGCCCTGGAGAATGAACACACGTGGGCTTCTCTATTACCTGTACCCTTCCATGAGAAGTGACACCGCCAGCCCTGACAATGATGATGATGATGATGATGATGATGATGATGATGACAAGAAGGAGGAGGAGGAGGAGGAGGAGGAGAAGGAGGAGGACGAAGATGAGGAGGAGGAGGAGGAGGAGGAGGAGGAGGAGGAGGAGGAGGATCAGGACGAGGACGAGGACGAGGAGGAGGAATAGGAGATAGGCCTTTTCAGTAGAAGACCTGGACCACAGGCTGACCTGGGCTGAGGTCTCAGCTCCACTGTATACAAATTCCTTTGGTTAAATCACTCACCAGTCATCGGCCTTTAGTTTCCTCATTTCCTAAGTAGAGATCCCTCAATATGGATGGTGATATCTGTACCTACACATGGTGGAGAGGAGAATGGGCTGACACAGGCAGCATGTGATGGGAAGCCTTAGACTAACTCGAGTCCTCTGGGTACGCAGAATGCAGAGATGGAGGCTCGTGTTGCCCAGGGTTGGACTTCCATAGTTTATCCTGTAGTTAGAATAGTCCAGGCACTGCTCCCAGAACAAATAAGCCCCAGGGTCTCTGCCTCCCTAGTACATAGCATTAATTCTTGTTCCCAATGTCTGAGACATGCTGGGTGGGTCTCATTTGTCAGGAAACTAAACTTTGAGCCATGAAGGCAGGGAAAGAGGACCTACCTATGCGTCCTGAAGAGTGAATTTATAAAACAGGAAAGTGGGGTAGAGAGATGACTCATTGGTTAAGAACATGTAGTGCTCTTAGAGTGAACCATAGTTCAGTTCCTCATTCCCATGTCAGGTGGTTCACAACCACCTGTAACTCCAGGAGATCTAAGCACTCTTCTGGTCTCTACAGGCACCTGTACCCACAGGCACACACACACACACACACACACACACACACACACACAATTAAATATAAAATTTAATCTTTGAACAATAACATCAAAAAATGAATAGGAAAGGGTTTTCTCCCAGCACTTCCCGGCACTGGCTAGACCCCAGTGCCCTGCTCTAAGGCTGACTGCCAGGAAGGGGCCACAGCATGGGGAGGAAACAGATTCTGCCACGGAGCTGCTGGCAAAAAATCATATAAAGTCAGGATTACCTTGAACAGTGTTTTAAATGACTGAGAAGCCCATTTTAACTCCCCATTGCTAACCATTATACCATCTCTTAATAATCCAGCACAGCCAGTTTATCTGCATGCTGCACGTGAGCCAACAGCTGCTTCCTTAGCTAAGTACCAGGTGATGCTTCTCACTTGCAGTTAGAGAGCAGAGGTTATGAGCAAGCAGACATCAGAGCTGCATTCTATGAAGCAAGAAGCTGGGGTTCAGACACCTCTGGGCAAAGAATATGTAGTTTCCTTTTCCCATTCAAATCTCCTCAGAGCAGATCCTCTTAGAAGACAAGGTCCTGCTGGTTTCCAGTGCCATCCGACCTCGATTTCTGCCGTAGTGTGAGCTCACATGAGCACACTTTACATGTGATGCTGTGTGGGAGGCAAGACAACAGACAAAGAGGCACAGCACAGTGTTAGAGAGACAGATGACTGAGAAAACAGTGAGGACGCGGGGAAGCAGGGCTGAACTCTCTGTATTGCTTTGGCACTGCTGTTACAAAATACCTGACAGAAGCGGATTAAGGGAGGACAGATTTCTTCTGTCAGTTTCAGAGGGTTTTGGTACCTCATGGCGGGGCAGGTGTGGCGGAGCCCCTCGGGCTGTGGCAGCAGAGGTGGGAGATGGCAGCTGTTCATATCACAGTAGACCCCAGAGCAGAGAATAAGACAGAAACCAAGGGCTGGGGTGACTTTCGAAGCCCCGCCCCTAGTGGTGGCTTCTGCCAACTAAGCTCTGCCTCTGAAATTTCCTACCTTACACCACCAGCTGAGGAAGACCTGAGCCTGTGAAGCATGGTTCAGATTCAGAGCACAACCCTCCCTAATGTGGGAAGAAAATGTTTCAGGAACTATCATAGCGAAGGTTACACAAAAATGTAGATGACTGGAAGCGCCCTGCAGGGAGGACAATGTGGACTGAGTCAACTCTGTCAGCTAGATTCTCCTGACCCCAAAGCAGCATGCTGGCAGGAGACAGCCCTAAGAAGAACTGTGCCAACAACCTAGTTCTCTGAGAAGCCACAGACTTCACATCTGGATTATGCGCCCACATAATCTTGTCTTTCTCTCCTAGAACCCACAATCTTCCATTGCTTAGTGCTGTAGATAATGTCTGTATTCTTTTTTGTATTTTTTAATGTTTTTTTATTTATTATTTTTTATGTGTATGAGTGTACTGTCTGCATGTAGGTCTGTGCACCCATGTCATGCAATGCCGCGGAGCTCAGAAGAGGGTGTCACATTCCTCTGGAACTGGAGTTAAAGATGGTTCTTAGCTGCCATGTGGGTGCTGGGAATCGAACCCGGGGCCTCTGCAAGAGCAGTCGATGCTCTTAACTGCCGAGCCATCTTTCTAGCCCCTGTATTATTTTTGAGACAGGGTCTACTTTTAGTCCCAGCTGGCCTGGTGCTTGCTCTGAGGCTGGCCTTGAACTCAGTGATCTGCCTGCCTCTGCCTCCCAAGTGCTAGGATTAAAGGCGTGCGCCACCATGCCCGGCTGATAATTCTGTATTCTTGCTCCCATTTCCCAATAATGGGAGGTAAGAATCAGAGAAGGTAGCATAACAACAGTCTCAGAGCTGGTAACCCTACACTCGGACAATGGAGTGTGTGTTTCAACCTTTCCCCTGAGGACTTCCTACTGACCCTTCCCCTGTTCACTGCCTACTGTTCCAGGAGCTCATCACTGCCTGGTACATTGGTTTCCTGACACTCATCCTTTCTTCATTTCTTGTCTACCTGGTTGAGAAAGATGTGCCAGAGGTGGATGCACAAGGAGAAGAGATGAAAGAGGAGTTTGAAACCTATGCTGATGCCCTGTGGTGGGGCCTGGTAAGTTCCCTCCTTGAAGGGCAACCCTCTGGAGTAGGGAGGCTTACTGCTTGATTCTGGGGTTGGGGTGGGAGTGGGGTGCAGGGCATGGCTTGGGCACATTCAGTCTGCTGAATTCTTCATCCAAAGATGACAGCTAGAACTCTTCCACCTCTGAATCTGCAGAGAAGAAATAAGGAAAACACTTGGAACAGAGTTTTCCATAGTGTTCGTAAGAAAGCAGGACTCTTTTTTTTTCCATTTACCTTCATTTATTTCATTTTTTAAACAAGAAGTAGTAAGTTTTGAGTACAAGCATCCTTCATGTAAAACCAATTTGCAAGCAGTGGTGCCCAAGACTCCCACCAGCCAGCTGGAGGGGCTTGTATGTACAATCAAGTTGATCAAATAAGCATCCAGTCTATATTGTTGTAGTTTCACCATTCACCCCAATCGCAGCCCTTACATTCTACCACACCCCCTCTTCCTCAGATTGTTCCCTAGGCTTAGAAAAGGGGCACAGGTGGATGAGAAGCAAAACAGTTTACTTTCTCTGGAGATGTCGTTTTGGACTCTGACCAGTTCTGGATGTTTCTTTTCATGGGCTGACAGTTTGTTCAGGAATAACCTTTCAATCCTACTAATGAAGCACAGGCAATTAGATATATAAAGATATTTAGACAGTACTAATTATTATGGTGTTACTTTGGTATAGACACAGATGTTTGGATGGTGTGCTAATCCATGAATTACATTTTTTCTGTAAAAGATGACAAGGTCTTACTGTGGCTTATAACATCTCCTAACCACTAGAGGATGTAAGCTTGTGGCATCAGCCGTGAGCTATTCCTCCAAGGAGAGAGCTAATAGCCAATTAGATTTGGGATATACAGATATATAGCTGCCACTGCTGCACAGTATTTCCAGGCAGGTGAGGTGTAGCTGGTGCTGACGGAGGAGTCTTGTTTGACTCAGGGAGACCAATATTTGCTTTATTGGTTTAGTGGCCTTTGGTAGCACTCTCTGGTATACCAGAGACCAACTGTACACTTGCATGTGTTGTCTCAATACATCTTTCCCATGCTTATATCAGGTCTTCGATAGCAGGGCCTTACTGCCTCTCTTCTTGCAGGTATCCCAGTTTGCAGGCAAGAAGCCTTTACCTTTTTTGGGGGGGGGGCTTGGATCCCCTGGCCAACATCTCCTTGGTAGAATA
Source organism: Rhizomys pruinosus (assembly GCA_009823505.1). NCBI lineage: Eukaryota > Metazoa > Chordata > Mammalia > Rodentia > Spalacidae > Rhizomys > Rhizomys pruinosus. The sequence continues at coordinate 3,460,280 of VZQC01000265.1, forward strand.
ATCCATTGCTGATATCAGAGCTCTCCTGTATTACTATATTTTGCTTAAATGCACAGCTTAAAGAGACTCTAGTATTATATTTGGTTCTGAATGGAGAAAAATCCTTTTCACAGTTCCTATGTCTATTAGTCAATTAAAGAAAGCAGTTTTTACTGGTTTTATAAGAGATAACCTCTATAACAGTCAGCTTTAATTTACAGTTAGAGATTGATTTCCTTACCATCATATTTTTCTTTGTTCTATGAAAAGGAGGTAAGAAAGTCTCTCATATTAAAACTTTGTTGCACCTAGAAGGTAAGGTTCATTAGGACTCATTATAAACAGTTGTTACAAATAGGATCCACAGAAATGTTTGATGCCTGTAGCAGTCTGAGGTTTTTCTTCCTTTTAATGCTTAGATGGGCCAACTTCTCTGCTGGTATTTCTTGGTACATCCTACACAAGGCAAGGCTGTATCTTTTCTTTCTCAGCCATTAAGTTGGTGACGTTTTGACCTGTGGGAACATACAAATCTTTTCCCCATAGTTAGTTTTAAGATTAAATTGAAAAATTTTTGGCAAAAAGGTAGGTTTAATATATAACTGTTTCCCCCCCTTTTTTAATTCTAGGATTTATTTTTTGACCCATGAGTCTCAAAAAGGCAGTTGTAGTACACATACCTATAGGCAGGAATCAAGTTGTAAATTTCATTAAATTTATCCAAGCTGTTTTGGGTGACTGTATGTTGTTAATTTGGGAAGCAAACTTAATTCCTTAAGTTAAATTATCCTACAGGTAAAAGAGAATGGTATAAGATGATACTGTACAACACAAATATTATAGAGAACATTTGTATATGTTAATCCCAAGGTTATTGTTATACAGATTTTAAGAAAAACAACTATGGGGGCTGGAGAGATGGCCTAGCGGTTAAGAGCGCCGACCGCTCTTACAGAGGACCCGGGTTCGATCCCCAGCACCCACATGGCGGCCGAGAACCGTCTGAAACTCCAATTCCAGGAGAACTCCAGTTCCAGGGGAATCCGAGACCCTCTTCTGACCTCCGTGGCATTGCACGACACGGGTGCACAGACTTGCATGCAGACAGTACATTCATACACATACAGAAATAAATAAAAATTAATAAAAAAATTAAAAAAAAAAAGAAAAACAACTATGAACAGCAACAATTTATATTTCCAATTAACTCAGATGTATCACCGTTTTTTATCAAAACCTTTAAACCAATGTTGTTTAATATAGACATTTTTACTTTTACTAATGTCCTAAAATACCATGTAATTTGTAGATAGAGTTTTAGGCAAAATTGGATACTTGTTGAACTCGCGTCAATTAATCGAATATAGGTCTGTATTTGAAAGCAGGATTCTTAACAGCTGTTTTCATGGTTATTTGGGGACCTGACCTTCTTAATCATAGTCATGACATGAAAGAAAATACAATAACAAATGTACATATATGTACACAGACCTGAAGACATACAGAAATGCACAGCCACATACCGAAGTGTTAAAGCTGACATCTTACATTGCTCCATAGCACCAGTCTGAGCATACTATGCTTCCTAATATACTTTGAACTCAAACAGTTTTATTGAAAAGTAGAGAAACTGAGGCAGGCAATAGGAGGTATGAATCATAGAAGGTAAACTGGCTAAGCAATTAATTTAAGGTTTTTTCAGCCTCTTGAGATTTGAAGGTAGACAGGTGGGCTCCAAAGGTCACAATGTTATGAAATGTGTCCTGATAAACATCTAAGAACACACTGGAATAAACTGCACATAACAGACACACACATGGGCAGACATTCGCACATAATGATAGTCACAAATACACTCAGAAGCACAATTCATAAACACTGCTGTTCAAAAATCCACACATTCACAAACAGCCATCCCTCCACGTGAATAGCAAATTGTTTCAAGTTCTTCCTCTCCCTTGAAGATACCAAAATCTGCAGATGTTCAAATTCTTTGTATAAAACTGTGTAGTATTTTCACATAAACTGTACACATCCTCCTGTATATTTAAATAATCTATTTCTTATACTGCCTAATGGCATGTAAATGATATGTAAATAGTTTATTTACTGTCATTCTTTTGTGTTGTTGATTTGGTTTTGATTTGGTTTGGGGGTTTGGGATTTTAGGGTTGTTGTTTTTTTGAGATAGGTTTTCTCTGTAGCCCAGCTGGCCTGGAACTCACTATGTAGATCAGGTTGGCATCAATCTCACAGAGATCCACCTGCCTCTGCCTTCTGAGTTCAGAGATTGAAAGTTTATGCCACCATGCTGAGCAATACTATAGCTCTTGTTTGCATTATTTTTATTGTTATATTGATTTTTTTCAAATCCTTTTTAGGCATAGTTGGTTAAATCCAAAGATGAGTGTAGCACACACACACACACAAACATACATGTGCATATCACATGAATAAACATGCATGTTACATTTTTGCAATTACTGGTGTAGCTGTATAATTAGGACATCCCTAACTTAGATACAGGCTCGGTCAGGAGCAGCCCATGCACGTTGCACAGTACTCAGTGTCTTTTCTCTCTTGTTACACACAGAAGTGGCACCTGAGCAGGCACAAAGCTCTCAGTCCTCAGTTGACATGTCACTGATTTCCCCTTTCTGAGGAACCCCTGTCTGAACCCTTCTCTCTTTAGATCACATTGGCTACCATTGGCTATGGAGACAAGACACCTAAAACCTGGGAGGGACGCCTGATTGCTGCCACCTTTTCCTTAATTGGCGTCTCCTTTTTTGCACTTCCAGCAGTAAGTACCTTTGATATGTGACAGGAAGCCCATGCTTCTGCCTGGACCCAGCTCAGATGCCCAGCCTCGGCTCTCAAGGTTGTGCATCCTAAGCTCTACACCGTGTCGTTTCACTAGCTGCTCCCTTCCCTGTGCCCCTCCCTTGTGGCTCATGCTGCTTCTGGGCTACCCCCGGTCCCCCCTCTTCTAAGACCCAGGGGCAAGGTGGCCTGCTTCAGCCTCAGTCAGTCGCCCTCTCCTGGGCCTTTTGACTCCACGTGGGGCCTCATGACTCTATCCGTGCAGTGGCATCTTTGGGGGCTGGGGTTCTGTCTTCTTCCAGGTATGCCCAGTACCTTGCACAGGGCAAGGTATTCATACATGTGGGCCCCCTTTTCTTGACTTGACACTTCCTGGTGCATATATATCATTCATTTCCCTCAAGAGTGACTCTTGACATGATAGGATATTCTCAAGTTTATTCCCATATTGAAATAGTGACAGTGGATGGCTCCTCTTGGACCATGTGTCTAATTCATGTCAGATGTTTTACCTGCTTCATATCGTTTGATCTTCATGCCAGCACTATGAGTTCAATGCTTCACTGATCTTCATTTTCCAGATGGGAAAACGGATGTGTAATTAGGTTGGTAAACATGAGGCTGTAGAGTCAATAATCTCAAGTCCAGCCAGTACTAAACCCTGGCTCCTCCACATAGAGCTTGAAGAGCATTCTTTTTGATTGATTGTTTTAAATGGCTTTGTAAATTCTTTGAGAGGTTCATGCAATGGACTTTGTCATAGTCACCCCAACTCCTCCCCTTAACTATTACCAAGATCCACCCCCATTTCTCTCCCTTCCCAACTTTATGTCCACTTAAAAAAAATAAGCCATCAACTCTAATTTGTGCTTCCCAGGTACCCCTAGGTGTAGGGCCGTCCACTGAACTGTGATGGACCCGTCAGGGGCCACACTCAGAGAAAACTGACTGTCCCTCCTCCAGAAGCCATCGCCTGTCCATAGCTCCTCTGTTATGGGTGTGGCCTCATGAGAAGGGTCTCAATCATAGGGTCCTCAATGCTAGAATGTTGACTGCCTTGATCTTGTTCAGACCTAGTGAAGTTCTTATTCAGGCCAGCACAGCTGCTGTGAATTCATGAGGGTAGCAGTCCTGTCCTGCCCAGAAGAAAACTGTTTTGCTCTGGTCCTCCTCAACCTCTGGCTCTTAAATATCTTTCCACCCCCTCTTCCACAATGGTCCCTGAGGCTTGAAGGCTGGTGTCATACTGATGTCCCATTTGGGGCTGAGCACTCCACTGACACTTTCTGAGTTTCTATGTTAACCATCATTCACTGCACAAAGGAACGGAAGAGAACATTCTGGAATTACAACCCCTCTGCTGCTCCTGCCTTCTCCGCTGTTTTGTTGGTGAATTTCTTTCTTCACTCTTTGGCCCAACTTCATATTTTTCTCACTAGTTGACCTTGATTACAACCTTCTGAAACCTCAGTTTTTCTCAACTCTAAAACTAGTGAGAGTTACTGCCTTATATGTAATTCTTCATCTCAGAAAGTATGTGCTTCTATCTACTTAAAACACATACATGTCTGGTCTGAAAATCAAACATGATCCAATTCTTTGAAATGTACATATAGTACATGTCCCAAGGGACAGTTCAAGCAACTAAAATACTCTAAAACTTGATTATCATTTGCAGGATATCTGTTCTGTGTCGTAATTTTACAAGATAGTTACTACTTCAGTGTCTGTTTATTTTTCCTGAGATCGTTGCTGAGTAGGTTCTGTGGTCATCTGATAGCTCCATGACAGAAACTAAGATATGGGCAGATAGGAGCCTTGCTCGGGGTGTCGCAACTAGACTGTGGCAGGCAGGGCTGGAAGTCAGGCCTTCCTGGCTTCAGACTGGCTCCACTTAACCAATCTTCCTACTCTAGCAGAAGGAAACCATCTTTCTCCCCTCTGTCCTTCATACTGTACTGCCACTTCGGGATCCCTTTTCTCATTGACAAACACCAAGCAAGAGGCCGCTTAAGTAGGGGGAGTAGGAATGTGTTTGTTCTGACCCACAATTCAGGGGACACAGCCCACAGTGGCAGATGATGTTAGGAGTGGGGGCCATCCCGTCCCATTCCATCAGCACTCAGGAAGCAAGTGTTTAGGAAGTAGGGCCAGGGTATAAAAGCTCCAGGTCCTTTCTATCAACCCACTTCTTCCCAGGAGGCTCCAAACTCTTCATGGTTCTGCAACTTTTTCAAAAGAACCACCAGGCTGGAAACCGGGTATTCAAACACGTGAGCCTACGGGCAACATTTCATGTTCAAAGCATGGCTCCAGAGTGTTGTCGAGGCCTGCACTTCCTGCTGCCCCAGCAGAGAGGCTGGGTTCCCAGAGAACCCCATGGGGCTGAGCCAGGGCTCACTCTCCTTGTAGGGCATTCTGGGCTCAGGACTGGCGCTCAAGGTGCAAGAGCAGCACCGTCAGAAGCACTTTGAGAAGAGAAGGAAGCCGGCAGCTGAGCTCATCCAGGTCTGTATGGCTGGGGGGTACGGGCATGGGGTGCAGGAGTTTGCATGTGTGCGTGTGTGAGAAGAGAAGGAAGCCGCAGCTGAGCTCATCCAGGTCTGTATGCCTGAGGGGAAACTGGGTGGGGTTCAGGAGTGTGTGTGTGTGTGCATGTGTGTGTGCGTGTGTATGCGCACGTGTGTGTGCACGTGTGTGTGCGTGTGTGCGTGTGTGTGCGTGTGCATGTGTGCACATGTGTATTGCGTGTGTGCGCGTGTGCATGTGTGCGTGTGTGTGCATGTGCATGTGTGTGCGTGTGTGTTGCATGTGTGCGCATGTGCATGTGTGCATGCGTGTGTGTGTGCGTGTGCGCGCATGTGCATGTGTGCATGCGTGTGTGCGTGTGCGTGTGTGCTCGTGTGTGTGCACATTTGTGTGTGTGTGTGCGCGTGTGTGTGTGTGTGCACGCGCATGTCTGTGCACGTGTGTGTGCGTGCGCGCGTGTGTGCACGTGCGTGTGTGTGCGCGTGCGCGCGCGCGCGTGTGTGTGTGTGTGTGTGTGTGTGTGTGTGTGTGTACATTCCAAGTCAGGCAAAGACAGACTCACACATGCTCATTTGTGTGTGGCTGTAGACATCACCATGGTTACCCACGTGTCCGCTGTGTGTGTTGAAATCAAAAGTCCTACCATTCTCCACCCATATTCTAAGCCATCCAAGAAATGGACTCATAAGGATGAAGCCATCTGGTTTCGTCCTGATCGTTTTGGAGTAAAGACTGTGGCTCAGCGGTGGCTTTTCCTGGCTTTCTTCTCATTCTTCCACACCAGACTTGACCTAGTGACCCACAGGAAAGAGATAGCACACAACCCAGGTGTTTACTTTCCTATTCAGTGACATACAAAGAGTACTGTGATCCCCTCATCCCTGCCAGTGCGGGGGGGGGGGCGTGGAGAGGGAGGGGGAGAGGGAGAGGGAGAGGGAGAAACAAATCTATAAAATATTGACTACTTTACCCATTTGGCCTGCCTCTCAGCAATCATGAATCAAGAAATGTTGGGCACCTGCCCCTCTCCATCAGCCACACTCCCTCAGCCATGAGCTTGGGGCAGAGAAGTAACAGGATTAAGACAGGCAGAAGTGGGGCTGGAGAGATGGCTCAGCGGTTAAGAGCACCGACTGCTCTTGCAGAGGACTGGGGTTCGATTCCCAGCACCCACATGGTGGCCAAGGACCGTCTTAACTCCAGTTCCAGGGGAATCCAATGACCTCTTCTGACCTCTGTAGCATTGCACGACACAGGTGAACCTACTTGCATACAGACAGTACACTCATACACATGAAATAAAATAAAAATAAATTTAAAAAAGACAGGCAGAAGTGTTCTTTCTTATATTTCAGAGGAAGTTTCTGTCCCATTATTATATGGGCTGTCAGGAGCTTTTGACATAGTAAATAGGAGCTTGGTGTGTGTCCACCTGTGCCTACCTAATGCTGAGGGCATGTCCACCCACCATGAACCTGCCTCTAGTTGCAGCGGGTGTTTCTTTCAATCTGTGGGTCTGAACAACATGGACAACACCTGATGACATCCACATAGTATTGTTTCTAAGCCAGTCCCAGTCTTCTAGAGTCTGCCTACTCCTTTAAGCCCCCCAAACACCAAGCCATTAGTGTACCCCAGAGGTTCTAGGGTCAAAGTCACCTCGCAGGCCATCTCTTCTACCCAGAAGTGGCACAAACACTGTTTATTTTCGTATCTAGTTGACTGAACAGTTCAAGGGAACCTTCAAGCAAGAACAGGTGCTTTCTTTTCAGAGATTTTATGAACTCTTCTATCTATTCCAATTGATATCTCCATGTCCCAGGCTACCACAATAATTTGTAGCTCTAAGACAGTTACAGAAGTTTTCCTTCCCAAAGAAGCTACAGAAATCCAGGAGTCTCGGCTTCTCTGAATATTGGCTGGGTGGATATTCAAACTCTTAGGGTCATGGGGTGCTGTGGGAACATTTCAGGTGATGCCTCATCATCCTCAGCCATTGTTTCTTCTCCTCAGGCTGCCTGGAGATATTATGCTACCAACCCCAACAGGATTGACCTGGTGGCGACTTGGAGATTCTATGAATCAGTCGTTTCTTTCCCATTCTTCAGGCAAGTGGTCTCTTGTCTGAATGCTAAGGATGTTGCTCACCTTCCCTCCCAGGGTCTGTATTTCTGCCATGGTTTCATGGTTTAACAGACAGTGTCGTTCAGGGCAATGGGGAATGGTCCCCAACATGAACCACATACTAGCATCACTAAGGGATTTAAAAAAACCCTGGTGTCCAGGGTTTGGCTAATTAAGTCAGAATCCTCAAGACTGAGGACAAATATTAGTAATAGTGTGTAAACTTCTCCAGATGATTCCACTGTGCAGCCAAAGGAAACAGTTGGGAACTGGTAAATAGCAGTATGAGCAAGATTAGAGGGCAAAAGAAGTGGGAGCTGGCACAGTCAGCCATTCTAGCAGTCTGCTTATTCCCTCACCTGGCCATGGCTTATACCCAAGAGCTTCAGCAAAAGAAAAGAAAAGGAGAAGAGGAGGATCACAGGGCCTTCTGGACACCTACTGATGGTGTTTCCTCTTCTCAGAGTTGGGAAATTGAGTTAAAGGCCCTGAGGAGATATCCTTTTCCCATGGCCAGCATAAGGAAGAGAGAGAGAGAGAGAGAACTTAACACTCATTGATGCTTACTATATTCCAAATATCCAAGTACCTATTTCATTTAACTCTTGTAGGTCCTCTGGGATAAGTCAGGGGTTTTCAAATGTCAAAGTGTGCCAGAATTGAAGGGTTAATTTGAAAATACATGAGTATTATATAAGCTTTCAGCAGTTCTGGTGGAGGTGTATTGGTAAAGCCATCCTGATCAGGGGCTGTGGTTTCATCTCGATACAGTGGCTTCTGGTGTGCACTGGGTGACAGCCTGAATTTTTGTCTTTTTGGTTGTGAACCTGAGCCTTTAATGGCAGCACCAGCTCTACATCCCAACAGCCTGAATTCTTAACACTACCATACTCACAGATCAGTGGACTAAGGCTCAGAATTCTCGGACATTTTGGTCAATATCTCCTAGAGCCCACCCTCCTATCACTGCCTGGACTCTAAAGCAGGCTACTCCCTTTTAGCTTTTTGTTACTGTGGTCTTGAGCTCAGAGTTTTAGATGTGGGTAGATGCTGGACCTCTAGAAACTTTGATCTGGAAGAAAAGCAGGGGTGCATTTGGCTTACTCCTGGAGCTGTGGCCTGGTCTGAAGCATGTCCCACTGCAAGGCCAGTCATTCCAATGGAGTATAGCACAAGCCAGTAGTGGATGAATGGCTCTCTCCACCCTGTCCCACTCTCTTAAGCACTCACTGTAGGACCCGTGACTGACCTCTGAACAGTGCCTCCATTTATTCCTCTACTCTCATCTCTAGATTGTGCTGAGGATTTAAGGAAATCAAGCCAGCAAGATGGTCAAGCCTGATGACCTGAGTTCTATCCCCAACGCCCACATGGTGGAAGAGAGAACAGATTCCTGTACATCGCCCTCTCACCTGCACACACTGGCTGTGGCATCCATACACATGCACACATCAAGTAAATAAATAAACAAACAAATGCATAAATATATACATGTAGTATAAAAAGATTTAAGGAAATAGAGATGTATTGGCTCATTCCTTTCTTTAAAACCTTCTAAGCCGGGCGTGGTGGTGTGTGCCTTTTATCCTAGCACTCAGGAGGCAGAGGCAGATGGATCTTTGTGAGTTCAAGACCAGCCTGGTCTACAGAGTGAGTTCCAGGACAACTGGGACTACAGGGAGACCCTGTCTCGAAAAGACCCCCTCAAAAAAAAAAAAACCCTTCTGATTGGTGCTCATAACAAGGATATGAAAACCTGAAACCTAGCTATCACCTTCAGGACTTGGAATCCCATACCTGGCCTACCTTTCCCACCTGATCCCCCACAGGGCTTTTGCTTCTTAGGAAGGTCTGAGTCGAGGTAAAAGCAATAAAGAAGAAGGATAGAGAGCGTCTGAAAAGGCAGAGGGACCAGTGCCTGTGGAAGAGATAAAGGGCAAGAGGAATGAAGACTTGAATGATGAATCAGTTTGGGTTTACCCACCGTGTCTTCTAACATAATTAGATTCTGTTGCTCAGATTTTGTGTTCCTAAATTCTAGTACTGCTATAACTGTTTAGAGTTTGGGCTGGCATAAATCATAACTTCCTTAGAATGGGCAGGTATCTTCACCTTAAGAAAATAGAATGACCTTGAACTCAGAAATATGAACATGTACACCCAGACAGAACATAAAGCCAAGATGATATTCATTTGTTGTGCATCCCACGGCCCTGGCAGTAGTCCCATTCTTTTTGGTTGATTTATTATAAATAAGGCATTGTCCCAGCTGTCAGACATTTGAGGACCACATTGTGCTGGAGACAGCTGCTGTGATATGGGAATGGCTTTTAAACTAAGAGAGAACATTTCTTTCTTTCTTGTTTTTTTCAAGGACAAAAGTACAAAGTCACTAGAGAAATTTCACTTAGCAATCATTCAAAGAAACAAGGCAGTCCCTTTGGGAATAGAAAGTCCCTGAGTTCCAAGCCATGGCATATGCTAATGACCGAGCAGCAACTGGTACACTGGTGTGTCCTCGCCTGCCTCCCAAAGGAAGCTTGCCTTTTGTTAACTTTTTTTTAAATTTTTTATTTATTTCTGTATGTGTATGAATGTACTGTCTGCATGCAAGTTTGTGCACCCGTGTCGTGCAATGCTGCGGAGGTCAGAAGAGGGTGTCGGATTTCCCTGGAACTGGAGTTCTCCTGGAATTGGAGTTTCAGACGGTTCTTGGCCGCCATGTGGTTGCTGGGGATCGAAACCGGGTCCTCTGTAAGAGTGGTCGGCGCTCTTAACCGCTAGGCCATCTCTCCAGCCCCGCCTTTTGTTAACTTTTAACAATAATTTTACTGAGATATATTTCACAACCCTGAAGAAAATTTCTTCTACTATGGAAAGCACCCTGTTAATTTTGGTGGTTTTGAATCTATTCACAAAGTTGGACATGGTTGAACACACTAAATCCAGAACAATTTCATTATGTCAGACAGAGCTCATATCCCCATTTGTAGTTACTCCTCATTCTGTCTTTATTCCAACCTTTGCAGCTGCTTATATAAGCTAAAAACTGGAGCATCAGTGTGATCAATGCCTAATGTGATCTAGCTAGTACCACTGGAACAGAGACTGGAACCCACTTTTTTCTGTGAAAGCCTGTGTTCTTCCCATTGTGTCTCTGGGAAGAGACAGTTATTTCAGAGAGAAATTGGATGAAAGATGAGTCAGGGCTATTTATAAAAGGGATGTTGTTGTAACGGTGAGCAGAGACAGTAGCTACTGTGGCACCTGGTCCGTAGCAGTGATGACTGAGTCTGGGTTGGAGCGACCTATGAAACACAACAGGGAAGAAACAGGAAAGGAAGACACTGAGTTCCCAAATTATAGTCTTACGGAACCACTGTTGTAACCCACTGTCTGTGAGACCCAACCCAATGGACTTAATGGAAGAGTAAAGACTGCTCAAGACAGAGAGAAGAAGAGGCAGAAAGAGGATTCTTCACAGAGCTGGGCAAAGGCTCAGAGTCCTAATAGGGTCCAATATGTGCTGTACCTCATCGTTACAGGGTGGGCTCTGGAGCCACACTGCCCTGGGTTTGAACCCTGCTGCATCCTGAGACTTTAGGCAATTTTTAAAACTCCTTTGTCACTCAACTTTCTCAAATGGAAAATGGTGTGGTAATAACACTTGCCTCCTAGAGTTGTTAGAAGGCTTAAATGATAAAGTTGTAAATATTACTGGGAATAGTAAGTAATGAGATATGAGCATCTGAGAGACACGAGTGGTGTACTGCTCAGCCACCATCAGTGGCCTCGTGGGGCGAGAGGGGATAGGATGGGCAACTGTAGCCCTGTACCATTCTTGATTTACTCTTCTGTCTCCACCACCAAACAAAACCTGAGTCCAGTACTGAGGCCTAGAGTAGAGTTGGTGCTCAACAACTGTTTTCAGGTTGAATGAATGAATGACTGAGCAGATGAGAAGAACCCGGGAGCACAGGACCAAATGGAGGCAGGAGGGGAACCCTGCCTCACTCTGGTTCACATGCACACCCACCATCTTGTTCCAGAACTTTTCTGTGTTCCATCTGCTCTACTCTCCCTTCCAAGGGAAGCTTTGAGGCAGACTTTGGAGTAAGATGCAACTGTTCATACAGCTTATGCTTTGCTTTATTTTTTCTCCCTCTTTTTATAGGAAAGAACAGCTGGAGGCAGCCGCCAGGTAAATTTCTGATTCTGAAGACCCTTCTTTACCACTATTTCAGGGCAGAGGGCTGAGCTCTTCATGGTGAACAGCTGCTGGACAGCTATGCTGCCCACAAGCTAGTCTTTGGACCTTACTCTATTTTTACCACCTGTTCCTCTGCCATGGTCATGGGCAACTTAATATGAATAAAAGCAGTAGCTACTTAGTAAGTCTCCTCAGAGCTGGGCTCTGAACGTGTTATCACACTAACTCCCCACAATCACTGTGTGAGATATGCCCCGTTAACCTTCTTTGTGGGTAAGAAGATGAGGGCTCAGCAAGGTCAACTCATTCCTCCCACATCACGCAAGGACTGAGTAGCAAAACCAAAAGTCAAAAGCAGATGTGAATATAAGAATAATTCTTGTCACTATACTTTTCTTCATCTTCTTTGACTCACAAATGGTACTTCAGAAACCAAACAAAGAATATAATTCGTGATCCTGACAACTGTGTGGTTTCCCAGCAAGCTACACACACTGCAGCTACTGCAGAGGCATCACGAGGATCAGGGTCATGGTGGCTGTTTCTCTCTGCTCCCTTCCTACCCCTCTGCAGAAGATGTACAGTGTCTGTACCTTGTTCTATATTATAAAGCAAGCTGCTTCACCTCCTAGATAGAATATCGTGAGATGTCATCACACTAGGCAAAACAGGACATGACTTTAAACTTATGACATATTTATTTCTAGAACTTTCCATGTAGTATTCTGGACTGTAGTGGCCTGCAGGTAACTGAAACCACAGATGATATGGAGAGTGTAATATACAAGTAAAATACCACTGTGCATTGGATTTTCCAGTTCTGGTTTAGTTAGAGATCAAATAAATGCATTTGATGCTTTCCAGAAGGTATTTCTCTAGGCATGGAAAAGAGGCTTTCGGAAAACCAGCTAGCAATGTGTTCATGCCTTGGCAAGAACCCTCCATTCTGCCAGGGTGCAGAAGGCAAACCTCTTCCATGAGTTCTTAGGGTTAGTGTTGGATGTTCTCTGGCTCATTCTCAGAGGAGAGGAAGGTCCGTTGTATAAGCCATTCAACCACTTTCATCCAGTATTCAAACAGCAATCAGGTAGAGTTCAGGGACTGGTAGGTAAGAGAAGAGGTACAAATATAACCACACAGCCTGGAGCTGGATGAAAGAGACTTGGAGGAAAAGTCAGCTCAGTTCTTTCACACAAGAAGGCAGAGAACAAGGTAACTATGGAATGAGCACATGCCTTAGATTCAAGCTTACTTGTGTTCATTGGCTACCTTATAATTAGTGTCTTTGATAGTCTGTCAATCAACTGATATTCCAGTCTTACATTATTATCATCTCCCAACTGCCATAGTTGGAGTTGAGGATTTGAAGGCTGCCTTGCTGCCTTTTTCTAGCACAGGAAGCCCACACATTCATTCGTCAACTTGAGGAAACTATTTTGTTCCCTGTGACTTACAAGATCCAATGCAATCTTGAGGATAAGAAAAGAATCATTTAGTCCACTTATTTGTGGGAACTTGAGTTCCTGTTTGCTTACAAAGTGGTGGATTAGTTAGGGCTGTCTTGACTGTTTTGATTTATGTGGATTTGTTTGAGGAACATAAGCCCAGCTGAATTCATACAATTATTTACTGGGGAGGTTGGACATGATAATGTTCTATTTCTTTGCATGGATGTGTGATTCTGAGATCAACCCAAAGAAAAAGAGTCACTTTCTATCATAAGCTCTCTGGGAGCTTAACATGTGACATGCCATCTTGCTTGGTTCTCATAAGAAGGGAGATAGTTTGTACAGCCATCCTCTCTGACCTCATTTGAATATCTCTTGTGGTACCCTTGTACATATACTCCTTGGTGTACATAAACACTGATATATATACATGGATGTTTTTATTCACCTTTGAGTCATGAGATCTTGAAGCTAAAACAATGCCTGAGATACAGGATGTACCCTATAAACATTTGCTGAGTGAATGAATAACTTTAACCTGTGTCTATGTCACTTTCAAGAAATTGATCTCAAGTGTTATATACCTTCCACCTCTATCAAACACACAAACAGCCAGAGTAAGATACTCCTTTCACCCCATCAGGAAGGAGTTGACCCCAAAATGCTAGGGGTTGCTGTGTCCTCATTGGTATTCATGAGCACAGAGTGAGCTCAGTTAACCCAGCAGACAATTGATCTTAGAACATGTTCTCCACCAGCCAAGAACTCTTCTCTCAAATCTTCATATGATTATCTCTGTGCTTCATTTGATATTCTGCCTAATGTCCCCTGTGAAGAGTGAGCATCCCTGACCCTTCACCCATGCTCCATTTGTCTCTTGCTTCAGTCTCCTTGCCAGCACTGATGACTTCCTAACTTATTTGTTTCTTATTTCCCTCCTCAGTTTGGCTGCACACCTCTGAGGCACATGAACATCTCCTGACACCTGGTCAGATTTCTGTATACACACAGCAAATATGAGTGTATAGACTATATATGGCAGGCAGATGGATGGATGGATGGATGGATGGGTAGATGGATAGGATAAGTAAGTAAGCCAATGGGTAGATAGATAGATGGATGCCGGGATGGATGGTGAGTAGATGTATGTATGGATGGACAAAGTCTATATTATACAAGTATTGTAAAGTCAGTTTAAACTAGTTTATCCTAAGAAAGAAAGGCGGTGGCCCATGTAACCATTAAGAGAGAGTGGAAACCCTTGGTAACAAGAATGAGGCCTTTCTGGATTTTATCTTCTATCTCTGTTCTTTCCATGAGTTCATTCTCACAGCTGACTTTCCCTTTGATGATTCAATGTATGCCAGTCCCCAGGATGAAATACATCTTCCTCATCTCTCTGTAAACTTATCACTCAGGGGACACCATTTTGAAAAATCCCAGGGGAGTCCACATATGGGCCCAATTTGGTCATGTGTGGGTGCATATCTTGGCCATCTATATGACTTAGGGATTAGGTTACTACCACACAACTTCTGGGTTATGTTTCTAATTTATTGGAGTACAACAAGCTACTGTGATTAGCAGACTCCATCATTCTCTCAAATGAAGTGGAAGAATAGGGAAGTAAGTTCCTGAAAGTAAGAGGCATCTCCCCACTATGGACGGGGAGTGAAACAGCAAGCAGACAAAAATGATTATTGTCTGCTGTAGTCATGAGATCCACCGTAAATGTTTATGTTCCTAATAGCAATATTGCACCAAGAAACATGGTCATTAAGCCCGCCATACTGGGCCTCGTTTATTCCATGACGTGCCAGGAGAGACTGGTGTTTTACGTTATGGCCACCATTCTACATATCGATTATAAGTGTTCAGTACATAGGCATCAGTGCCCATATTTATGATGGAAATTAGAATTTTTTTAATTCTAAGAACAGGTAACCATGTTGACAGCAACTGCTTGCTTGAGCCCAATTGTTCAATTTTCATTTTAGTTTTTGAGATAGGGTCTCCCTGTAGCCCCAGCTATCCTGGAACTCACTATGTAGACCATGGTGGCCTTGAACTCACAGAGATCTGCCTGCCTCTGCCTCCCAAGTGCTGGGATTAAAGGCATGTACCACCACACCCAGCTAAATTTGTCCTTTTAAACAATTAAATCTATTTTTTTGTCTTTTCTAGACAGGGTCTCCCTGTAGCCCCAGCTGTCCTGGAATTCACTCTGTAGACCAGGCTGGCCTTGCACTCACAAAGATCCGCCTGCCTCTGCCTCCCAAGTGCTAGGACTAAAGGCGTGCGCCACCATGCCCGGCTTAAACAAGTAAATCTAATAATAGAACTCTTCTCTGTATCTATCTTTAGAGAGAGAGAAAAAAAAAAAACCTGGCTTAGGTACTTTCCTTTTCTCTTGCCTTGTGATTTTATTTGTTAATAGATGATAATTCTTGCATTCAACTAATTCAAAACAATGATAGTAACATAAAGAATACCCATTGTTTGTCAGGTTTAGCTGTATGCACATCCAACCTCACAGCTACTGTATGAGCCTGGTACTATTTTTAATCCTCATCTTAGATATTGCAACTGAGAGTCAAGGAGCAAAGCAGTGTTCACAGTGTCACATGAGTAGAAAAGGTGGGCTTGGATCGTACTGGTCCTACTCCACAGGTCCTGGTCCCAAAGCCTGTGTGAATCTCTGTAGTTGGTGGAAGCAGTTACCGCCTTGTTCATTGCGTGTGTCCCTTTGTTTGTTTTTCACTGCTCTGTCTTGGCTCACAGAGCTGAAGTCCTCGCCAGGACAGGAGGCTATAGAGACCAGAAAGGCACAGAGGCAGAATCTGGTGTTCGGCAGAAGAGCACGTGGCCCAATGCTATCATTCACATTCTGCCTTCTCCCTCTGACATCAGCCACATGAAATTCATCTCACAGTTGTGAGTGGTGTTGGCAATAAATTCCTTTCAGGCCCTAGAATCAGTTATTGTGAAAGGGGATGAGGAATTTGGAGAGCAGCTAACCCAATCCCCTAATTTTACTGATGAGAAAATCATGACCCAGAGCAAAACAAGAGGCTTGAAGGTGATGCCATAGAATTAGTGCTTCTCCTGCTGTCCAGACCTTACAACACTGGTCCAGGCTACAGGGTAACTGAGACACAGAAGAGAGATTTGGGCCAATGTGGTTTATCCTGAGTGATCCCTGGCATGTTGTGAAGGCTTAGCCTCCATTTTCCCTGAGGAATAACTGGGGTATCATGGCTGCTTATAACATCCCTTTCATACTGAATTATAATAATGTTGGATGTAGATACAGATGTCAGAGAAGGATCAATACATAGGTTTTATTTGTAGTGTTGGCTCTGAGCCTGACAACTCATAACATTCCCCACAAATCTGGCCTTAAGAGCAGCACACAGACAGACGAGACACTGTCCCAGCCACCACGGTGGAGATGGGGCATGGCCTGGGTGACCCCAAAGGGTACAGAAAGCTGGAGAAGACCACATGTGAATGCTTATTGTTAAGATTCAACCCACCCCATCAAGCAGTGTTGGGCAGAGGCTATTGTACACTCACCATAATCCAACTAGATAATTTGCCTTCTCTCATGGGAAAAAAAAACCAGTTAAGGGCTTGCATGTTCTTCTCAATTCTTCAGAGTGTGGAAATTCCTTTCTTGTCTATGAAAGTATGTAAAAGGGTGCTCGGATCTGTAAACCTCATGTAACCTTCTGTCTGCCCATGAGCACATCATTCCTTAGGACACAAGAATTTGGCATAGCTCTTCTGGCTCCAAAAGTCTGGAGGTAATAAATACTTCTTCATCCCCTCAATTGCCGTGGCCATATTAGTCTCCTTACAGAGCCATAACAAATTGCCACAAGCTGGATGACTAAAACAACAGAAAACTATGTTCTCCTGGTTCAAGAACATAGAAGTCTGATACTGGACCACATTCCCTCTTAAAGTTGCCAGGGGGTAATCTTCCTTTTCTCTCCCTAGCGTCTAATGTTTACTGGCAAGCTTTGGTTTATAAAGCCATCACTCCCACCCATGTTCCCATGGTCTTTCTCTTCTTGAGCATGTCTGTGTCTATATCAAATCTCTCTTTTCTTTTTATTGTAAAGTTACTGCTCATTGGATCAAAGGCCCACCCTATTCAATATGAGTTCATCTTAACTTGATTAAATCTCCAAGAGTCACATTCGCAGACATAGTGTAAGACTTGAACTTGTTTGGAGGGGGACACAACTCAAACTTCTATTGTCACCAATTATCTGGGCGGGATTGTTTTGTTCCACCCAGATAGAAATCATGGCTAGCCAAGGGGCACCTCTTTGTTAGTCTTGGGCAATTTTGTTTCTCTGGGTGTTATTAGAAGGAGTGCTTACAGAACTTAAATAATTTACTATTAATACTGATAGTGGCTTTGGCAGATTTTAATTTGCTTGAATAGTATTCAACACCTGGTTAGTACTACAGGGAGATATGGACGCTCTTTTTCTCTTTTGCTACCTTCTACAGAAGCAAATATGATGAAAGCGCACATGGTAGAAAGCTATCAGATCCAGGGTAGGAGTGTCTGAGGTGGACAGTTTTACAATGGGTTTTCTTCATTATAGCAACATACCAGTGAGGATCCTGAAATTTAATGAGGTTTAAAAAACTCAACAGTGAAAAAAAAAAACAAAAACTCAACAGTGGCTGGACTTTGAGTCCGTGTCTATTGGGATCCCTCCAGGTCTACAATCCTTTTTTTTTTCTCTCTCTATCCAGGGACTTAAAATAACCAGGTAGTTAAATTGGGCAGTAGTAGCATCAATCAGAACTGAGAACTGAAGCCAGAGTTACACTCCCAGATTTCAGAGCCTGACTCTTCTTCCCATGAACCCGTGGCTTGGGACATCTTATGCAACCTCTCCATGTCTCTATGTCCCTACCTGTGTGGTGAGAATAATGCAAACACTGACGGTGCAGCCTGGTTGGAACATGTCCTGTTCACTGGTCAAAAGATCAGAGGATAGCCACGTTCTGAACTGATCAAGCAGTGTTGCTCATGCATGAAATGAGAACACATTCAGGGAGACTTTGATTGTTGGGAGACCAACAGAGAAAACACTTTGCTCTTCACTTTCACACCACACAAGCCTGTGTCTTCAGAGTTCCGTATGCACTTGTCTTGGAATCATCTTTGTGTCTTCCCAGACCCAATGGTTTAAACCCACATGGCCACTGAGTTCAACAGAGCTTAGTTTTCGAACCTGTCCGAATGAGAGAAAGCCAAACTGGACCAAAGGTTAGGGTTATTTCAGAATTGCAATGTGGCTCCTTCTGCCCAGTAGTTGACTCAGCCTGTCCTTGTTTCTGTTGTGTTCACCTTTCACCTTCTCAGCCCATCCAGGTGTCACCTGGGGCCCAGCACCCACACCACTCACAGGCAGAGATAATCACACACCGTACCAAGTCCTGGGTGCAGTGAGTTCATGCAGCAATAGCACTACTGGGTCCCCGTTGTTTGCTTCAGGTTGTGGCCATCTTAAAGATTTTTAGTTGTGTGACTTGAGGCATATTACTGACCTCTCTGCCTGTTTCCTCACATATACACTAGTTACAATAATATCACCTACCTCCTAGCACCTGGGTAAAGATTGTTTGCTGAGAATAGTGCTGGACCCCATCCTAAACACTGCATAAGAGTTTGCTTTCAAATGGGGAGTGGTGGCAAACACCTTTAATCCCAGCACTTGGGAGGTAGAGGCAGGTGGATCTATGTGAGTTCAAGGCCAGCCTGGTCTACATAGTTAGTTCCAGTTCAGCCGAAAGTACAGGGGGACCCTGTCTCAAAAAGACCAAAAAATGTTTGCTTTCATTATTGGCATTGTCAGTGTGCTGATTGGCAGCCACATTTCTAAGTTGTCTGTGCCCTGTGCCATTTACACAAGGTGTAAATTTAGCTGAGAATTCAGTGAACATATGTCTGAATCTTGGCTTTGCAATACTCTTCTTCATTCCTGACCTTTTCCTTCCTTCTTCCTCCATCCCTTTCGTCCTTTTCCCTTTCCTCCTTTTCCCAACCCAAGCTTTGAGCATGAGCCCTGCTTTGTCTCAGCCCCGATAATCTTGGAGAATTGGAACTCGAAGTCTAATAAAAGAGATAGTCACAGTCTGATAGGGGTGACATACAGAAATTAAAATGTGATGTGGGATTGCTTCCACGGAGCTATCACAGACAGAGTAGTGGGGAAGCAATCACAAAGGGTGATGACAGATAGCTGTTATCTTATTGCTCTTTCTTCTCAGTGTACACCACGCTGTTAATCAAGCCTCCTCAAAGTTGGTTGCAGATCTTGTGCCAAGCCCCTGCCTTTCTAGCTGGAAAGATGGGAAGATGAAAGAATGAAAGAGGAATAAAATTAGGGCCTTAACAAAAGTGGGACTCACTGTTGTAGGACATCACCTAGTTTTGCAACATTGTATTAAATTCTTACATCAAACAATACAAGACAGATTATCTCTTCAAAATGTTTTCCCTGGGGCCTGGGGAGATGGCTTAATCAGCAGAAGACTGAAGTTTAGCTCCCCAGCACACATATAACATCCCAAGTACAAGGGTACATATCTCTAACCCTAGCACTGGAAAAGTAGAGACAGGCCTGGAGCCTGCCGGTCACAAGTCTATCAGAATCACAGAGCTCAGAGAAAGGAAAAGTACAGAATGACTGAAGGAAGCACCTGGCATGGACTTCCGGCCTCTGTTCTTACATGCACACTCACATGCACATGCAGACACACATGAATGTGTACATGTACACACAATAATCACATAATCAACTCATAGTAAATAATTAATTAAAAGTAAGTAATTTTAAAAAGAACGCTCAGGGGCTGGAGGGATGGCTCAGTGGTTAAGAACACTGGCTGCTCTTGCAGAGGAGCCCAGTTCAACTCCCAGCACCCACCTGGAGGCTAACGACAGTCTGTAACTTCAGTTCCAGGGGATCCAATACCCTCTTTTGACCTCCTCAGGCATTGCATGATGCAGGCATACTTACATTGTATTTTTACATGTATACATGTAAAAATAATAAATAAAATATTTTAAAAATTGATCTCCTTCTGACCATGGTAACACCATACCTGCCTACCTTCCACCTACCTATTTATCAATTTAGTCAATGAATATAAACTCCCTCTAATGTACCAGGAAGCATTCTAGGGTCTGAGATTACACCAACAACTAGGACGCACACATCCCTTCCTGCCCACTTGATACGATTCAATGTCTTCCTGAAGGTGGCACCATATTTCAAACTCAGGGTTCTTTTCATTTCTTCTTGTCCTCTAAGTCGTGTCCAGCTCAAAGACAGGAATCACCACTCACGAGTATATACACATAGAAATCAGGAATGATCCCTCCCACACCCGTACAGAGTCCACCGGGAAAGACTATTGCTGTTCTACTCCACACTGTCAAAGCTCTGTCCCCTTCCCACTGTCCAACCATCAGAAGCCCCTTCCTAAAGAGCTTCAGTGCCTTCCTCAACGAGATCTCAGTCTTGTACTTGTTTCCCTCCACTTCGTTCTAATAATATAAGCAACTCATCCTGTGTCTGCTTGACCCATCAGAACCAGACCAGAACCAGATCCAGTTACTCACCATTGTGTACTCAGCAAGCTACCAGAAGAATGTATAAGGCGTTGAGCACATTTTTATTGAATAAAAAATATTAGCTTCATTTTACAGATAAAGAAAATGAGTCATAACTGAAACAGTGGGCCAATGACTTGCCCACATTGAAATATTAAATACAGAGATGGGTCTGAACCCAGTTCTCTTATTTCACAGTCTCCTCCCTTTCCCTCATGCAACTGGCATTGGATGTATAAATGAAAATGAATCATTTCCCCCCTTCATTCAACAGCATAAAAAGTTTTTAGTACTTTTGATGTACCAGCACTGCGCTAGATGTTGGATTATAAACTGAGCAAAGTAATCTCTGCTCCAAAAGCGTGTCTCATGATTTATCAACTTTGGTATCTTCAAGAGAATAGAAAATTCTTTGTGGCAGGCTCTGTCCTTTGCACGGCAAGATATTCGAGAATATCTCTGTCCTTTGCATGGCAAGATATGCGACAGTATCTCCGGCCTTTACCCACAAGGGGCCAGCAGAACACACTAAGTTTTGTGTTTTGAGCCAGAACATCTCTAGTTGCTGCTGGTGTCTACATGCATCACAGTCCCCAGTAAGTCAAAATTCAAATTATGGTGATGGAGCCTCGGGTGTGCTGGAGACCACTGAATGTTTGATGTCACTCTCAACACATGGAAGCTGATGCTCGGGCAAGTTTCAGACCCAAGTACATTATTCAGAAGTAAGAAGAGGTGAGGTTCCCCTGGTAGACATCAAAATTCCAAATATCAGGTAATTCTGTGAAACTCAGCATGGTTAGTGTTCCCTGAATACTCCGTTTGGGAGGTAGGAGCCCAGGACCAGGACTGCATCCCCAGTTCATCTATTTTCGGTTTTACAAATCCAAGTGTGGATATTGTTACTCCACACATAACAAGTCAGATGTCCGTGCTTTCCAAAGAAGTCCCATACCTGCTCCAAAAATTTTTGTGCCTTTCTGTGTCTTCTACCTGTCCCTTCCAGGAACAGAGCCTGTATCACGCACTGGGAATCCATACGGAGAAGGGCAGAGATGAGTTTTGAATTCCAGGCACAAACTTTGTCTTGCTTTTTATTAGCCTTTGGGGTCTCAGATTTCAGGCAACCCAATTAAGAAGTAAGCTGAACATCCACTTTGCTGGAGGAAGAATCCATAAGCCTCTTAGGCACAGTGGCTGTGAGTAATTCAGAGCCGAAGCTTCCATGCCAGCGTATCTTAAGATGGTCTAAAGTGTCATCTGTGACCAGTGGGGTATTAAATGAACATGGCCAAAGCAATTCAGACTCTCGGGGGTTGCAGTGGAGCATTTGAATTCCAAGGAAATGAATCCTAAATCCCTGTAGGGATAGAATAAGAGGGTCCTCTCATGTTCCTGCTGGCATTCAGAAGTTATGCTTAAATTTCCAGTTAGCACAAAGTAGCTGTCATTAACTTCATTCTTGCTTAGTTTATTCAAAGCTAAGCTCCTCGTGTATTTATCTTCTACTGAGGTGCAGACTGACAGTGTTGAGTTTGACACAATCATTAAGTAAATGGAAAGCACCATATAAATCCCCTAAGCTCATCTCAGTTCATATTTTTTAAAATCAAAGCACAAAACCCTGCTTTTTTTATGCTACAGGGAGTTGCATTGACTCTTTCACACATGACATCGGCCTTCTGGTTCTGTGGAAAGAGGATTATTTTTCAAGGTAATGAGAGCCAGTACCTACTGAATGCTTCCTGCATCCTAGAAGGGGCTAAGCACTTTACATACTACCTAGTTTAACCTATGAGAAGCCATGTAAAGTTGGGACATAAGGCCAGCATCTTACATGTAAGGAAGCTGTAGATCAGAGAACTCAAGCATGTCCTAGGGTGAATGGCTTATCAGGATGCCTCCACCCAGGGTGGTTTTGTCCTGAACTCCACATCTGAGGTGCTATTCTGGGTATCCAAAAGTACTGAGTTTGTTCCTACTGCACAACACCATGGGCACTGTGGAAATGTGCAGTCTCCATACAGTGTGTCAAACAGTAGAATGGAGAAAGATCTGTGTCTTTGAATCATTTAAGCACCTAATTTCTGACAGGCGATGCTCCAGTATAGCCTTAAATGGCACACTGAGATTAGGCCGACCGAGAAGGCAGGAAAGGCATTGCAACCAAAACCTGTGTGTGTGATGGGAAGTGGAACATGGGGCCAACCAAAGGACTTGCTGCTTGTGACAAGAAGGAACCACTTAGAGGTCTAGTATGCCAAGTTAGCAGGGAGCAGGAAGGATGCGGTGTAAGATGCGATTGTCCTGTTCTCTTAACTCTTCAGCAGGACCTCTCTCTGAGGTCCTGACTCATCTCCTATTTAACATATGAGCCCTGATATTTCCTCTGTCTTGTTAGTCAGTCACATGACAGTGGTGAGAAAACCAGCTCCAAATACTGTGACTGCAATTCAGGGAGAGAAAAAAAAGTTGTCTGAACAATGGAATATCTGATGATTAAAGAAGTGCCTCAGTTAGACTGCTATAAATAGTGCTGAGAGAGGAAAGGTCCAAGGGAGTCAGGAATAACAATCGCTTATTTGTATATTAATTAATTAATCATTTATCCATATATCTAGTATTTCCTAGAGCCGCTTTATGTCAGATTGTAGGTAGAAAGCCTCCCAGATATCATGTGAAATATCCCCTCTAAAAAGCAGGTGCTGGGAAGTCCTCTTAGAAAAGGATCTGATGTTGGGAGGGTGCAGAACATCTACTTGGCAGGAAGTACATTCCCACCTTGCCTCTTCAGAACAACACCAAGACCTCCTCACTATGCCAAGCGCATGGCTGTCATAACCAGACAGGCTGCAGAAAGCATGACATTACCTCCACGCAGAACCAATCGCACCACCCATGTCCACTCACCCTCTCATTTCTCTCATAGTGCATGAGTGCCTATTGTGTGACAAACCTTATATGGCATAATGGAGAGGAGCCCACTAGAGTCTATTGCAATATAAACACACCCTATGTGGCTCTGTAAAAGGTACCACACTAAAGAAACTTTATTCATTGTGTCTACTAGAGCAAAGGAGGCTGAGAAATAGAGAAGAAATAAATATCCATGAAGTACCTACTAATGCCCAACTTTATGTTAGATCTTGAATAAGCTTCATCTCTGTGCAATGAAGTAAAGCATGAATGGTTTATCTCCATAATACAGATAAGATCACTGAGGCCTAGAGAGACCACAGATTTGCCCAAGATCAGCCATATTAAAAAGATGGACCTGGACTTCCAGATGCAATGCAGCTAGCTTTTCATAAGAGAGAATTTATGATCTAATTATTAACTGTTTTCTATACTAAAAACCATTTAGCCAGTATGTCAAAGATCCTGAACTCCTCAAATAATTACTTGGAATCAGTAACTAAATAAAATTTCATACATAGCTATATCGGCCAGTGACAGAGCTCCTGGAGTAGAGGTGCTGCCACCAAGCCTGACGGTGTAAATGTGACCGCCAGAACCCATAAGAGGGAAGGAGAGAAGTGAACCCCACAAACAGTCCTCTGGGCTCCCTGTATGCACTGCTGTGAACATGAATGCATGTGCATAAACACACACCATAAATAAATGTAAAGATAATATTTAAAAACAGCATATAGCGGCTGGAGAGATGCCTCAACAGTTAAAAGAGTCATCATTGGTCTTGCAGAGGACATGGGTTCAGTTCTCAGAACCCACACGGCAGCTCACAGCCATCCGTAGCTCCAGTTCCAGGGTATCCAATACCCTGTTCTACCTTCTTTTTGCATCTGGCAGATACATCATACATAGGCAGGGGAAGCGGATTACTATGAGATCAAGGCCAGCCTGGGTTGGTCTTTCAGACAGGCTGAGGCTAGATAGTGAGACCCTGTCCCCAAAATCAGAAACACAATGAAAAATGTAATACATTAAAGAGACTGATTTATTGGAACCATTTCTGAGATACTTAAAATTTTGAATTTCTGAGATACTTAAAATTTTGACATGTGGTCAAATGTGTTCATCTTTGTGATGAACCGTATGGCATACCTGGTGCTGGGTTGCTTATTCCCATGATATTGGAATAGTAATGAGCACAAACAATACCTTGAGATAGGATGTACAACTGCCTGTGATTTCTGCTGTGGATAGTCATAGGCACTGAGCATGTTGATGGAGTTTGTTGCCTACATTCAAGATTAAAATAAACTTTGATTGGAGGTAAGGCACTTTAAAATGTGCCTTTCCCCCACCAGAGCTCATCCATCTGCTTGATTGCATCATCGGAGTCTGTTTGTGGACAGCAGGTTAAAGGTGCCTGCTTTATATCATTCATTTCTATTTGATTAGCATTTGGTGAAGATTTGCCTGTGCTCATCTCTATTGGGGCACAATGACATGGTAATGAGAGACACCAGGTCATTGGTAGAGAGGAGAGGAGCGTTTCTGTAGCATCTGACTGTATGCTAGTAAACCTATCATATCCATGGGGGATACATCCCAAGATGCCAGTGGATGCGTGAAACTACAGATAGGATGGAACTCTATAACACTACAGATGCAATGATTTTCCTAACCATGCATACTATGAAAAGTCTAATCAATTAGCTTCAGTGAGAGATTAATAAGGTAATTGATAAATAATTATGACAATATGCTCTCATAGAAGTTAAGTGAATGTGTACCCCTCTCTTTCTCCTTGGTCTATCTCTCATCTGAACTCCCCCCTGAACTTCAGTGATATATTCAGAGAAGGGTTGGATGCAGATACTTGAAACTGCAGGATCGCACTCCCTGGTTAAGGAGAACTGCTGCAAATCTCACCTCTGCTCTAAGTCCATTAACTGCATGAGGAAACTGGGGTTCAGGGAAACTGGGGATTTTCCTGTGGTGCAATTGCTAGTAAATTACTGCGCTAGGACTAGAACTTGAGTCACTATTCCAACCCCTCCCTGTCCAACTGCAAATTGCTAAGTCAGATCAGCACATGGGTGCCCAGTTCCCACGCACCCTTGGAGGAGAATGTGTGAGTCTTTACGGAGGGATGGGAAATCATGAGAGCCCGCACTGAACGAGGAAAACTGTTCACTTTTGCTTATTTTGTAGCCAAAAGCTGGGTCTCTTGGATCGGGTTCGCCTTTCTAACCCTCGTGGTAGCAATACTAAAGGAAAGATATTTGCCCCTCTGAATGTAGATGCCATAGAAGAAAGTCCTTCTAAAGAACCAAAGCCTGTTGGCTTAAACAATAAAGAGCGCTTCCGCACCGCCTTCCGCATGAAAGCCTACGCTTTCTGGCAGAGCTCTGAAGGTAATGTCCTTCCTCCCTCACTCCTCCACTTCCTCTCCTAACCTTTCTCCTTCCTGACTTTGCTCTCTCTCCACTGAAGACCTCCTGCATTTATAAAGCAATGTTTTCCATTCCTCCCTACCTACTTCTTGTCTCACTTTATTCGTGTCCCTTGAGCTGGAAGCATCAGTGACATAGTCCGTGATTCAGGTGAGGACGCTTCCATGTTAGCTGGGCTGGACTCACAGTGATGCTTCAGCCCAGGCATTTCCAGGGGGCCTTGGAACCTGCATTGTGGCACACAAGGGAAGCCACAGTGATCTAGTTTACATGGAGGGGAGGGGGAGGAGTTGACGTGAAGGGCAACCAGACACAGGTAGAAGGGCCGTCTGGAAATGTGCATAAATGCCACATCCCCAGGGAGGACAAGAGGCATCAGAAAGCACCTGCAGGCAGAGCTGAAACAACGGCCTTATGTACAAGAAGGGAGAACAAGGAGGACAGCTGTGTCCTGGGTGTCCAAGGCCAGTAAGTCTTGACCCCCATCGTACATCATACGGCTGGCTCCTTCTCCTCCAGTCCTCTGGTGTGAATGCTCAGCACATGACCTCCCAAGAGCACCAGCACAGAGAGACAGTGAAAGCATCCCAACCCAGGTCTGACTGTGCCCGTGCCATTTGCCGGGCCAGGGACCCCACAGGCAGAGCTCGCCTGGATTATTCCTGGCCTCTCTACTCTGGTCCAGTAATGACCTGCTGAGGTTTCTGGACCAGACAGTGGGTAAGGAAAGGTGAATGGCGTCACAAGTGGGGACTGTAATGTGGTTCCACAAAATGGAAATAAAGAGGAGGGCTGACTACTGGAAGCCCACTCACCAGTGGGCAGCCTGGTGGACTATGTGAACGCTCATGTCTCCCTCCCAGATGCTGGGACAGGCGATCCCATGGCAGAAGACAGGGGCTACGGGAATGACTTCATCATGGAAGACATGATCCCCACCCTGAAGGCTGCTATCCGAGCTGTCAGGTAATGACCATGCTCCCCACCTATGTGCCCCAACTTCATGCCAACAGGACACTGCTGGTAAAATGCCCGTGGGCCTTGGGAAGAGGACAGGGACCACCCCTAGTCACCTTGGGCCAGGTCCTATGGCTACTAAATATTCTATGGAGAATGCTGCCCTAAGAATGCTAAGTCCTCCCTCAGACAGTTGTCACTGAAGACTCCTTCTCACCCTGTGTTTAAGAAAAGTGCTGCCATAGGCCTCCTGCCAGGGTTTCCATCCCTGACACCACTTTCTGGCTTTAACCAGAATTTACTGTGAAGTATGTCAGGGTGGAAGATGAAGGTGTACTGACATGTGCTCATTTATTCAGAATAGCCGTTTTTCTGCTTGTCTTTACTCATATAGTTCTTTTAAAAATGTGTTTATTTATTTACTTTTCAATGTTATGTATATGTATGTTTTGCCTGAATGTAAGTGCACTTGTATGTGCAATGCCTGCAGAGGCCAGAAGAGGGAGTCGAGTCTCCTGGAACTGGAGTCATCAGTGGTTGTTAACCACCATATAGGTACTGGGAGCTCCCAGGTCCCTTAGAAGAGCAGTAAGTGTTCTTAACTACTGAGCTATCTCCACAGCCCTATATAGTTCTTTTGAATCAGAGTTTTTAACAATAAATTATAGATATTTTGTCTATATTAAGCGATCATAATCTGTCCTACTTCTGGCTGACTTTAGGATTCTTCAAGAAAATCAGAGAGTGTGCTACTTATCAAAGAAACCTTATCACCCACCCGCTTCATAAGAGTGACAGTGAATTCTAGGAATGGAATTCATTCACCAGAAATTAGTCCCAATTCAATAGAGCAGGATGTGCAGTATTTTTGGAAGATATGCATCTCAGCAAAGTCTGTGGTGTGGAGTCTCAGGACACCATTGTGCATGTTAAAACAGAAAGGCTGCTGGGTAAAAACACATCTGTGTGCATCCGTGAATGACTGATCAGCCCCATTCAAAGAAAACCAGTTGAATCTGCGTTAACCCAGAGGGAAGGCTCTCCTGAGATATCCCAAGCTCCTTCCTCTGCCTTCTCTTTTTTTCTTCTTCTGCACCATTTTTTCAGGCGCCTTAATTCAAAGATTGGCAAACTTTTCTCTTTAAAGTGCTGCATAGTAAATATCTTAGGCTTTGTGGTCCCTATGTCTCTGTCTTAAGAATTTAGCTCTGCCATTGTAGAATAAAAGGAGACACAGACAAAGTGTGGGTGAAGGAGTGTGCCAAGTTCCATTAGATCTTTTCTCTCTATAGCAGGCAACAGGCACATTTGGCCTGTGAGGCATGGTTCACTGGCTCCTACCTTAAGTGAAGTCAGGGTAAAGGACAGCTATAAAATGGCAGGAAATTCCAAAGAATGACCACTAACCTGGCTGCTGTAATCAATATGTCAAAATAGTGTTAAGAAGGTGGGGTGTCAGGTTAAGACAAATGTGCTTTAAGTGCACCTTTCAAAAGAGTCTCACCAATGGGACCTGAAGGGTCTGGGCTGGACAGGGCCTCCTAGCATAACTGTGAGTGACTGTCTGTGTTAGCTTAGGTTGGCACTGTGCTTGGCAGGATTGGTCCTCAGGAGAGTCCATTAGCCATCCAAGGTGACATTACTGGTTTCCAGAAGGGAGAAAGTTGGAGGGTGGAGGGTGTGACTCATCTGCTGGCTCTGGTTCTCCTGTAAATAGAATAGAAAACTCTGTAAATAGAATATGTCTAGGAGCTTAGAGCAAAAGTATTGAAGAGATTACTGCTATGGTTTAGGTTTTTTGCTTGTTTTTAGTTTTATTTATTTTTTTTTTATTTTATGTATGTGAGTGTATTGTCTGCATTGTGTAAGTGTACCATGTCATGCAATCCATGCAGAGATCAGAAGAGGACATTGGATCCCCTGGAACTCAAGTTATGGAGAGTTGTTAACTACCATGTGGGTGCTGGAAATTTTACCCAGGTCCTCTGCAAGAGCAGCCAGTGCATTTAATCACTGAACCATCTCTGCAGATCTATCATTTTTAGTTTTTGAGACAGTGTCTTGTCTAGATGAAGTTGATCTCTTACTCACCTTGACCTGAGCCTCTGCCGGTGCTCTCACGTGATAGGAATCCAGGTGTACATCATCACACTTAGCTCCGATTATGGTTTGAATGTAGAATGCCCAAGTGTTTGAACACTTGATCTCCAGATGGTGGTGTTTGGAAGGTTATAGAACCTTTTGGCGTGGGACCTAGATGGCAAAAGTAGGACCATGGTATATGGGAAGTGTCTGTACATGGGGAAGGGGTGTTTGAGGGTTCATAGCCTGATACTGTTTCTGGCCCAAGGTCTCTGTTTCCTGGTCTGCTGAGGTGTGAGCAAGCCACCTTATGCTCTTGCTGCTACAGACAAGAGCTGGTCTCATCTCTATGCCTTCCCTGCCAGGATAGATTGTATCTTCCTAAATCTTTCCTCCTTGTCGAGTTTTGTGTCATAGTAATGAGAAATTTAACCAACGTAGTTAAAGAAGTGGATGGACATCAGCTGTCCTCAAATGGAAAACAGGGTGGCGACAATGACCAAACTCTTGGCTTTGTCAGCATTCAAGCTTAGCTTTGGCCTAGCTTTATCATGATCTATGTGACCCTGGAGAGATGTAGACTTCTCAAAGCCACAGTTGTAGCCTCTAAATTAATCTATTACCAAACTTGTAATAGAGCACAATGCTCACTGTCTTCCATTCAATAAGTGTTAGATATTGTTTTTTTCTTCTATTAATTTTTTTTTATTTTTTTCATTTTTTAACAATAAGTAATAATTTATGAGTACAAGCATCCTTCATGTAAAACCAATTTGCAAGCAGTTGTGCCCAAACCCACACAGGCCAAGGGTCCCACCATCCAGCGGGGGGCTTGTATGTTCAATCAAGTTGATCAAATAAGTGTCCAGTCTATATTGCTGTAGTTTCACCATTCACCCCAATCACAGCCCGTACATTCTACCATACCCCCTCTTCTGCAGATTATTCCCTAGGCTTAGAAAAGGGGCACAGGTGGATGAGAAACAAAACAGTCTACTTTCTCTGGAGCTGCCGTTTTGGACTCTGGTCAATTCTGGCTGTTTCCTTTCATGGGCTGATGATTTGTCCAGGAATAACCTTTCAGTCCTACTAATGAAGCACAGGCAATTAGATATATAGGTATTTAAACAGTACTAATTGTTATGGTAGGTTACTTTGGTATAGACAGATATTTGGATGATATGTTAATCTATGAATTACATTTTTTCCTGTAAAATATGACAGGGTCTTACTGTGGCTTATAACATCTCCTAACCACTAGAGGATGTAAGCTTGTGGCAGTAGCCATGGGTTATTCCTCCAAGGAGAGAGCTAATAGCCAATTAGATTTGGGATATATGGGCATATGGCTGCCACTGCTGCACAGTATTTCCAGGCTGGTGAGGTGTAGCTGATGCTGACAGAGGAGTCTTGCTTGACTCAAGGATACCTATATTTGTTTTATTGGTTTAGTGGCCTTTGGTAACACTCTTTGGTATTCCAGAGACCAACTGTACACTTGCAAGTGTGGTCTCAATACATCTTTCCCATGATTACATCAGGTCTTCAACAGCAGGGCCTTATCGTCTCTCTGCTTGCAGGTATCCCAGTTTATAGGCAAGAAGCCTTTACTTTTTGGGGGGGCTTAGATCCCCTGGCCAACATCTCCTTGGTAGAATATTCCATTGCTGATATCAGAGCTCTCCTGTATTAATATATTTTGCTTAAGTGCAGAACTTAAGGAGATTTTAGTATTATATTTGGTTCTGAATAGAGAATAATCCTTTTCACAGTCCTATGTCTATTAGTCAATTAAAGAAGGCAGTTTTACCAGTTTTATAAGAGATTACCTCTATGACAGTTGGCTCCAATTTACAGTTAGAGAACGACCTCATCATCATATTCCTCCTTGTTCTATGAAGGAGAGGTAAGAAAATCTCTCATATTAAAACTTTGAGGCACCTAGAAGTTAAGTTTCATTAGGACTCATTATAAATAGTTGTTACAAGTAGGATCCACAGAGGGGTTTGATGTCTGTAGCAGTCTGAGGCTTTTCTTCTTTTCAATGTTCAGAGGGGCCAACCTTTCTGCTGGCACTTCCTGGTACATCCTACACAATGCAAAGCTGCATCTTTTCTATCTCAGCCGTTAAGTTGGTGATGTTTTGACCTGTGGGAACATACAAAACTTTTCCCGTAGTTAGTTTTAAGATTTGAATTGCAGAGTTTTTGACAAAAAGTTTTCATATATATCTGTATCCCCCCGTTTATTTTAGGTATTTGTTTTTTGACCCATGAGTCTCAAAAAGGGCAGTTGTAGTACACATACCTATAGGCAGGAATCAGGGCGCAGATTTCATCAAATTCACCCAAGCTGTTTTGGGTGACTCTATGTCATTAACTTGGGAAGCAAACTTAATTTCTTAAGTTAAATCATCCTACAGATAAAAGAGAATGCTACAAGATGATACTGTACAACAGAAAAATTATAGAGAACATTTGTATGTGCCAATCCCAAAGTTATTGTTATACAGATTTTAAGTAAAACAAATGTGGACGACAACAATTTATATTTCCAGTTAACTCAGGTGCATTACCATTTGTATCAGAACCTTTAAACCAATGTTGTTTAATATACACATATTTACTTTTACTAAGTCCTAAAACACCATGTAACCTGCAGGCAGAGTCTGGGCAAAATTGGATACTTGTTGAATTCACATCAATTAAATATACATTAATCGAATATAGACCCGTGTCCCTCTCCCACCCCTCCCACCCCTCCCAATTCACCATTTCAGTCAGATTTCTGATGCAGTCTTTCTGTTGTTGTTCTTTTAATATGCATCCCTCTCCACAAGAAATATTTATAACTGGGTTATTGGTGCTAGCATCCACATATGAGAGATACCATTTGTCGTTTGTTTTTCTGGGACTGTGTTACTTCACTTAACATGATGTCTTCTAGCTCCATCCATTTACCTGCAAAGTTCATGATGTTGTCTTTCTTTACCGCTGCATAGAATTCCATTGTGTACATGTACCACATTTTCTCTATCCACTCATCAGTTGAGGGGCATTTGGGTTGATTCCAGTTTTTTGCTATTGTGAACAGAGCGGCAATAAATATAGCTGTGCATGTATCTCTGCAGTAAGATGAGTCTTGTGGGTATATACCCAGGAGTGGTATGACTGGGTCAAATGGCAGGATCATTTTGAGTCTTCTAAGGGTTCTCCACACTGTTTTCCATAGTGGCTGCACAAGTTTACATTCCCACCAGCAATGGATGAGTGTTCCCCTTTCCCCACACCCTCTCCAGCACTTGGCATCATTTGTTTTCTTGATCCTAGCCAGTCTTACTGGAGTAAGATGGTATCTTAAGGTGGTTTTAATTTGCATTTCCTTAATTATTAGCGATGTTGAACACTTCTTAAGGTGTTTCTCAGCCATCTCTAATTCCTCCTCTGTGAAGTCTCTGTTCAGATCTTTGCTCCATCTTCTGAGTGATTCATTTGTTTTCTTTCTTCTTTGTTTTTTGAGTAGCTTGTATACTCTGGAAATTAATGCTTTGTCAGATGTATCTGCTGTGAAGGTTTCCTCCCACTCTGTGGGTCTTCTCCTCACTTCCTTTATTGCTTCCTTTGATGTACAGAAGCTTTTGAGTTTAATGAGGTCCCATTTGTCAATTGTCGATCTTATTTCTTGTGCAGCTGCTGTCTGATTTAGGAAGTCTTTTCCTACACCTATGTCTTGTAGTCTGCTGCCAAGCTTCTCTTCTATCACCTCCAGAGTTTGGGGTTTCACGTTGAGGTCTTTGGTCCATCTGGAGTTGACCTTTGTACAAGGTGAGAGGTAGGGGTTTAATTTCATTCTTCTACAAGTGGTGATCCAGTTTTGCCAGCACCACTTGCTGAAGATGCTGTCTTTCTTCCATTGTGTCTTCTTGGCCCCCTTGTCAAATATGAGGTGGCTGAAATTGTATGAGCTCAGGTTTGGATCTTCAGTTTTATTCCATTGGTCAACTGGTCTGTTTTTGTGCCAGTACCAGGCTGTCTTTATGACTATAGCCCTATAGTATAGTTTGATGTCTGGTATAGCGATCCCCCCTGTATTGCTCTTTTCACTCAGGGTTGCTTTGGCTATTCGGGGTCTTTTGTTTTTCCAAATGAAATTGAGGATTTTTTTTTCCAGGCCTGTGAAGAAACTCTTGGGGATTCTGATTGGGATCGCATTAAATCTGTACACTAGTTTGGGTAGGATGGACATTTTTACTATATTTATTTTCCCAATCCATGAGCATGGGAGGTTTGTCCATCTTCTGATGTCTTCCTCAATTTCCTTTTTCAGGGGTTTAAAATTTTTGTTGTAGAGATCCTTGGTGTCTTTGGTTAGGTTTGTTCCTAGGTATTTTATTGTTTTTGAGGCTATTGTGAGTGGGAAGGTCTCCTTGTAGTCCTTCTTCAGTTGCTTGTTGTTGGTGTAAAGAAAGGCTACTGATTTTTCTAGATTTATTTTGTATCCTGCCACTTTACCAAAGCTCTTAATCATTTCTAGGAGTTTTCTGGTGGAGTTCTTAGCATCCCTTAGGTAGACAATCATATCATCAGCAAAAAGGGATAGCTTGATTTCCTCTTTTCCAATTAGAACTCCTTTAATTTCCTTTTCTTGCCTTATTGCCCTTGCAAGGGTTTCCAGCACTATATTGAAGAGGAGTGGTGACAGGGGGCAGCCTTGCCGAGTTCCTACCTTCAAGGGGAATGCTTCTGTCATTTCCCCATTTAGGATGATATTGGCTGTGGGTTTCCTGTATATGGCTTTGATTACATTGAGGAATGATCCCTCCAGTCCAATTCCCTCTAGGACTTTAAACATGAAGGTATGCTGGATTTTGTCAAAGGCTTTCTCCGCGTCAATGGAGATGATGGTGTGGTTTTTGTCTTTCAGTCCATTGTTTTTCTAATTAATTAATGACTGAAGGAGTGCCACTAGCCAGCATCACAGGTGTAGAACAGAACCAGAACCCGAGGTCAGAAGTCCTTATGGCAGTGCCTTTTTCTTCCTGCTTTCCTCCCCTGCCTCTGAGTTTTCTGGCTCTGCATTGTCATTTCTTTTACTCTCTATCCATGGTGTGCAAACACCTCTACCTTGCCTTACAGAATTCTACAATTCCGTCTGTATAAAAAAAAATTCAAGGAGACTTTGAGGCCATATGATGTGAAGGATGTGATTGAGCAGTATTCTGCAGGACATCTTGACATGCTTTCCAGGATAAAGTACCTTCAGACAAGGTAAGCCATTCACAGGAGAATCCAAGCCATGTGACCACAGAATTTAAAGTGAAGCGCACTCAGCAATAATGTAAAATGAAGCAGAAAAACTTCAAGAATGGAAGTACCAATCAAGTATGGTGATGGGCAGGCCAACAAGCTCTACTCCAAGCCTCAGACTCGACATTTGAGTTGAAAGTAGTGGGACCATGGTGACCAGAGGCTGCATGTCCCTTCTAAAGGAGATGATCTGCTACATTCTACTGTTAATCTTCTAAAAAGGGAGTTCCTTTTACAAATAGTTTACTCATGCAAGGCTGCAGAGAAGTTATGTGCCATTGTCCTCATTAAGGTCAGCTCCCTAATGGGCCCTGATAGAGATAAGAAGGCACGTGTTCAACCACCTCCTGACTGTGATGATTTGGATATTTTCCACAAAATTAGGATAATTGAAAAAGGGTGCAGTTACCTAATTCTAAATGCAAGATTTAAACCATTTATTTTAAATTCAAGTATCATTTATAATTGTAAAAATACAGAAAGAGTATTGCTCAGTCCAGCTACCAATTGCCATGATTTAGGGCTGTTTTTTAGATAAGTCTGCCACTTTCCTTGTGCTCCTAGGTATTCTCCATGTGTGTGTTTAGAATCCTATGAGGCATTCACGGCACAAGTATGCTAATTCTAAAGAGGAATTGCACAAGGCCAGCCATGTGGATAGTGCAGTGGGCCAGAGAGTGGTGGGCCAAGGCCTGGAGTGTCTGTAGGAGACGCAGCTGTGTCCAGATGGGACCCCGATGCAGGACTGTTTCTGCTGCAGCTTAGTGGCCCTTGCGCCAGTCCCATGGCATGATGGAAAACATTTGGGGGGGGGGTGAGTGCAGCAAACTTTATTCATGGTATTCAAGACAGTAGGGCTCTCTGAGCCCCTCCCCTTCTTCTGGGGGTCTAGGATGGAAACTGTGAAGGGAGATACTCAGTATGTTGGGGGCTGAGTTGGGGCAGGGACCACCCAGCTGAGGGCCTGTCTCTTCGTCTTGCTGGCATGAGTGCTTCAGGGCTTCTTACTTCTTGGAGGCCATGTAAGCCATGAGGTCCACAACCCTGTTGCTGTAGCCAAATTCGTAGTCATACCAGGAAATGAGCTTGACAAAGTGGTCATCGAGGGCAATGCCAGCCCAGCATTGAAGGCAGAAGAGTGGGTGTCACTGTTAAAGTCGCCGGAGATGACCCGGTCCTCAGTACAGCCCAGGATGCCTTGGGGCCTGCGATGCCTGCTTCACCACTGTCTTGATGTCATCCTACTTAGCAGCTTTCTCCAGGTGGCAGGTCAGATCCACGACAGATACTGGGAGGCCATGCCAGTGAGGTTCCCGTCAGCTCTGGAACAACCTGCCTACAGGCTTGGCAGCAGCAGTGGATCCTGGGATGATGTTTGGGGCACCCTCACAACCATCACACCGCAGTTTCCCAAAGGGGCATCCACAGTCTTCTGGGTTACCGTGATGGCATGAACTGTGATCGTGAGTCCCTCAACAATGCTGAACTGTCATGGATGACCTTTTGGTGTACAGGAGGCATCGCTGACAATCTTGAAGGAGTTGTCATATTTCTTGTGGTTCACACATATCACAAACATGGGGGTATCAGTAGAAAAGGCAGAGATGATGACCCTCTTGGCTCCACTCTTCAAATGAGCCCCAGCCTTCTCCATGGTAGTGAAGATTCCAGTAGACTCCACAACATACACAGCACCAGTATCAGCCCATTTGACGTTGATGGGTTTCGCTCCTGGAAGACAGTGATGGCCTTCCCATTCTTAGCCTGGGCTGTACTGTTGAACTGGCCATGGGTGGAATAATACTGGAACACAGAGACCATGTCGTTGATATCAATGAAGGGGTCACTGATGGAAACAGTGTTCACTTTGCCAGAGAGGAAGGAATCCCTGGCCACCAGTCTACCAATTCAGCCAAATCCGTTCACTCCAACCTTCACCATCACATCTCAGGGTCGAGTCTGGCTCTGCACGTGAAGATGTGGCAGTCTCTAGAACGAGGAGGAGCAGAGAGCCAAAAAACATTTTTCTTTGCTGTTGATTCTGGTACAGAAGAGAAGCCGGTGCTTTGTGCATAAGTGAGCCGAGGCTGCAGGAGGCAGGGTTCCCCCACCTTTCCGTTGTTAGCGATGTCCTCTGCAGACACAGCTGACACTGGAGCCTGGGGTTTGGCAGTATAAATTCTGTAACTGCGTAGTTTGGGGATGGCTTGGGGTGCACCTGTAGAATTTTCTGTAAGGAATAAGATGTAGCCTTCACCTTGTCTCAATGGATTGTCTCCCTCTGTATCCCCTGTAGATAAGAAAGTGCTCTCTGTACCACTAGACTAAAAGTAACAATGCACTGGAGTGTCTGTCTCTCCAATCTTGTTTCTCACTGTGTCTCTGTTCCTCTGACTTCCTTCCCTTCTCTTACATATCAAAATCCACACTTCAATTCATAAATAGATTTTTTTCTAGCAAAAACAAATCTTTATACAACTTAAACTCTCCTTTCTTTCCTTCTTTCTTCCAGAATAGATATGATCTTCACCCCTGGACCTCCATCCACTCCAAAACATAAGAAGTCACAGAAGGGGTCAGCATTTACCTACCCATCCCAGCAAAGTCCAAGGTGGGGCTTGTGGTCATGGGGTGGTGGGCTGTGGAGCACAAGACCCACAAATCTTAGCTTGAGCCCTTTATGTGGGTGAACTTGTCCCACCCTAGAGGAAAGGAAAGGAGCGTTTGAAGGTTGGTTCAGGCTGTGGCCATGTGAAAGTCTTTCGTACAAATGAATTCCTGCCCCCTTTCCAATACCACATAAATTATACTTCATCATGTAGTTTTATTTGCAAATTGAAAGTAACCAGTTTCTTAATTTAAAAATTCATGATTTTTTGGAACAGGAAGAATTTTTGATGCTTGCAGAGTTTATGACTTCTTGGCCAGTTTGTTTGCTTTCTGCTGCACAGTTCTTGTGAGTTGATTGATACCCCTCCCAGGACAAAATCAGAGAAGACATTCAAATGTCAGGGCCCTACTAACAATGTTCTAAGACAGAATTCTCCCTCCAAGAGCTGTTTCAAATATCTGAACAAGCATGTGTCCTTTAGAGAGTACAAGGTTAGCATTTCTATCTCTCTGAGAGGAGCAACAGAGACGAGTGATGGAACATTAGACATTTTCCTTTTAGAAGCAAGAGCATGGGTTTGCATCTACTCTTCAGGGCTTCTGTAGATGGCTTGGTGTGGAGTAGGGGGTGATGGGACCATGGCGACCACAGGCTGCATGTCCCTGCTAAAGGAGATGACTGTTACTATGTTGTAGTTAATCTTAAGAGACTCCTGTTTCCAGACAGTCCAGTTTTCCAAAAAAAATCTAAATATCCAGATCTCCTGGTAAATTCCCCTTTTAATTTGTATTTGTTTTAATCAATTGTTTAATCAATTAAATAATTAACTTGTGGTGTTTGGGGGTGGTTTTTTTTTTTTTTTTTGTTCTGTTTTATTTTGTTTGTGAGCTAGGTTATCACTATGTAGCCCTGGCCGATCTCAAACCCATGGCAGTCCTTCTGCCTCAGCTTCCAGACTCCTGGGATTACAGACATACAAAACCATACCTAGCAAACAATTCATCCCCTTTTAGGTAGTGTTTTAAAATGTTTTAACCACACCGAGCTAACAATTCCTCCATTTTTGAGATGGTGTTTTGAGGTGTTCTGAGACTTGGGGGGAGCTAGGGCATGCTAGAACACACCTGTAATCCCAGCACTTGGGAAATGGGCACAGGAAGATCTTGCATTTGAGGACATCCTGAACTAGAAAGACTTCATCTCATAAATAAACAAACAAATAAATAGGATAAATTAAAATAGCACCACGTGAGGTGTTTGCTGTGAGAACTCGGCTGAGCCCTTCCAGCAGGCTTCCACACACTGCTGTCATTTCTGTACCATGCTTGAGAAGCATAGTTCCTTCTCTGGTCACAAAGCTAAGAGAAAGCATTGGGATTTGGCAGAAGACCAAAGCAATGAGAAACTTTAGAGCTCATCCTGCATGAATTTATAATGTAAACAAACATTTGCCCAGAAAATAATAAAAAGAAATTCAAGAGAAGCTCTCATTCTTCCCATGTTCATTATTGAATTTTGATTAAATATCAAATTGGACTTCCAAAACAATAAAACAAAATAAAATAAAACCCCTCCAGGACAATGAAAGCACTAGTGGCTGGATACAGCACACAGGCCACCATTGTCTGAAATCTGTTCTAACTCAGGACTGTTCAGCCAAAGGCAGTGGCTTGTGAGGGAGAAAAAAGCTATCAAGAAAGAGCTCAGCGTGAATGGCTTTTAGCAACAGGAGGTTCCCTGAAACTTCTCCTCTATGTAGAAAATAAAAATATTAGAATGAGGGCTGGGAAAAGTTGTGATGCCTTTAATCACAGCACTCGGGAGAGGTGGAGACAAGACAGGCTTCTGTGAGTTTGAGGCCACCCTGGTCTACAATAGTGACTTTCAGACTATCCAGGTCTACACAATGAGACCCTCTCTCAAAAAAAGAATATTGGAACAAACTAGAATTTAGGACAATATTAATTGTCCATAGTCAGAGAGAAATCCCCACCAGCATCTTTCTAGCTTTACTCCAGATTCACCATGTGTTTGCTGTAGTTAACAAAATGAACTACTTGAAACATTTATGACTACTCTGTAGAATTTCAGAAGTCAGACAACCCCTCCATCACCCTCGCAGAGTAGAAGTACTGAGATTGAAAGGCAAAGGAACTAATTTAGAGGAACTGAACATTTCAGGTGTTGCTAAGCAATCTGTTAAATTTAACACAAAGCAAAGATCCTTCATCACAGCTTCCTGTCTGTCTTCAAGACTTTCTGCTGTGAAGGTAAACATGCAGTGGGCAGTCCTGACTCGGTTTTGTCAACATGCTAGTCAGCACGTTGGTCCCAGCTGTCTGGTCTTCCTAGTTGGAATGGCCTTGCAAAGTCAAAACAGATATGACAATCTCATTGGACTGTTGCTTTTCCTTAGGAATGAACCATACATAGCCAGAGCATCCACGTCGGAAATGGAGGACCAAAGCATGATGGGGAAGTTTGTGAAGGTTGAAAGACAGGTGCGTCCTTCTTTTCCTGCACCAAACTTATTTTCAAATGCCATTTTTTATAAGAAGATAAGGCACCTACCACTCAGAAAAGGGCTGTGGAAATTAATCCCCTGCTTTTACTTCTGCTGGCTGGTTCATCAGCATGCAATTATTGGTGTGTCTGTAGTGCGGGAATTCAATATGTTGTAAAGTGGCTGTGAGGATTCAATGAGCAGATGTGAATTACTTAGAATTTTCGGTGGCACGCTGAATGGTCATCATCATCAATGACATGCTCTGTGGTGATCTCTTAAGAAATGTTTGTTCCCTGCCTTATCCCATGCTATTAGTTCTCTTTTGCTCTAGTCCTTCCCTGTGGGTAACCTGCATGACAAGACCAGGCAGGAGGCAAGCTAAGGGTAAGGGGCCTTCAGAATATAAAGAAAGCCCGGGCAGCCCATCTGTTAGTCCATAGCGAAGACTCATACCTTCCAGCACTATGTGCCTAATTTTGCACTAGAGAAATCACACCACCAATGTCCTCTAAGACGAGTATCAGTCCTCTCTTCAGTAACCCAAAATTGGACCCATGTAGGAGTGATAAGAGAAAACAAGAATGACTAGTCTATTTTAGTATATCAAAAATCTTGTTCTCATTTAAAATTTTAATTCACAATCTTCATTATTATGTTTATTACCTCTGTGACCTCTCGCAAGTTTATGTCACCACCCCGGTCATTGCTTCCTTGCCTATGAAGTTGTAAAAATTAAATATTTAATTGTAAAACAAATTGTAAAAATTAAGTATTAATTTAAGTTGTAAAATTAACAATATTTACCTTGTGAACTTGTAAAAATTAACCAAGTCAATAAAATAGAGTCAGATAGTTGCTGTCTTTGTATTCACTACAACTAATACCTGAATGCATCTCTGCCATTAACTATCTGAACTTCATTACCTCATCTGTCCAGCGAGGTGGTTCACTCACCTGACCTGGTGAACTATGGATTGTCAGGAGGAGGATAGTGCATGAGTGTGCATGTGGGCACACACACACACACACACACACACACACACGCTTGAGCATTTGTACTCAAACATTCAAATCTAGTCCCACTTTAGGAATGTAAAAGCCAAAGCAGAAGCAGCTTCACCATTGCCCAAAGGCCCCCATGGGGTCTTCAATTCTGCAAAACTCCATTCTTGGCTGACACTGCCCTTCAAAGCTTGTTACTATGTCCTAACAAGGCACACTAATAGCCTGTATGCTTGAATATAAGAAAAAGTTCACAAATCAGGAACTCCACTCCTTGACTGAAACAGTTTAAGCAAAGCTACCACTTCTATTCAGGGACAGAGACTCCTGTGACATTGCTAGATGAATACTAATATTTATGTGGGGGATTTGAGCAGGAGACACAGCGTTAGTCCCAGCTACTGTTATTGGTAAGACTTGTAAACCTCCCCTTCTACAAAGTAGTAGCACAGTGTTTCCTCCAAGCCACTGACAACCCTCATCCCCAGAGAGAGCAGTGACCCCAGTTCCATGTATTTTCTAGGTTCATGACATGGGAAAGAAGTTGGACTTCCTTGTGGACATGCACATGCAGCACATGGAGCGCCTACAGGTACAAGTCTCTGAGTACTACCCAACCAAGGGGAGCTCCCCACCAGTGGATGTCGAGAAGAGAGAGGACAGCAGGTATTCTGATTTGAAAACCATCATCTGCAACTACTCTGAGACGGGCCCCCCTGAGTCTCCTTACAGCTTCCACCAGGTACCCATCGACAGAATCGGCCCCTATGGTTTTTTTGCACATGACCCTGTGAAC
This sequence comes from Rhizomys pruinosus, assembly GCA_009823505.1. Classification (NCBI taxonomy): domain Eukaryota; kingdom Metazoa; phylum Chordata; class Mammalia; order Rodentia; family Spalacidae; genus Rhizomys; species Rhizomys pruinosus. Next base: position 3,501,664 of record VZQC01000265.1, read on the forward strand.
CTGACCAGAGGGGGACCCAGTTCTACAAAGGCTCAGGTCACCCTTCCCTCCTCGGCAAGTACATATGCAGAGAGACCCACGGTCCTGCCCATCTTGACTCTCCTCGATTCCCACGTGAGCTACCACTCCCAGACAGAACTTCACCACCCCTATTCGGACCATATTTCACCCCGTCAGAGACGCAGCATCACACGGGATAGCGACACACCTCTGTCCCTGATGTCCGTCAACCATGAGGAGCTGGAGCGCTCTCCAAGTGGCTTCAGCATCTCCCAGGACAGAGATGATTATGTGTTCGGCCCCAGTGCGGGATCGAGCTGGATGAGGGAGAAGCGGTACCTGGCGGAGGGCGAGACAGACACAGACACAGACCCCTTCACACCCAGTGGTTCCATGCCTCTGTCGTCCACTGGGGACGGCATTTCGGATTCTATATGGACCCCTTCCAACAAGCCCACTTAGAAGGGGTCACTGGCTGGCTCTTGGTACTATAGACAGACTTTATACAGCTCACTCTCACACGCAGCGCTTACCGTGGGGACTCCAGTGGCCGTGTCAAGCGCATGCATGTGCGCAGTGGCCCCCTCCAAGCAGGGGCTTCTCATGGCCTTCCTCCTCCTCCTCGTGTCACTGCAACAAAGCCGCTTCCTTTTCAGCATGGTTTGCATGACTTGACACTATATAAATGGCACCACTAGTCTCTTCTAGAACACACATTTATCTGCTGTTCTTACTTTAATCACGATTGGACCAGTACAGGGAGAATTCGAGCCGTGCTATTTGTTTATTTGGTTGTCTGGTTTGGGTTTTGATTTGGCAAGCAGAGAGTGTAGTTTAAGTTATTTCTCAGATCATACTCCTTTGTGTAAAATGTTTCAGTAACTAATTGTTTTCTAAAGCAAGGAAATGGGTTTTTCAACCAAAACACATTGTATTACAATGAGGCTGCCTATTGCACAAATGAGAAAAGAACACGAGAGTCGATCAACCTCCAAAACCAAGAATTGGAAAGAATATTTTATTAAGGGAAAGCTGGTAAAATCACTTAAACATTTTTAAACATTTCCAAAGGGACCTTACAGGCTCTACTATAGTTCAGCACTGTGAGTCAGTATCCTCATCTGTATAAGGTGTTAGTGATCCAAAATGCAACATCTCCTGTGTTATGAATTGGCGGGGACAAACCTCACACACATACAAACCACACACACAAACACAGAAATTAAAATAGTTCCCAATTTATGTAGCCAAAGATAATGAAATTTACCAGAAGTGTGGGGGCCCCTCTGGGCAGGAGCTAAAGTCAACTGTGCCATTTGCACAGTGGGACGCAGAAATCAAGCCAAGGCAACAGCACTCCTTGTCAGTAGGAAGCAGTCCTCATAGTTTATTCACAAGAAGGAGAATTTTTGCTTTGACTGCAAAATATTCTTGATACTTTGCATTTAGGATTCTGTCCCCCCCCCAAAAAAAAACAGGAGCAATCTCATTATGGATATGCAAACAGGCAAAACTCCCAGATTCATCATCTTCACACCTCCGTATTTTCTCAATGAAAATACCAGAGCCACACAAATTTATAAGATCCACTGCAGCATCATCCAACAACCTGGAAGGCCCTGCCCTAAAGCAGAAGTGTTGGTATTAAGCACAAGTCACCCTATGGCTTTTTCATCTGCTTGCTGAAAAGCTCTGATGGAAAAGGTTGTTAGATGTGGGTTGTCCTTGCTAGATGACCACACCACAGTATCATGGTCTTTCTCTTTTCATGCATCTAAGCGTTGTTTATAAATGGCTGTCATGGTGACCATCAGATTACAGAAATGCTCTAAATAAGTGTTTGTGTACTGCTGTCACTAGAAGTGTTACCAAGAGCCATGGTGATCATGGCAGATGGTTTCATGGTTGATGGTTTCAAGTCCACATGCAAGTGTTCTGCCCTGAGTTGGGGAAGGAGTCTAAAGAGACTGGTTCCTGTCATCCCATATGCCGATAGGTCCTATACAAAAAGCTGAGAATATATTAATAACGAAAGTTTTTTTAAGGGAAAGCTGGTAAAATCACTTAAACATTTTTAAACATTTCCAAAGGGACCTCACAGGCTCTACTATAGTTCAGCACTGTGAGTCAGTATCCTCATCTGTATAAGGTGTTAGTGATCCAAGTCCCCTGATTGTAGGAACTTAAAACCAAAGCCTGCAGTTCCACAGACAAAGGCAAACACTGGAACTGTCAGTAGGGTATCTATGTGGAGGGTGCCCTGAATGGATGGATGAACACTGACTTGAAGGCCAAAGCAGGAAGTACATAAGAACAGTCACACATATTAGCTGTGGAGCCCTCCCCTGTGGTATCTATGTGCAGGGTGCCCTGAATGGGTGGATGAACACTGACTTGAAGGCCAAGGCAGGAAGTACATAAGAAGAGTCACACACATTAGCTGTGGAGCCCTCCCCTGTGGTATCTATGTGGAAGGTGCCCTGAATGGATGGATGAACACTGACTTGAAGGCCAAGGCAGGAAGTACATAAGAAGAGTCACACACATTAGCTGTGGAGCCTTCCCCTGTGGTTTTTCATTTGACTGTCTGGTCATCTGAAAGGTAAAGGCAATGGATTATTTGATCCGGCCCCCCACCCCCAACCCTGTCAATATGGTTTCAATAATGCCATTGAGACTATAATCTAAAAAACCTATTGTCTCTTCCTAGGGACTAGGTTCTTGAATCTGCTTTCCTTAGAATTTTTGCCAGAAATGGCTATGCTATCTAGCACCAACATATTGCTATACTTTTTATTTGTATGAGTTATTGGAAACAGGAAAAGATCAAGAATGAATCAAACATCCCACATATGCACTGCATGTTTTTTTCTAACATACTAATATTCTTTCAGAACCTCATAGTATCCATGTATATTATAAATAGATGCATTTCTCAGAATTTCAATAGAGTTTTTGATCAAGAGTGAGATCTTCATATCCCCATCGATACAAAGTCAGAAAAACCACATTGGGTTCTTTGAATTGGAGCTTGCATAATTCTCAAGGCAAACTCTGAGTAGTCTTACTCCCCTGCAGATTCAAAATCAGGGTGGCAGGGATCAGTTTTGTGACAATCGCCAACTTACTAGATATCTCTAGCATCTATTAAGTGTTCTATATCAACATAGGCACAGACAAAATGCATATTTCATAAAGAAATAATGTTAAGAATCTTTTTTGATTCTTTTTTTGAGTTGGGGTCTCCCTTTAGTCCCAGCTGCCCTGGAGCTTTCTATGTAGACCAGGCTGGCCTTGAACTCACAGAGATACACCTGCCTCTGCCTTCAGAGTGCTAGGATTAAAGGCATGCACCACCATGCCTGGCTGATAAGAATCTCAAGAGCTGTTCTTTCCTGTCTAAGAAACTAAATAAGAAAAAGAAAGATGATCAGGAATAGATCTATTTTAACAGCACCTTAAAAAAATTCTAGGCAAGCAAACCAAACCTGTCCACATGACCTATCCGAGACTGTGTGACCGACATGGCTGACACCAAGGAACAGAAGTACAGCCTGTGGTTAAAAGGACAGTGTGTACTACACAAAGGTCTTTTGTCAGACAACTTCAGAATTGGATAACATGTCCCCAAAAGTATGCCAGTGGTTCTGCACCTTGCCCAGGAAAGGATATGAAATCCACAAATTCCAGGGAAAGCAATGATCTCATATACACTAATATATATATATATGGCCAACATGTTTTAAATATGATGTATTTAAATTTCTTAAAAATGGAGCTGAGCTGGAAGTGTAACTTAGTGGTAGCGTAATTGCCTAGCACACAAAAAGTCCTAGATTTGATCCCCAACATCACACACACACACACACACACACACACACACAAATTAATAGGATAAATTTTAGCAAGACCAAAATGTTCATTGAAACATGATCCTATTGGAATGAGAAAAAAAGTAAGACCAAATGTGAGTTTTGATTACTGTATTATGAATATTGTCATATAGGCAAACACTAAAACTTAAGAAGATAGAATTGTCAGGAAAAAAACCCTGAAATTAGAAGGTTATTTCCAAAAACTGTAACTGCATCTCTTTTAAAAATTAGAATCCAGACTAGCTAAACATGATGCTGATATTATAAAACTCTACTTTTGTGGAAACTAGAAAACACCAAAGTGTATGGGTTAAACCAAATGTCCCTTATGTCCTTCCGCGAAGGCAATTCCTAGACATTCTAACTTGAGAGTAACTGCTTACCGGAAACCTAAAATATCAGAAGACCCACAGTTTACCAAACACATTCTCGTAATTCTGGCCTACTATGAGAGTGCAATAAGGGAAAATTCATTTGGTTTTTCATTATCACAATTTATTAAGCACCAGTGAACACCAAGAGGCAGGAACTGAGGGACTAGAAAGCCGGTTTCTGCCACAAGAAAGCTGGTGGCCTCAAGTGTCGGCAGTTCCTTCAGTCTCTTCCTCCTGGCAATGGAAAATACCAGATTTCATGGCTGCAGACATGTTCTCATCAACAGGAATGCTCCCTATTGGGAACACATGGAATTCAACATAGAAGAATGATTGTTATCAAAATGATAGCAATCCTGTCACCTCAGGGGAAAGCAGGACACATTGAATGGAAACTTTGAGTTCACTGTCTAGAGCTTTAGAAGTCCAGATGAGCGAGGTGAGCAGGGCTCTGAGGAAGGTTCTTGGGAAAACTAGCTTTCTCCTTTCTAGATCCCTGCCCCGAGGAGGCCAGACAAGTAACCGAGAGACTTCCATTTCACGAGACTGACCAAAAAGGGCCTGGTACAGGCTGTGGCATATCATGTATTCGAAGAGAAGGAGGTTGCTCTGTCTGTGGGAACCTTCAGATCAAATTCTTTGGGGGAAAGAGAAGAAATATTTTTAGAAGATCACTATACTTTCTGATGTGGGCTAACAGACACACCATGCTTCCCACAATCCATTGCTGCTGCAGACAATGCTCTGCGGAAGCTCTTCAGTTCTCTTGCATATGTTCCCAAAGTATCTTTGCTTTGCTTTCTGAGGTTTGGGACATTGTGAAGAAGTTGTCTTCACTTGTCTCCAAAAGCAAACTATGTCCAGAGTGAACTTTAAACCAAGTACCTTTTCTGTATCTAAACTAACCCAAGATTCTCATGTGCTGATGCCCTATCATTCAAAACTGAGCCAATTGTCTCCTACACAGGGCAGCAGGTAGCATCTCACTGGTATCCAGCTTAAGAAATATTAAGGGTCAGGTTATCTGTTTAGCTTTCATAGTTTTGGAAACCATGAAATGATCATGGCAGTGATAAAGAAATGGGGAGGATATAGAGATATCTTGTATAAAAATTTGAGACACTCAAAAATATTTAACTCTTTGAGCCTATTTTAAGTTTCTTTTTTATTTTTTTTTTAATTTATTGTTTTAGATATTTTTGTACAAGATTATGTTACAAATTGAATCTAGACCCATGTCCCCCTCCCAACCTTCCCACCCCACCAGATTCACCCTTTCAGTCAGTTCTTTGATGCAGTCTTTTCTGTTGTTCGTGTTATTATTGTTCTTTCCAATATGCGTCACTCCCAACCAGAAATGTTTACAACTAGGTTATTGGCGCTAGCATCCACAGATGAGGGATACCATTCGTCGTCCTTTGTTTTTCTGGGACTGAGTTATTTCACTTAACATGATATCTTCCAGTTCCATCCATTTACCTGCGAAGTTCATGATGTTGTCTTTTTTTGCTGCTGCATAGAGCTCCATTGTGTAGATGTGCCACATCTTCTCCATCCACTCGTTAGTTGAGGGGCATTTGGGTTGGTTCCAGCTTTTTGCTATTGTGAACAGAGCTGCAGTAAATATAGCTGTGCATGTATTTCTGCACTAAGATGAGTCTTGTGGATATATACCCAGGAGTGGTATGACTGGGTCAAATGGCAAGCTCATTTTGAGTCTTCCAAGGGTTCTCCACACTGCTTTCCATAGTAGTTGTACAAGTTTACATTCCCACCAGCAATGGATGAGTGTTTCCCTTTCCCTACAACCTCTCCAGCACTTGGTATCATTTGTTTTCTTGATCCTAGCCAGTCTTATTGGAGTGAGATGATATCTTAAAGTGGTTTTAATTTGCATTTCCTTAATTATTATCAATGTTGAACACTTTTTAAGATGTTTCTAAGTCTCTGTTCAGCTCTTTGCTCCACCTTTTGAGTGATTCTTTTGTTTTCTTTCTTCTTTTTTTTTTTTTTGAGTAGTTTATATATTCTGGAAATCAATGCTTTGTCAGATATATCTGCGGTGAAGGTTTCCGCCCACTCTGTGGGTTTTCTCTTCATTTCCTTGATTGTTTCTTTTGATGTACAGAGGCTTTTCAGTTTAATGAGGTCTATTTTAAATTTCACATGAGACAATCAACTATGTGTAAAGCCCTTAGCACAGTGACTGGCACACACCCAGGACTGTTGTGGGTTATTCATATTCTGTATTTTGCAGTACATATAGAATCTATTAGATTAGTTAGTGATATTACTTATGGAAACCACACCAGAAAATGTTTTCGGGAAAAAAAGCCTGGTGAAGATACAATCCAAATACTTCATGACAGAAGCAGGCACTTTACTTTTTTAGTTTTTCTTTAGTTGTGTACCTGTCCATAACTAAACATAATTATTTTTCCCATCAAAATGTGGGAGAAGGAATATATTGAAAGGAATAGCAAGAGAGTTCATTCCCAGCAGCTAGGCTAGGAATGTGCTTTCGGACAAAGCACCAGACCTTGCAGTAGTCTCCCTAAGAGACATTGAAAAGGGCTGGAGAGATGGCCTAGCGGTTAAGAGCACCGACTGCTCTTGCAGAGGACCCGGGTTTGATCCCCAGCACTGACATGGCTGCTGAGAACCGTCCGTAACTCCAATTCCAGGAGAATTCCAGTTCCAGGGGAATCCGATGCCCTCTTCTGACCTCCATGGCATTGCACAACACGGGTGTACAAACCTACATGCAGACAGTACATTCATGCACATAAAATAAATAAATAAATAATTTTTTTTAAAAAGAAAAAGAGCTAATTAAATATGAAAAGAAAGTCAAATGTGTTGGCATGACTACTTAACATGCTTTCCATAAATGGAGCATCTTCGGGAAGAAATTGAAAACTTGCTCAACTTCTTCCTAGAGACTTCCCCCCGGCCTCTAACAGCCTCAACTTTAGCATCTCTTTAGGGAAGTTGTGCCTAGTATGTAGATGTAGAATCATAGACATGAGTCATATTGTCATAGTATCTGAAATGGTCAGAGCACCAAGGAACCTTGAGCACCCCAAGGAATCATCTCTCTTTTTATATCGGTAAGTAGAAGCTCGGAGAGGAGAGGATTCTACCAGAACTTTTGATAATTAAGCAGAGATTTAGGCCAGGCATTGAGGCCTTTAATCCTAGCACTCTGTGAGTTCAAGGCTAGCCAGGTCTACATAGTGAGTTACAGGACAGCTGGAACTAGAGAGAGACCCTGAAAAAAATAATAAAACAACAGCAACAACAACAACAACAACAAAAAAGACAAGAGATTGAGTACCAGAGTAAATCTAGATCTCAGGTCTCCTGACCCCTGGTCCAGATGTTAGGGACAAGGAATTATTTCCAATGAACCCAGATGGTAAATGAAAATTTCCTACATCCCTTGAGAAACTTCTGAACCAGACTTTGTGAGACTTCATCTCTAGGACTGATGCCCCCGTGTTAGTCTTACTTCTTAATGTCTCCTGTCTTCAAAAAGCCTAGCAAAACTTCCTGTTGACAGGGCACAGCTGGCGAAAGAAGAAACAGCCTCTTGGCCGGCCATGGGTGTTCCTCCTTTCTACCCCTTGAACTAACTTGTTCCCTTCCTTGTGCTGCTGGGCTGTACTGTTTCTCCTGTTGACTCCGTCACTCGGACTCACTCAGCTCCAGTCACACCTCAGTTTGCAGTCTCAGATACACACCTACCAAATGGAGTTTCTCTGTGGGTTTGATTTATGGAAATGGGAAATGATTTCTTTGGGAATCTGAATTGTCACAAACTTCCTTTTCTACAAAAATTGTCTCTTTGCGCTGGGACATCTGGGTTTCCTCTGAGTATGGCCTGGTTCCTTTCATTTTGTCTAGGGTATCAGATCATAGCCACGTACTTTCCGACCAAAAGCTACATAGAAGCAAAGCAATTCTGCTTGTGGCATCTAATGTCTGTGTCAACAGGATATTATATGGGGGAGTAAAAGGGCCCCTCAGGGGTCATGTGAGGGTCTTCAGAGGAGGTTACCACTGAGGCTGTGCTGACACTCGTCTATGTTAAGCCCATTAGTAGGATGCCTTAGTGATTCTGGGTTGGCCTGATCCCAAACCTCCTGAAAGATTCAAAGAAAAAAGTGATAAATTCTGGGGTAGTTTTAGTTGATGAAATTATTTTAAATGCTTTTCCAAGTCTTGTTCCTTTAAGTAGCACTCCTTTGAGATTAAGTGTTGGGGGGGGGACTGATTTTTTACATAGTAAAAAGTGAAGCCTATATAATTTGAGAATTGGCTTAAAATTAATTAGCTGAACCCATACTGAACTGCAATCAGAAACCTAAGAGTAGTGAAAAACAAAAGCATTTTCAATTTCAATTCTCTAGTCTCTTCCTCTGTCCACAAAACTGAAGTCTAGGAGGGGAGAGGTGCTTACCCTAAGCTTTCCTTATGCCTTATGAAGGCACACTTCATCCTTAATGGAAGCCCATGCGGTGGGTACCTCTGTGTTCATCTTATAGATAAAGAAATTGAAGCCAAAAGGAAGAGACTTGTGCAGGTGCCACATAATAAAAGAGAAAGAGCTGGAATTTGACCCAGAGTCATGAATATCAAAAGCTTTTTCTGCCCCTCTCCACAGCCCAGGGTCAGCAGTCTCGGAGGGCAGTAGAAATGCTTCTGCATCATGCTCTGTGTCCCCTAAGAAGTCACTGCCCTCCTCTGTGCAGTCAGCTTTCCAGTAAAGTGATCACAGGTATACTGGTGCCCTGGAGAGAAGAAGGGTGCCTGTGTCAGCTGCTCCCCTTGACTATTCAGCAGGTCCTGTGACCTGTGACTGGTTTCACAATCCAGCTGCCAGGGGCAGAAAACGATGCCACATGAATTATTCACTGGGTTTGTGTGGGAGCCCATTAGTCTGTGGAGTTTGGTGACTACAGTAATCCCACAAACACCCTTTGTTCTCTGTCCCCACAGATCTTCTGTCATTGTTTTTATCTAGCAGGGTTCAGAGGTCTGGTGTCTCTGCTGAGTCTCATCTTCTGTCTCTAGACTGTACCTTTATTTCAGGGCTTTGAAAACCTACAGAAATAAATGAGTCTTTAAAAAATGTTCTCTAAGAGGCCAAAAGCTCAGAGAAATTATATCTCTATTTCTCAATATTAAAAGACCCAGGTCTGCTAACTGGGCCCTTCTTTACCCTTCTGAAGACAGTTCAAGGGAAAGGGAAATGAGCTGTGCCCTCTCACCTTCCCTGAGAACTAAGTACAGGATTCAGGCAGTTTTTTAGTCCAATAGCATACCTGGGGCCTTCAGAGAGATAACTTGTGCCAGGTTTTAAAAAGCCAACTTAGAAGAATGGATGAATTTCCTCAGTTTTGCCAATCCTACCTGTTTGAAAAAAAAAAAAAAAAACACCTCTCCCCCTTGCTTTGGATAGAATGTTACTCTTTCCCCCCTTTCTCTAACTTAGAAACGCTGGAGAACACCCATCGTGAAGAACAGATTGCAGCTTCCGATAACGTGAACCACTGTATTTGATTTTAGGTTGGATTTTCTTTCACCCCTTCTTACGGCCTAGAATTCTGGTGCCTTGCTCCCTGCGCTTGTCTCCGTGCTACGAGTAGGCTCTCCACATTCTGGCTTACACGGGAACACAACTATTCCACAAGTGCCCTTTAGTGCTCTTTATAATATGATTTCCTGTAATTTTTAAACTGTACGTGTAATTTATATTCTGGCTCTGTCCAATATTTGAACAACTTTAATAAGTTGATTTCCATGTATATATATATATATATATTATGCAAACAATTCTTACTTGATTTTTTTATGTTCTATCTTAAACTCAATAAAGATGGCACCACTTATTAATAAATAGAAGTTTCAATGGCTCTGTAGAGAAATGTTATTTGCTTCAGAACATCTCTTTGAGGTTGTAGTATTTAGAATAAAGGACACTGGTTGATGCAACAGAAAAATCCCATCAATATCATGGCCTTACGCAACCAAGATTATCCAAATCAAATTCCATGTAGAATGTCTCAGTGCTAAAGAGGGATGCAACGATGTGGGGTACCTCTTGCATGGATGCTGATGTCCTGCAGCTCCTACTTTCTAGCCACCATACCCAGCTAGGAAAAGAGAAAACACAAAAGTCATACAGACTTCTACCTGTCTGGGACTCAGTGATTCATTGCATTTTCATTGGCCAACCTTGGTCAAAAGGTGCTGACAAACCTGGGAAATGCAATCTTTAAGCGAGCTCAGCTTGAAGAAATGTGCTGATTTCCTTGTCGGTCTTAGTGTGGTGGGAAGATCGACAAAGTGTAGTTGTCTCCAGGGAATAAAATCAAGTAGCCAAAAACTTCTCTTAGAAGTCTAAAGTTGCAAATATATGTGTGACAACAATTTAGTTGCAGAATTTGGCAAAAGTTTTCTTCTTAGTGGTTTGCCTTTCAAATGAATCAAACTAGAACATAGCCATTCTCAGTTGTGAACTGGATCATTGGCGAATACAATCCTTTCACAGGCCAGTTTACAACTCTGTTCCCCTAAACATGTGGATCTTTATAGTCCTCACTTTACAGCATCCTGGATTTTTTTTTCATGCCCAAACTCTTTTCAGTTCAAGAAGCACTTGTTTATTTACTTAATATTCACTAGAGGTCTACTATGTGCCAAACGTTGGAGAACAGTGGTTCACCACCTCATGGTGGGACTGTATTGGCCCTAAGACTGCCTTGATTCTGTGAGATGAACAACAATAGACACAATAGAGAGTCTGTGGACACCCTGAGCACAGTGCTGGATTGTAGTAGAGGTCTAGAAGCACTTAGAGAAAATGGGGACTGAGTGGGATACACTAGGGTGGTTTGCAAAGCCACCAAGAGGAAAGTAAGGGAGAGCATCCTGCTGGAACCTGGAAGGAGAATGCGAAAGAGCTGAGAGACAGGAGACAAGGTGAGTTCTATTGAAAGAAAGTCCTGGTGTTCATGATATCCTCTGCCTGTGGCACAGTGCACTGACATGATGCCCCTGGGAAAACAAGGAACATTCTTTCAGTAAGGAATCCAGTGTTCTTGGAATGCAGCATTGAAGGAGGAGAGGGGTCCTGGGAGACAAAGCCTTGCAGGTGCATTAGGTGTTCTGGAGCTTTCCAGCCTTCGTGGAAGAGATCACAGGGCAGGGACTGAATAGCTCCCTCTATCTAAGGTCTGAAACCCAACCTCCCTTCTGGCCTCTGATCCTACCACCACCGTCAGAGTGTATTTTAGGAGTTTCTCTTTCAGACAGAAAAACTTCCTAACTAGAGCCTGACAAGATTTCCCCAGCCCTGTTGTCTCCATTTTTGTCATTGACAGAAAGAGCTGTGTTCTCTAAGCTCCTCAGTAGTAAAGGCCATCCCCCAGGGCTCTGTCCCCAACCTCCGCCTCCAGCCCTGTACAGTGATTTCCTGATGGTCCCACCCTGGTTCAAGCCAGATACCTCAGATTCAATCTGGAATCTCCATTCGTCCTCACCACATACTACCTGACCTGTCTCCCTCATTAGTCTCCCCATAATCCTCTTCTTACCACATGCCCCCTTCCTCTTCTCACTGAGACATCTGACTCTAATCTCCTGCCCATCCCTTACAGTTCTGTGATAACAACAATCCTATAAGAAACAGAAATCCATGACAGGCATGGTGACACACTCCTTTAATCCCAGTACTCAGGAGGCAGAGGCAGGCAGATCTCTGTGAGTTCAAGGCCAGCCTGGCCTACATACTGAGTTCCAGGCCACCTGGGAAGACCATGTCTCAAAAAGACCAAAAGAATAAAAGTTTTTAAAAAAGAAATAGAAATCTAACCCTGTTGCTACATGGATTAAACAGTCCTTTTCTATAATACCTATAGTTAAATTCTTTGAAATGTTTATTTAGAACACTAAATCACCACTGATGGTCAGCCATGTGTCACCCCACCCTTACCTTCCAGTGAGTTCCACATTCTTCACCCACTTCCATACCCTTCATCTACCCAAACTGTGTTCTTCTTTTTCATAAAACCTGACACTCCCCAGACACAGCAAGCTGCTAACTGAAAATGCTCTAAGGAACACCATTTCTATTGCCAGGGAAATACTCACCATGTATAAGACTTTGCTAAGACATCGGTATGTTAAGGAAGTCTTCTGAGTCCTTCATCTTCTGGATCACATTTTCATTTTCCTTCGACTGCACTGCACAGACACCTACCAGACACCTACTCATGGTACCCTGGCTGCTGTGGTATCTGCCTTCCCTCTACCACCTCCACTTCTGGCCTGGAAGTTGCCTGAGGGTAGAAATTTCTATAACTGAGAAAGTCTCTAAGTCAGCATGGGCTTGGCACTGTCCATATAAACTAATGAAGGGAAAATCAGTGCTAAGGACCTTGTGCATCTGCAAAGAATCTTATTTCTTCTGTAGAAGTAGACATGGTATGCCTCTCCAAAGTTCATCTGTTAGACATAGAAAAAACAAAAGCAGTTATGTGTTAAGCATTTACATGTTACAGACATTTTGCTGTTTTTCCATGAATTGTCTCATTTCATCTTCACAGCAGCCCTCTTGAGTGTGGAACTGTTATCTGCCACATTTTGTAGGTTGGAACACTGAGGCTTAGGGAAGTTTGTCCACTTACCCAAAGTCACACAGCTAGTAAAGGTAGGACCAGAATTTGAATTCAGGCAGACTACTTCCAGAATTTGGATTCTTAGTCCTAATTAATGAGGAACTTTTACATGAATTAGTGTCTCTTAACTATGTAGGGAACAGATTATTCTACCTTCATTGAATGAAGTCTGCTCATTCAACCTCTTCCCCATTTGTACCCCAGTAACTTAACAATGTATATATCTGTCTGAGACCAAAAAGGAGAAAAAAGTCACTTTAATAATAGAGAATGTAGGGAGACCCTGTCTCAAAAATGCCAAAAAAAAAGGAAAAAAATAATAGAGAACTTAAGGTGTGTGTGTGTGTGTGTGTGTGTGTGTGTGTGTGCAGCCATGCATGTGTGGCTGTGTATGGATGGAAAGGGTCATTGTCAAATACCTTCTTCAATCACACTCCACCTTGTTTTTGGAGACAGGGTCTCTCAGTGAACCTGGAGCTGTCAGATTCTGCTGGGCTGGCCAGCCAGAAAGCCCCAAAGATACTGGCTTTTTTTATACAGGTCCTGGGGATCTAACTTAAGTCTTCATGCTTACACAAGCACTTTAGTGACAGCCATCTCCTTGGCCCTGAAGTTGGGATTTTAATAAAGGGCCTGCTTATGAAGATTAGCCGAGGTTTTGGTAGGTCATTGGAGCAACAGGACACCACAGAGCTAGCAACACCATGGAGCTTTTAGCATGAAACCTTAGCACCCCTACCCTTGCAAGGTCAGACCCCGGGGAGCTGGTCTTTGTGAGAAACTTGGCTCAGTTCAACAGGAACTGCCCCCCCCGTTTTATAAAATGGGCCAAATAATTGTTCTAAGTATGAACAGGAACCTGAGAGGTTCTATTCTTCACTGGCTGAAGGCTGCCCCCTGATTTTAAGGGACACTCAGTGGTTACTCTGTGCTACCACTGAGCGAGCTCCAAGATGCTAACACCTTCATATAGAGAAGAGGGGAGACATGGTCAATGAAGGTGGAGAGCTGTCCACAGAAGAACTGTGCCTCACCCGCAGGCAAGCTCAAAGGCAAGGCAAGAGAGATCTGGGGCAGGCACTATGAGTGTGTGGCACACGAGCCCATTTAAAAATCCTACCTACCAGGACAACTAAAACCACTCTGAGACTCAAAGGACAAAGTTGGGTAACCCTAGGCAAGCTGGTCCTGATTCTCAACAGCAGGATTCATGGTGCCTGGAGCCTTTGGGAACTGGGGTAAAGGCCATCATTCTTCTGCTACAAGGTCAATGTCCAGCTGCAAGGCCCACGTCTGTGATATGATGGACCTATGGTGACTTTTCAGTTTTGAGAGCACTAACTGCCTCGTAGCCATGTGCTCCTTCACTAACAAAACTCTTGGTTTCAGACAACTACATTATAGATAGAGCTGTAAGTTTATATCCCTGAGAAAATAAATCCCTTCCCATTTGCACAAATGGAGCCAAACCCCATTCATAACCTCACAACACAGATACTCCTGGGAATCCAGTACTGTTCCCAAGAATGTCAGGTTCCTACATCAAGCATCGACATCCAATTGACCCAGGGGACGTGTAAGGTTGTTGCCCTGGGTCCTGCCCACATCTGGTCTGGAAACTGTCCCAGCAGTCTGCCTTCTGCTTGGCTCCTGGCAGGTCAGTCTTAGAGGAGTCCAGGGCTAAGGGAGTTAGCAGAGGCAGGAGAGTGAAAGGGAATTAAAGTAAGAACAGTTGCATCATTGAGGGCCAGGTGGGCTATTGTTTCTCTTATGAGGTGGAAGGGAAGACTCTGCAAGACTTTGAGCAGAGAGATAATGAGATCTTCTTTATATTGAAAATAGCTTCTATGGCTGCTGTATGGAAAATGCACTGAAGGGCACAAAAAGAAAAGCAGGGAGATCAGTCAGGAAGAGCCTCCTGTTAGAATAACTCAATGGGAACCATGAGTGGCTTGGACCAACAGGGGTGGTGAGGAGCACAAGGTATCTGGCACATCTGAGAGAGAGCTGGGGCCTGGGGAGATGCCTCAGTGGCTAAAGCCCTTGCCAGGCAAGAGTGAGGATCTGTGTGTCTCCAGATTCCACAGAAAACTAGATGTGATAGTGCACATCTGTAGCCCCAGTGCTCCTGTGGAAAGATGGAACAGGAGAAGCCCCAGAAGTTCATGGGCCATCTAGCCTGGCATACTCAATGGGAAAAAAACAAGAGATCCTTTCTCAAACAAAGGGGAAGGCAAAGACCAGTACCTGAGTTGTCCCTGGACCTCCACATACATGCCATGGCATATATACATACAGGTAATACACACAAAGATGAAAAACATAATGCAAAGAGCAAGTCAGCAGAACTGATTGATCAAATGGGTGTTATATATGAAAGAAGGATCTAGAATAGTTTTAAAGCATTTCATTTGAGTGCCTAGCAGAGTAGACATCATTCACTGAGATACAGTGATTGAGAAATGAGCAAGTTTTGCAAGAAGGTCATAAACTTGGTTTTATATATTACACTGGAAATGCATACAAGATATTTGTTGGAAATATACAGTAGATATTTGAATGTATAATTAAGAAGACTATTCTGAGACCAAGATATACTGCTGCTTGTATCTCTATCTATGTCTAGATAATATATATCTGTAGCTATGAATTCATGTTCTTATGTATAACATTTGAAACCATGAGACAGAGTGGAACCACCTAGTGATGAAGTATATAGTGGACTGAAATGGAAAGATGAGGAGGAAACAGCAAAACGAGGCTGAGTGTGAACAGTTAATGAAGCAAAGAAAATCAAGAGAGCATAATGTTGAGGAAGCCAAGCCCAGAGAGCATCCCAAGGCAGGAGAGATAGCTAAGGGCCTAAGTGCCATATGGTGTTGGATGATAGAAGGTTCAGCCACTTGGAAGTCCTGGGGCCCATGCTAGAGTCAGTACTCATTGGTGTGGGCTTGAGTTAGGAGTAGGAAAGGGGATGAGGCACTGAGCCAAGGCAATCCATCTGAGAAGTGTCACTACAAAGGGAGAGGAAGCAATGGAGAGTGAGCTGTATGGGATGTAAGCACACTAGGAAAGTTTTAGTTTTTATGTGTTTTAATGGGAAAATACAGCAAATTTGCACAATTGGGAAAATGAGCTTACAGTAAAGAAGAAATGGTTGGTGGAAAGTGGGTGTCATCTTTTGCAAAAGCCTCATCTTTGTGGGGCCTGATACTCCATTTGGCTGGAGCATTAAGGGGGCCTGGCTTTTTGCCCTGAATACCTGCAAAGGCCAAGGATCAATCCACCCCTGCTTGCAAATTGATAAGCCAGCCCTGAAGCTCTGCTTTGTGGATGGGACAAAGGGTGCCATGTTCTTGCGATATCTAAAGAGCATATCTTGATTTCGAGAAGCAATTGGAGCCTCTGCCTATTCGTGCCTTAGCATGATTTCCCATGCACCCTCCTACCCCCATTATCACCAAAAGTGTGCCAGATGCTGTTATATAAGACCCCAAACTCCTGCAAATAAAGAAGCTTTGGTCCATTGCGGCCAGCTCCCAGGTCTTTGACGAGTCAGGTTTACCAGCCTTCGAGTCCTTTCCTTCTTCTCCCTTCCCCCTACCCCTTACCCCCCACCTGCACGACAAGGCTTTAGGTGGGTGGGGAGGCTGGAGCAAGTGTCTCTTGTGGACACCCAGGAACCCCACTGTCCCTCAGACTTTCCATCCTTAGGGACAAGAAAGAAGGCAGTCATGAAGGAAGACATTAACTTACAGTGCCTCGAGAACAGAAGATGCAGGCCTGGAGAGATGGCTCAGTGGTTAAAGGCACTGGTTGCTCTCAGAGGACCTGGGTTTGGATCCCAGCACCTACATGTGGCAGCTAATAACCGTCTGTTCTAACTCCAGTTCTAGGGGATTCAAAGCTCTCTTCTGACCTCCAAAGGGATGGTATGACATGGGTGCACTTACATACATGCAGGCAAAACATTTGTACACATAAAATTAAAATAATAAATGAAATGGGTTTAAAAAAAGAGTAGAAGGTCTGGTGAGACATACTGGAAAATACACATGGAAGGCCCAGGAAGTCAGAAAGAAGATGGAATGGGAGCAAGGGAGCCAAGAGCCTTTATTGGTGTCTTCTTGGGAAAGAACTGGCAAAGCATGGTAAGCAATGTCAGGGTTCAGCTTGAATCTATCAACAGGGCTCTGGTGTGGCCTCGCCCAGGAGAAGAGAACAGTGGTTAGTGGCTCTCAGCCAGCTGGGAGAGTTAGTCAGGGAGTGGGCTTTAGATCCGTCACCTTGCATTTGCAAAGCATGCTCCTGGGAGAAGAGGAGTTTGTCCACAAGGAGAAGAGCAGCCTTCCCTCAGTCAGAAAGTTCCCAAGAGGTCAGAACATCAAGCAATAAACTGTGAATGGATCTGGAGCTGCAGTCAGGGCAGCACTGTGGGAGCTCCAAGATGTCAGGATTTAGGATTTTCAAGAGAACACAGTTAGCACCATTTTGTGCCCTTTTTTTTTTTTTAGCCAGGATCAACTTGTCCTCAAGTGCCACAGTGACTGGGAAGCAGGAGATGAGATAGGCCTGGAATCTGTCCTGGAAGGGCAAGATGCTTCTGACCTTGGAACTCCAGATCTTAGAACAGCATTCCTATAAGAGATTCACTACACTGTGGGCTGGGGACACGCTCAGTGGATAAAGTGCTGGCTGTGGAAGTATGACGACTTGAATTTAGATCTCAAGAACCCTTGTAAAATGTAGGCCGTAGCAAGTATAACCCCAGAGCACAGAGGGTGGGGGCACAGAGAAACTGGATCCCAGAGGCTCATTGAAACCATGAACTCCAGGTTCAGTGGCAGACCCTGTTTCAAAAACTAAGGTAGAGGACTGGAGAGATGGTTCAGTGGTTAAGAGCACCCAGGTTTGATTCCCAGAATCTACATGGCAGATAACAACTGTCAGTAACTCCAGTTCCAGGGGATCAACACCCTCTTCTGACTTATGTGGACATGGCATGAAACAGTTACAACCACCTACATGCAAGCAACACATCATTCATACATACAAAAAAAATTAAAGAAAACTAAGGTAGACACTGTGGGAAGACATCCAGTGACCTCCCTTCCACATAAGCAGAGGTGGATACACCTGCAGATCTCAGATAATGCTGCCATTGGATGCTAGACCACAGTCCCCAGGACAGATCAGTCAGCTTGTGAGCAAGGCCTGCTGAAGCCACTGTGAGAGGAGGTATTCTAAGCTCTAAAGAAAGACACTTGTGTCCTTCACCTTGACTATCTGTTTTATTCCACTTGTAAAGTTAATTTGTTCAGCAGGGATGTCGGAGCTAGGACTTGAAACTGACATCAGAGAAAAGGAAAAGCTCCTACCTTGGAAAAGGAATGGAGACAGAGACAAAGAATTCTGCCCAGCCTAAAGCTTCCCCCAGGAAAGGACAACACTGCATCACAGATAAATACACATATCTTCCATTTGTCTTCTGGTTTTCTATATGTTGCAATACATCCACAGACATGGTGAGGAGGAACCTGAACTGTTTCCTACCTTTAGTTTGGCCAAACTGTAAATAAATCCATTTTTCTTTACTAATTCTTGTTTCCTATATTCTTTTGGAATATTGGAAAACTAAAGTGGTGCATAAGAATCTAAGTAAATGTTGAGTAAGAAGCTCAAGAGCATCTCTGCATGGTCAAAAATGTAATGTTTCTGCAGCCAGTAAAACAGGCAAATTCCTGCTCACTCAGATAAACAGACCATCAGTAGCCTGGTGCTGGAGTTCCCGGGCACAGGTTCGGGTTCGATCAAATCATAGTGCCAACTGACAGTAAAAAGTCAGTGTCAAACATTTTTATTTTAGAACTGCAGTTAACAACGAAATGTGGACCAGTCAGGGGATGGTAGAGGAGGAGGTGTCGCGTCGTGGCCACAGGGACCATGGAGACCAGGCTTGAGAGGTAGCTAAGAAAGGACAGAGGATGCTCAAAGCTAAATCTCAGACCCGAGTCTCTGTGGAATCAGTGTATTATCTCAGAATAGTAGAGGTCAGGACAGTAGAGGTCAGATGGAAATCTGTGTGAATTTTCTAGCTCAGAGACAGTTCAGTCTTCACTTTGAATTCTGAGGAAAATGAGGCTTAGAAAAGTTAATCAACTTGCCCAAAGCCACACAGCCATGGAGCCACAGACAGGGGACAGGGGACAGGGGACCAGTGCTCTGGCCCTGTTGTGGCTGTCTCATCCGGAACTGTTATCTTTAGTACAGGAAAAAAAACAAACAAACCAAAAGATCAGAAATACAGACTTCCTAAGCAGATAGTGGGTGGCCACTGTCAAATGCTTGCCACAAACCAAGGCCCATGTGACCCTCACATCCACAGAGCAATCCCTCACAGTGGCCGCTAGTGTTGGTCTCTGTTTTGGGAATGAGAGAAGTAACTTTGAAGTAACCAATAATCTCTCCAAACAGAAATTCTGCAGGACTGGAAGCCAGGACCTTGGCTTACTTATTGGGACAGTTCTGTGGTCTCAACTTATGAAAAACAACTTAACTTGATAAGGTAGTTTCATCCAACACAGGCAGCAGCCATCAGTCCTGGTATTTGTTTATGTAACTTTTATGTCAATAAAATATTCTTTGATCTTTTTCAACCATTTAAAATTTGAAAATTCTCCTGAGTTCACAGGCCTTGGGCACACAGGCAGTTGGCCCTCAGCTCTCTGCTCTAGGAACCGGCCAACTGTGACCTCAGCCATCGTTCATTCTTCAGACTTCCTATGGCTCAGTGCCCATTCATGCCAGACTCAGAGGCCTCCAGGACAGGAAGGGAGAGTCATCATCTGCTCACTGCTGTTCCGTTCCCTCTACGTGATAATTACTGTCAGGAAAGTTTTCCCATCCCTAGATGAATCGCTGCTTTGTCACTCAGCTCACGGATTCTATTGAGCTTATCACACAGGCATTTTTCTCTGATGGAACTGATCCTTTTTCACTGCTCAGAGTTTGGGGAGGATTATGATTACATTTTTCTTCCAGAGGATTTAAAGCAAAGTTATCGAGCCTTCCCCCACTCCATCCCTGTATCTTTCATTAAGAACTCATATAAATCCTCCTGCTTCAATCTCACTGCTAATCTTCCTGGCTGCCTCAATTCCTTGAAGTCATTCATCCCACTCAGGAGTCGGGTGAGTTGTATACTGTAGATATTTTAAACCGCCTTTGGTCTCCTCACCCCACAAAAAGGGAAGTCTGATAAGGAATGCTGTAATTCCCGAGCTCTGGCTCACAGATGCTGAATGAGAGGGGAGGAGTTTCTGCCATCTCATATCTACACTGTGTTGACTGAAGACTCTGTCCCTTGATCACAATCTACTGCTTTCCATTTTCCTTTAAGCTATTGATTAGGATCTTAAAGCATTCACGGGCCCAGTTGGAGGGTGGCTTGTCCTTACTTCTAAGATAAAGGAAAAATGATCTTCAGTCCCAGGAACTGGAACAAGAAGCAAAGAATGCCTCCAAGACATGGGTAGTAGCAGAGAAACTGCTGGAAAGTTTGGCTTTTAGAGCCAGCAGTCATCACCTGCTTTCTAGTGCACATGCCTTGGACTGGCTGATCTCTGGACTTTCTAGTGCACATACATGCCTTGGACTGGCTGATCTCTGGACTTTCTAGTGCACATACATGCCTTGGACTGGCTGATCTCTAGACTTTCTAGTGCACATACATGCCTTGGACTGGCTGATCTCTGGACTTTCTAGTGCACATACATGCCTTGGACTGCCTAATCTCTGAGCCTCAGTTTCTTCTAACTGATGAACAAATATAATAGCAGCTAATTGTGAGGCTGGCTCTGAGAACAGATAGTTGTCATATGAAGAGCAGACTTTTCACCTCTTGCTCTTCCTAAAATTTTTTTTTGAAAGGACAACCCCTCATCACACATTTTGAGTTGTTCCGCAGGCTGTGGAGGCAACTGTCAAAGTTTTAAATCAGGGCTGTTGTCCACATCTTCTCTTTTATCTGAATGGCCATGAGCAGCTGTCAAGAGTCTTCTTCCTCTAGCTACTCTCCAGAAACCGAGCGCCGAGGCGGAGCCAGACGTTAGCTGAGCAAATGGCCATACGAATCTATGGAGAATTGAATATGTCACACTTGCCATGGCTGCTCACATCTCCTGACACATCTCTGTTTCTCCTCTTCATTGTCCACTGTGACTATTCCTCACTGAATGGGCATCTTCACCCCACACAGTGCAGTGGGAAAGGCAGGCTTGCTTGTGAGTTCCAATTTAATGTTTGGTCATTTGTGAACCTCAGTAACTGTAAGTAACCAAGTGGTTACTTAAGACCCTGGAGGTTTTGTCCTTACTAGTCATATTCCCACCACTAGACTGTTGTTGATAAAATACAGACTTACTGAAAATTAGATCCCTAAGACTCTTGAGTCGACCCTGGCCATTGGTGCCACTAACCCTTCTTAGCCCCCGTCCTGGAGAACGGCAGGTGCCTAACACTTCTGGTCATCAAAATGCTTGGAAACCATCGAGTTTGTTTTCAGCATCAGGTCCCTTTTATGGCTTTGTAGGTTGAGATCTTTGTGAACAGGGATAAAGAAAGGAACAGGTAAAAAGGCTGATAATTGAGAGACTGAAGGGCAAGTCTCAGGTCTTATCTGCTGCTTCATTTTGTTTCGTTTTGCTTTATTTTGGTTTGGTTTGGTTTGATTGTGTTTGGAATCTCTTGCTTTTTTGAAACAAGTCTCACAGTGCGTTCCAGGCTAGCCTGAAACTAGCTATGTAGCTAAGTTGATCTCAAACTCACAATGATCCCGCTAGCTCAGCCTCCTGAGCACTGGGTTTCCAGACATGAACCATCCTTCTCAGCTCAGTTCTCCTGGAGGAGACATGTGTGCAAGGGCTCCATGGCTAACAAGCAGGTCTTTCTAATTGTATATCAGGACTTATCTCCAACATGATAAGCATTCAAAATAATAGAGAGAGCATGCCCAAATACAAAGACTGAGTAAACTGTGCTATTGTAGAGAAAAACAATCAGCCAATCAACAAAAAAGCTGAGTTTCCTCTAGCCTTAGCACCAAAGATCCCAAAGAGGCAGCTAGATCCAGAGGCTAATGTGGTATTTTAATAAGAGGTCAGTAAGCATGTTGAGAAGTAATACATTTTTAAAAAGGGTCTTTTTTTCTGAGCTTCCAGAGATGATGCACTGTGGTGAGTACATGGAGAAACAAACTGAAAACAAGACTTATTTTGGAGAGGTTTGCTGTGGAGGCTCAGCCCAATGCCAATTTACCATCTTCTTCATGGCCATGAAACTCCTCCAGGAAAGAAGACAAAAAAGAAAGCGGCCTATGGAGGTCCAGTGTGCCCCCACATGGCGCCTACTCTACAGGGGCCCTGTATCTGTACCAGGCCAACTCCAGACCTAAGAACTCCAGTCAGGCCCCAGCGTTCCCCCAAAGCACAGGAAATGCCCTGCAACCAGGTGTGAATAGCCACAAAGTGCTGAAATTCCTCAACACCCTCCCGCTGCATGGCCTTGTGCATGGGTCAGGGGTTCCCATCTTTCTGTCTTCAGAACGTATCCAGAGTCTGACTGAGCCCATGTGGTGCCAGGCCCAGCAGCTCAAGTAGAGCTGGAATTTTGTTGAATGAAATGGAGCTTGGCTTCACTGAGAGAGGGCTCTGCATTTTTGATGTGCTGGGCTCAGGGAGATTGGAGTCTTCCTTTCCTTTTTTCCTGTTCAGACAGAGTTTAATTGAGCTAGGGCCATTGGAATAGGGCATCAACAGGTTGGAGGCAGTTCCTCCCAATGAAGGCAGAACTCCCCAGCCATTGAGAACCCCACCACATTTGGCAACAGAAAGAGTAAGCCGAAGCTGCAGAACCAGAAGGTGTGAGATGCTGTGGTGATTTGGATGAGAAATGTCTCCTATAGGCTCGATTATTTGGGTACTTGGTCCTCATTTGATAGATGGTTTAGGGAGGTCAAGGAATCTTCAAGAAGTACAACCCTGTGGGAGGAAGTATGTCACTTGGGGATACGGGGAGGCATGCTGTGGGAGTTCATAGCCTCTTTCCACTTCCACTTCACTCGCTGTTTGAGATGTAAGATGTGATCTCCTCTCTCAGCTTTCTGCTCTCCCTCCCAAGCCTCCTCTCCCTCTGGAACCATAAGCCAAAACAAAATCTTTCTTCCATTAAAAAAAAAAAAAAAAGAATTGTTGTCTTAAAAGAAATAAAGTTGAGCAGGTTTACTTGTAAAAGAAAGTTGTTAACATAATGATTAAAACAACAGGCAATTATTATTGGGATATAGATAACTACTTTCCCTGATACAGATTTATATTTGCTCATACTGTGAGTTTCTGTGGTAGTGCTGAGCCCTAGGACAGATACCGAAGATGAAGGGGAAGAAGAGCAAATGCAATAGGATGAAAATAGTTAGAATACCTAGGCACCTACCCTAGTCTGGAAACTGTTCATGATCTCCTTTAATTCCAGAAAATATCTGCAACTGTCTGTTTGATACACAAAGGCCAGAAGATCAGGGCAATGTTTGCCATTGGGATCTAGGTCCCCCAGGAAAGGATCCTCACTTAGCTTTCCATACTGCCTTCCCACACCCACTTCTCTTATCCATGAGCTGGGCAGTCTTGAACTCACTGAGGAAAAACGTACATCAAGAAGTACTCTATGTGGCACATGGCACATGGAAAGGGCTCAATAAATGTTATCATCATTTCTTCTTTACTTTATCTGTTGTGCCATAGAGTAAATGTCCAGACATGGCTGGTAGACTGCTGCAGCACTGACCTACACCCACACCAATAGCATCCTCCTCTTTATGTGATGTACCTTTAGAGGATATTCAAGGAAACTGCATGAATGCCCCCAGAGTGTGTCTGAAGCCCCCTCCCATATTCCCAGATTTCCTGTAGTCACACAGGTGAGCCAGGAAGACACAGGCTGCAAGTAAATGTTTCTTCCTACCAAAGCACTTCAGGGTTGGTGCCTAACCCTCCAGCTCTCCCTTCCTATGGCCACATTGACCCAACAGCTAAGGAGTCTGCAGCTAACAGACTACTGGACAGAACTACAAGATGGTAGAGAGTCCACTAATTAAGTTCCCTCAGTCACTGTATGAGACAGAAGGCCTTCTGTAACTGTTTATAGTCAAATATGGAATAGAAATAAGAAATCAACTTTGTTGCAAAATTAAACCAGAAAAATTGTGGGGTTTGTTATCTCAGCATAATTTAACCTGTCCTGACTAGATTGTAATTCTAATGACTCGTCCTGTGTCACTTTCAAAGCATGCTCTGCATCAATACACCCGACAATCAAGCTAGTTTTTCTGAACTGCTTGCTGTTCTGCTCCCAGGTGGCCAAGCATCCCAGTATGCTTCACTTCCGGATACATGGTCCTGCAGTGACGCTGTGTTTGGGCTTCTTCGCATGTGTCCTGTCTCTCTGGAATGCTGGTGGGGCTGGTCAGTCCATCATGTCTGTTCTATGTCACAGTTGGAAATTATTGTGCTTTGAGAATCTCAGGAGCCAATATTGCAAACTGGAATATTTTTCTATTTCTTTGAGAATTTCATATATGAATACACTATATTCACATCATTTCATGTCTACATTTCCCTTGTTTCCTACAACTCCTCCATCATGCTGACTTTGGATTCATACCTTCTTACATAATTAATATGGTTACAGATATATATATATATATATATATATATATATATATATATATGAATATATATCCTATTGCATCTATTTAGGTTGCTCTAAGTATATAAGTTTATGCAGGCCACTTGGGATTAGATAACCATCCCTGGAGAAACATCTATTCTCCCTCCCTTGGCATCTGTTTACTGTCAACAGCTCTTCGTCTAACTGGGCGAGGGAGGTTGTAAAATTCCCCCCATGTCTGTTGGTATGTCAACCGGTGTTGTCATTATGCAGGTCTTGTTCAGGCGACCATATTGT
This sequence comes from Rhizomys pruinosus, assembly GCA_009823505.1. NCBI lineage: Eukaryota > Metazoa > Chordata > Mammalia > Rodentia > Spalacidae > Rhizomys > Rhizomys pruinosus. Next base: position 3,526,615 of record VZQC01000265.1, read on the forward strand.
TGAGAACTTATAGTGCAGCTTCCCTGTCCTGTCTAGACAACATTGTCTCACAGCTGTCATTTTGGTCCTCTGGCTCTTAAAATCCATTCCTCCCCATCTTCTACAATGTCACAATGTTCCTTGAGTCTTAGGCAATTGTAGATGTACTAACTGGGGCTAGGCATCTCATGGTCACTTATTCTTTGCCCAGTTGTGGATCTCTGTCGTAGCTCATATCTGCTGCAGAAAGAAGCTTCCTTGATGAGGGGTGAAAGCCATGCTCACCTGTAGATAGAATAAGTGTTTGGAACATAGCCAGAAATTATATTGATTTAGGAAAATGGTAGTAGCAGGTTCTCCTCTAGGCCTATGACCTCTCCAACCATGGATAGTGAACTAGGTTTACAGTGCCCAACATGAAATCCCTCTTCCTGAGCAGGTCTTAAGCCCAATTAGATTGCTGCTGGTTGCCCCCAAGGTAATGGTTCCATGAATTTCCCATCAGGACATCTTGCCAGGCTGGCCATCTCTGTGGTTTGTAGGCTTTACAGCTGGGTAGGACTGCTGATTAGTTCCTTCCATGGCAGCTGTGCAGCTCCTTCTGATACTATAAAAGAGGAAGTTTCTATTAATCTGAAATGTTCAATGGTTTGATAAAAATGACAGTCATAGATCTCATTTCTCATTGTTTATTTTCCCCTCGGCCTTTTGCACTCGCAGGTCACAGAAGGTCCTGTGCTCCCACAGTTACCGTCCTTATGCAGATCACTGCCATTTCTTTGCTGGACCCCTGAGGAAGTTTCTAAACCACCCACCAATTCTGCTCCGATCTCCCCATGGTCCAGTCTACTTGTCAGCCTAAGGGATCTTTCTAGAAATACGCTGATGGTATTTCCTTGTGTCGCTCCACCATTCCCACCCTCACCCCCAAACTATTGAATCATATTTTCTCTGTGGATAAAACCCCAAGTCCTTTATTTATTCCATGACCCTATTAACCTCACCTTCACCAGCTCTGCAAATGTCCAGCTTCTTCTTTTTTTTTATTTATTTTTAATTCTTTTTATTGATGCTTTGTGTATTTCATACATCATTTTCCAATTCAGTTCAGGCATATATCCCCTTCCCTTCCCCCTACCCAACCCCTGCCCATCCCAGATCATGTATTCTGCCATAAGTTTTCTGCATCTTTCTCTGCTTTTTTGTTTTGTTTTGTTTTCATTTTTTTAACAATAAGTGATAATTTGTGAGTACAAGCATCCTTCATGTAAAACCAATAAAACTAGTTTAATTGAGTATAATAAGTTCTAGCAACAATATGCAATATAGTATGTCTAAACCAGTTGCTATTAAAACATTCATATTAAAATAAAATAAGAAAGAGATATACCTGCAAATATCCTTCAATTTATTTTCCTTTTGAGAGAGGTCTTTTCTTTGTGGTCCATGCTTGCTTGGAAATCACAATGTATCTGAGGTAGCTCCAAACTTAGGACAATCTTATTGACTCTGTTTCCCATGTACTGGGATTACGGCTCAACTATAACTTGTACACCAAGCCAAAAGCAAGCCTCAAAATGGAGATGGAACTGACATGGAAGTCACTTTCTTTTTGGAAGGGTAACTCTCATAGCTTTGGAGGACTATGCAAGCTGGTAAGGGAGAGCATCTATCAGTGGTCCAACCCCAGCTTTAAGGCATAAAAACCACAACAGTGACTGGAAGAGCATTTGGCATTGGTGCAGTAGTGACATTTTTATCTTGGGTAATCAACAGTTACCTAATTGTACTTAAAGCCCACTCAATGGGAGGGAACCCATGTGTGGTATTATCAGCAGCCAAACACAGCTGTAAATGACATAGGTACTACAGAAACCCCTAAGGATGTGACATCTCTAGACAAATTTACTTTCTTGCTGTATGATAAATATGGATCAATTTACTTATAGACATATATGCCAGCCACCACTCATCAAAGAAGCTTGTTTTGCAACAAAAAAGATAATCCACAGAGTACCCAGCTGGTCACACACAGAGAATAAGTGTCTCTGAAATGCCCAAGCCAAAGNGGTCTCCATACATCTTTCCCATGTTTATATCAGGTCTTCAACAGCAGGGCCTTATCGCCTCTCTTCCTGCAGATATCCCAGTTTGGAGGCAAGGAGCCTTTACTATTTGTGGGGGCTTGGATCCCCTGGCCAACATCTCCTTGGTAGAATAATCCATTGTTGATGTCAGAGCTCCTGTATTAATATATTTTGTTTAAGTGCATAGCTTAAGGAGACTTTAGCATTATATTTGGTTCTGAATAGAGAATAATCCTTTTCACAGTTCCAGTACCCAGGCTCTTAGATCTTTAGAGAGATGCTCACAGCCAGAGTAGAACTTGGGGACATGGTGTTCCCTATACATAGACTACTCCTCAGCCACGTTGATCCTACTCAGATGCTATTCCTCTTCAAATCTCAATTCTCTGTGCCCTGACAGGGGAGACCTCCATGTTGCTGAGATGCAATCAGGCTCCCTGGAACTCACAGTCACAGACCCCTTCAAAGTAATCAACATTGTTTGCAATGACACCTTTATATCCCTCACTTCCCTTCTTCCATGTCTGCCTCCCCAGTACACATGATGCCTAACAAATTCTGATATTTATTAACATTATCAATCACTAGTATTATTATAATTCTTCAATAAATGTTTGATAACTGATTGAATGAATAAAATGCATGTGGGATTATAAGCAAATCATATCACAATTTTAGATCAAAGTTTTCCATCTATAAAATATGTTAACCTAAACTGAATTCTTTCTGATGTTATATCTGAGTTATAACTTCCCTGGTGAAACTTGATTTTATTTTAGTGCCTGGCCTTAAAGAAGAAGCCAAGAAGGACCCAGGGCTGGTCTCCCTTCCTGCAGCAGGTAGGCAGTCTGATGCTCCTCTCCAGTTCACCCAACTCCATGAAGTTCCTGGAATCCCCAAATCTCACCTTACCTTTAGTATCTTACTAAATTCGCATAGACTGTGTTCTTCTGTCAGAATCAGGAGATTGTATGATAGGAAGCAATGCCATTTGCCAACCACAGTTTGATGAAAGTTCCCTGTCTTCACCTCTTCTGTCTTGGATAGTATGAAAAGGGCCATGCTGTAAAATGGTAACTTGCCAAGTACAGCACACAGACCAGTGGGGACTGTGCTTCAGCTCCTAAATTTTGTAAAAACAAGTGGGGCACCTTTTTCAATATGCCGTTGGGTTTTTTAGTGGACATGGAAGTTAGCCCTTATTTTGGAGTTTTATTTTTAATTAGAGCACTCACATGGTTCAAGACACTAAGGGTACAAAGGATGCATAGAGTTAAAACACAAAAGAAACCACTTCTCTCTCTCCAAAACTACCAATTATTCCAGTATACTGTATCTACGTGGATCATTTCCCATGAATATTTACTGCAGTTGAGCATCTAACTTTCCCCTGTGTACGTGAGAACAGTTCCAGCACCAAAGGAAATCAGAAAGGACAAGGGATAAAATGTGAAGCATTGGGTATGAAGACTGTCAGGTTCTGCTCCTGTAGAAATCCCAGGTGTCCTTGATCCAAAACCAGAACAATGGATTTATACAATGTGCCCAGAAATGTATTTGAAAACTGCTTCTGCATGGTGTCCTGTTCAGAGATTGATGCTTCTTCCAGATAGGAGGGTGCATGCCTGTAATCCCAGCACTCAGGAGGCAAGAGCAGAGGAATAGCTAGAAGTTTGAGGACACTCTGGTCTATGTATGTCCTAACTCAAAAAAAAGGAGCTGAAGAGATAGCTCAGTCAGCACAGTACTTGCCTTATAAGCAAGTTCAGTCTTCAGAACTCACACTAATAAAGGAACACATGGTGCGATGCCCTTGTCCTGCTCCCACTGGTAAACAGGGATGGGGTGCATAGGACCCTGAACACCCAGTGTAGTGTACTTGGTGTGTTCCAGACCAGTGAGAAGTTCTGACTAAAAACAAAACAAGCTGGACTCCGCCTGAGGAATGACGGCTGAGCTTGTCTTCTAGTTTCCATATGCTCATCTACACACACACACACACACACACATACATACACACACATACACATACACATACATACACACACATACACATACACACACATGCATACACACACATACACACACACACACACACACACACACACAAATCTGTGCTTTGGTAGCATTTAGTACACACTTTGAGTACTGTTACCAAAATCCACATAAGGATTTCTACTTTAGAAAGAAGGAAGATACAACTTTTTGTTAGTAAAAAGAATGCTGTCCCAGAGTAATGATTAGTCACAGAGACTGCCTCAAGGCTGCCACTCTGCTGAGTGGGTACAGGAATCCTACAAGCCTGGCAGCCTGCCCATCACTGCAGCCTGCCCGTCGATGACTGCAACCCATCCTTTCCTGCATCCTGTCACATCACAGTGGCCAGTGCTTCCCTGCATCCTATTACATCACTGCCAGCTGTCCATTCCCGAAACATCTGTGCAGGCTGTGCATTTCTGTGATCTGTCCCATCTGTATAGCTGTCCATCCCTGCAGCCTGGAGACCCAGAGCTAAGATGATTCCTCATCAATTCTCCTGTGCAAAGGACTCTGGTGTCTAGGCAGATAGTAAGTAGAACAGGTGATGCTGCACAACCTCACACCAGCTATTGTGCAGTGCGGTGCCACTTAGAGCCCCAGGGAATTGGGTAGAGCTGTGCTTTCCACACAGGTAACAGCTGGTTTTGCCTATTTATTAACTCAGTATCTTTCTCCCAGTTCCTTTGGCTACAGTGTCTCTGCCTCTGCCTTCAGCACCATTTCTAGAGAAGGGTGTCACAGCTCTCACCTACTGCTGACTCCAGAATATCTAATATTTATTCACAAAAGCTGATAATTTATGAAAGGCCAAATTGGCTAAACTAGGCAATGGCTGACTTGACCTTTTTGATAGGACACTTGAAATATGAAGAGAAAAAAGCTAAATGTCCACCTGGGTTGTCGGGGTTCATCATCATCTGAGTGGTCCTTTATGCAGCGTGGCCAACATCCACATGCTGTTTGTTGTTCTTCTCTCCTTGGTTTATCTCTGGCAAGGAGAGGGGAGGGCCCGCCAGGGACATTACCCGAGGAAATAGAAAGATAAAGACAGACATATAGACAGACACACATACACAGACTCAGGGAAAGCCTGAGGAAGTAGACTCCATTTTATTGTTGGAACTCAGGGCTTATATACTAACCCAGGCATGGGCCAGGACATGTACACATAATTGGGGGCTGGGGCAGGTACTGGGAGGAGGGAATCCTCAGGCTAAAATCTGGATCAACATTCTTTCCTGAGAGATCAAAGGACAGTCCAGACTTTCGCAGGTCTGTGAGAGACGGCAGAGTCAAGGCTGCCAAAAGAACGCCTGACAGTGGGCGTTGATTGGAAAGAAAAACGTGGTATATGCACACAGTGGAATATGATTCTGTTTTAAACATTTGTTTATTTTAGGGGTACATGTGTGTGTCTGAGTGAATATATACATACCATGTGCATGCAGTACCTACAGAGGCCAACAGAGGGTGTAAGATCTCCTGGAACTGGAGTTACAGGTTGCTGTGAGCAACCATGTGGGTATTGGGAACCAAACTCAGGTTCTCTGCCAGAGAGTCAGCACTCTTAGCCACCAGCCATCTCTCCACCCCCATGAGTCTGTTGCTCTATGCAACAATGTGGATGAACCTGGAGGACATATACTGACTAAAACAAGCCAGGCACAGAACAACATACACTGTGTGGTCTTGTTCATAGGAGAGGGTCTAAAAGACTCAAGCTTGTATAGATGGAGAGTAGAAAGGTGGCCACTGGGGACGAAGGTGAGTTTATGGTTCAACAGTTTTAATGATGAAAATGCTCCAGACATCTACCTCAAGAATAGCACTTGTTGTTAAGGAGCACTGGGCTGGGCCTGACAGTGGAGGTCTATCTTCCCAGCTATTTCAGAGACTGAGGTATTAGGATTACAAATTCAAAGGCTGGTCTGGACTACAGAGTAAATTCAAGGACAATCTAGCAACTTATTGAGACCCTGTCTCAAAATAAAAAGTAATGACAGGACTGTAGCTAAAGCTCAGCAGTAGAGCACTTACCTAGAATGTGAGAGGTCCTGAGTTCAAGTCCCAAATCCAGAAACAAAAAAGAACATATATTGTATATTTAAAGGTGTGTAAAGGGGAGGCTCAGGAAACATCATGGAGGAGGGGGCAGAAAGAATGTGAAAGCTGGATAATGAAGAGGAGGATAGGAAATGCTGTCTTTGGACATGGCACGGGCCTGACACCCATGAACTCCCAACAGCACCATTTGCCTGCATAGAGCCCACATAAGACTTAAGCCAGTAAACATTCAGTCATAGATAAGAGAGAGGCTTTGGGGGTGCAGCCCAACCCAGGGGAGCTAATGGCAGTTGAAGGCTGCCGGGAAGGAGGAAGTGACTGTCTTCAATGATATAACCAGTGACGAGTTACCCATACTGCAGTGAAGCAGCCCTGGTCAAACCCAGGGCAACACAAGCAAAAGCAACGCAAAAAGTCATGGAAGACTTGGTGGTGTGGTTGGGGGGGGGCAGGAGGCGAGAGAAGATAGGAGAGGGTGGAGGGTGAAGGTGGACTGGAATTTTCGGGAACAAATTAATAAAGTGGTAAAAGGTGTTGATCTCATATTGTCCTCTTTCCATAATGAAATGTGAAATGATATGGAAACCAGGGCAAATGAATCTGGGCAAAGATCCAATCTGCTTGTGGGTTAGCTCTGTCTTGTGGGTCAGCTCCATCTTGTGGGTCAGCTCCATCTTGTGGGTCAGCTCCATCTTGTGGGTCAGCTCTATCTTGTGGGTCAGCTCCATCTTGTGGGTCAGCTCCATCTGGTGGGTCAGCTCTATCTTGTGGGTCAGCTCCATCTTGTGGGTCAGCTCCATCTTGTGGGTCAGTTCTATCTTATGGGTCAGCTCTATCTTCTGGGTCAGCTCTATCTTGCCAATCAGCTCCATCTTGGCCTTTGCCTGCTCTGGGACTTAGGCTGTCACCTAAGTTTTCTGGGTCATAGTCTCTCCATCCTACAAAGGACATATGGGTCAAGATGATTTTAAGGATGTTTTAAACTGCATGAAGCAGGGCTCTGGGACATAATGTCATGGTGGAAACTCCTGTTTCAGTGTCTGGAAATAAAGGAGTCAAGAAGGAAAAAGAGGGGTCCGCCCTTGGTGCAGCAGGTAAGAGGGAAGCCCAGGAGATGGGGAACGTTTTCAGACTCTGCCTTGATGTTCCTGCTTCTCCATCTGACTTTAAGCAAAAACCCAACCCTGCAACAGTGACAGCAGCAGGCGTGGTGTGACTGCGCACCCTCTAGTTGAGATGACCCCTCTTCCAGATCAGTCTTTCCCTCAAGGAGGCCTTTTCCCTCCCTCTGGGCCAGGTTCTTGCCCTGGTCTGGGTGCTCATGGTGCTTATTTGCTATGGCTCCTGAGTCCTCCCCATCCCAAGCCACAGACAAGAACCTCCATGGAGTCAGAAATTCAAAGGCAAATAGCCTGATGCTTAGGGAGATCCATGGCACAGCACTTCTAGGAAGGAAGTCCTGAGCCCCTCCCGTGTCTGCTCAGTTGTGCAGAGTCAGGAAGCCGCATCTCTTCTCAGCCCATTTCCTGACTCAGTTAATGACTCAGATTAGACACTCTGCGGTTCCCTTATTTATGAGTCTATGGCTGACCCGGCCACATGCCAGCTGGGAGATTAGAACTGAATGCAGGCCAAGAGAGTGTATGCAGTCAGATCCGGGCCTGGGCTGTCTTGGTGTCCCTCAGTGATCCTATTCTGATGAGCGTCGGCTCACTCCAAGCCTTCTCCAGCTACCTGGGGCTGGGAATGGAGACTTGCATTGTTTCATGAAAACTTTTCTTCCCAGAGTCTGTCCTCAGAGGAGAAAAGAAGGTAAAGGGAGTGGAAATTCTTGCTGCCACAGGTGAGTCTCTCATCCACCCACCACAGCATGGGTATCTGGGTGAGTCTCTCATCCACCTGCCATGGCATGGGTATCTAGGTGAGTCTGTCATCTACCCACTATGGCATGGGTATCTAGGTGAGTCTCTCATCAACCTGCCACAGCATGGGTATCTGGGTGAGTCTCTCATCTACCCGCCACGGCATGGGTATCTAGGTGAGTCTCTCATCTACCCATTATGGCATGGGTATCTAGGTGAGTCTCTCATCCACCTGCCATGGCACGGGTATCTAGGTGAGTCTCTCATCTACCCACCACGGCATGGGTATCTGGGTGAGTCTCTCATCTACCCACCATGGCATGGGTATCTAGGTGAGTCTCTCATCTACCCGCCATGGCATGGGTATCTGGGTGAGTCTCTCATCCACCTGCCATGGCATGGGTATCTGGGTGAGTCTCTCATCTACCCACCATGGCATGGGTATCTGGGTGAGTCTCTCATCCACCTGCCATGGCATGGGTATCTAGGTGAGTCTCTCATCCACCTGCCACGGCATGGGTATCTGGGTGAGTCTCTCATCTACCCACCACGGCATGGGTATCTAGGTGAGTCTCTCATCCACCCACTATGGCAGGGGTATTTGAGTGAGTCTCTCATTCATCCACCATGGCATGGGTATCTAGGTGCCAGGGCAAAATTCTCCCACTTTTCTGGAAGAATTCCCAGTCCTATCTGCAAGGGGAACACCATCTGAGCATAAGTAAAAGTTGAAAAAGACACTACTTGTAGAAGCATGAAGAGGAGCATCAACCATGTGTCCACCGTGCTCTTTCCACAGCCTCAAGTAGCATCAGGGGGAGGGAAGGTTTTCACCAGTAGCTCTCTCCACATGGCTCCACTCACCAATCCCTGGGGGATTTTGTTGTTCCATTCTGATGCTTGGGTAATGTCCAGGATCTATATAAAAACAAATAAATAAACAGCCTTTCAGGAGATGTCAGTGCCCTTTCAGGCCTGTACCTGTGTCTGACCCCTTACACTGATTTCCAAATTCAGGGGTACTAGAAACACTCCAAGATGTTCCTAGCCACTAGGATGAGAGGTGGTTTGTCAATTCCTATTGTCTCCAAACACAGAGATAAAGCAATCACTAAAAACAAGTGCTATGTGAGTCACAGTGTGTGTCATTGGCTGTCACCTCCAGAGCTCCTGACAGGAACAGCTTCTTGCCGTGGAGTTCCTTGGGTCTGCCATGTTGTCTGTGCTCAGCATGTGTCTGAAGAGAAAGTTCTGCTCCAAGTTTGGAAATGAGAAATGTTTTTGTCTCTTTCAGAACTCCCAGCAACGTCAGTTGATCTGTCTGCACTCAACCTGACTGAGCTCGTGAATGGGATGTTGAGTAGAACTTTGAAAGGTGACCAAGAACTCGTTTCAACACTGTCCCTGCCCAGTCCTGGTTTATCCTGGCTTATCTTCTAGTGTGCGACCTGGGCAGGACACACCAGGCCTGTATCTCAGGGCCCCTATATTCAGAATAGAGAATACATTGTCCTGCCTAATCCACGAAAACCATGAAAATATCCACATGAGGGAGGAGGTTTGGGAGCATTCTGAAAGCAAACTGCATATCCAGCATGCAAGATGTGCAGACCAGGCATTCGTAATCACAGCTGCATCGCCACGAGCTAAGAATAGCCAGTTATTGGGGCTGGAGAGATGGCCTAGCGGTTGAGAGCGCTGACCGCTCTTACAGAGGACCCGGGTTCGATCCCCAGCACCCACATGGCGGCTGAGAACCGTCTGAAACTCCAACTCCAGGAGAACTCCAGTTCCAGGGGAATCCGACACCCTCTTCTGACCTCTGCGGCATTGCACGACACGGGTGCACAAACCTACATGCAGACAGCATACTCATCCACATACAAAAATAAATAAAATTAAATTAAAAATTATTATTTATTCATTTATTCTTTCATTCATTTTCTATTTAATTTTTATTTACTTATTTCTTTATTTTTCCTGTTTCTTTATTGTTAGGTTGTTATTTTCTTTTTTATTGAAGAATACTAAATGAAAATAATAAATAAAAAAGAATAAATTAAAATGTCTTGTGTTAGTTATATATTTGTTTATTTATGTATGGTGTTTTTTTCTATTGTTGTTTTTGTATTATCCAGGGTTGTGGGTGGAAGGAAGAACAAGGCCTATGCTTNGCTGACGATATTATTCTAATCTAATTTTAGCTTTCAACAAAATAACTATGGGTAGCATGTGCCACTTAGCGAGTGAGAATTCATGAGTCTGTTATAAAAAGAATCAGAGGACAAATACTTAGAAGAACCTTTCAAAATGGCAGCAGAGTACAAAAGAACGCTTTATTTCCTATATTACTTATATTCTGCTTTATTCAGTAAATATTTCTGAAGCATCTACCATATGCCGTGCCAGGATCCTCGCTATTCTATTTTTTTTTTTTTTTTTTTGAGTAAAGCAGGGCCTGTCCTGGAAGGAGAGAAAACAGAAAATAATTAACAGAAATCTTAAGCAAGAAAGAGAGTAGCTGGACAAACGTGCATTGCAAAAGACGAGTTGGAGAATACCAGCTCCGCATTGTAGGCTACGTGAACGCACTGCCTAGGGCTGCAGTGGGTAGAAAAGGACCTCTCAGGAGCTTGTTTAAACAACGCACAAGTGAGGCCCCTGGAATTTCCCATCTACCAGGCATGGGTGCTGAGGGAGGGAGAATCCATTTTCTCTGGGGATGATCTCTGTGAGAGTTGATCTGATCTCAAGTAGGCAGCCCTAAACACAGTACACAGGAGCACCACAACATGGACTCTGCATTACATATATGCACATATTCATAAATGCATTTATATATATATGAATAAAACAATCAAAGCAGAGGTCCATAAACTGTAAAGCTGTTGTGGAGACATGGGAGGAACTGGATAACACTGGGATGAATGGACATAATGAAAATACAATACTCGTGTATCAAATTCTCAGAAAAGAAAAATATTTTTCAAGAAAAACTCAGAATCCTGGGCACTCCCTCCCCAGACTTCCAGCCTCCAGAACCATGAACTCATCAACTTCTCTTATTCTTTTTTTGTTTTGTTTTGTTTTTGTCTTTTGGAGACAGGGTCTCCCTATAGCTTCGGCTGTCCTGGAACTCGCTGTGTAGACCAGGCTGGTATTGAACTCACAAAGATCCACTTGCCTCTGCCTCCCAAGTGCTAGGATTAAAGGCGTGCACCACCACGCCTGGCAACTTCTGTTATTCTTAAGCCATTAAAGTGTGTGAGAATTTGTCACAGAACTTGAGGAAACAATCACACTCTAGACTCACTGGAGATGCCAGCAGAGCAGGGAGCCGAGTGACACCTTGCTGCTGTGGTAGATATTTTTGGTTTCATTTTATTACTAGTTTTTTGTCATTTCACTGTTTGGAGCTTTTATCATTATCTGTTTGCTTGTTTAATGTACTGTTTATTTTTCTTTTCTTCCTTGCTTTTTCCTCATTTTCTTTTTTATCCTTTTTTTCTTTGTTATTATTTTTTCATTTTTTTTATTTTTTAGTGTCCAATGTGTTGAGCTTTATTGCATTTTCATAAAATATATCACTATGTCTTTCTTGTATCTACCCTTCCGCCTTTTTTGCTTCTATTTGCGACAAAGTCTTAGGCTGGTTGTGAACACAGGATCCTCCTCTCTCAGCCTGCCAGTGCTGAGATAGCAGGTGTAAGCCCCCAGGCCCCACTAATATTGCTTTCTTTAATACTGTGTGAGCAAGCATTGGTTTGTTTCTCTGTCTCTCTTGCAGATAGCAAGAGGTTCTTCTCTTTGCTGAGCATTACCTCTTACAGTTCCTTCGCATTCCACAAGGTTTCTGTGGCTGTCTACAACAGTGAGTGTTCTAGTTTGTCTTCCATTGCTGTGACAAAACACTCTGACCAACACCAACTTGGGGATGAAAGGGTTTATTCAGCTTACATCTCCTGGGTCACAGTTCTCAGGGAGCCCAAGGCAAGAACTCAGGGCAGGAACCTGGAGGCAGGAGCTGAAGTACAGGCCATGGAGGAATGCTGTTCACTGGCTTGCTCCCCTGGCCCATGCCCAGCCTGACCTCTTATACAGTACATGACAACCTGCCCAGGGTGGCATCACCCATAGTGGGCTGGGCCCTCCCACATTGCACAACAATCAAGACAATACTCCACAGACGTGGCCACAAGCCAGTCCAATGGAGCCAATTCCCCAATTGAGGCTCCCTCAACCCCGGTGTGTGAAGTTGACACTAAAGCTATCCAGCACAGTGAGTGACAGCCACTCCTGTGGCAATCTGGAGGGTGAGGGGGCAGGGCCAGCCTCCATGTCAGGTACTGAGGGAATCCTTTTCTCTTCACAGTTTCCAACCCAAATACAGTGGACCCAGCCAAATTGCCTACTAGGTACTGCTACTGCTTAAACAATCGGACCAATGACTTATCAGGTAGGTGGAGTCAGCCATGACCTCATAGCTTTATTCATTTCTATTATTCCGTTCCAGGTACATAATCTTCCTAAGGTGAGAAAACACATTGACATCTGTAACACTTAAGTATGTGCGTACTCCTTGTCCGACAAAATTCTTTTCTTGGTTTTACTATAGAGAAATCTCTGTCTATGCACAGAGGGGCAAGAACGGAATGTTCATTACCGTTGCTTTAGTTACAAAATTAAGGTGGAAAACTAAATACCTGCCACCAGAAAAACAGCCCCCTTACAGTCAGACTTTGGGAAATGGTCGCACATAGTCCACAGGTGAGTGGCCATGGCCAGATTTGCCTCTGTTGGGGAAATAGCCCCAAACATATTTAGATAGGAAATAAAAGTCAAGATAATATCCCAAATACACTGTCATTAATGATAAAATGTGTGCATATCTGGTACCAGAAAGGCTATTATCTCTGATAACAAGATTGGAGTGTGTGCTTTGAAATGGAAGAGTACTGATTGATTAATATGACTTTTTAATATCTGGATTGATTTTCATGTGTTTGTATAATTAAAAATTAAGTATTACATGTTCCTTATGTGTAAAGAATCCTGAGAGCAGAAGTGAGGATTTCTCTTCCCTCTGCTTCATCCTCTAGACAGTTCTAGACTGAGTGTATACCATCCCTCCAGCACTCTTCTCGCTGTGGGAGCCTGGCCTGAGGGGAGAGGACACACTCTGTTCTAATGGAACTTAGATTCTGGAGGAGGGGACAGAGAGTAAAAGGGGGCATTGGAGATGCATGGCAGCTGACATTCTGATCGTTAGGATGGTAGATCAGGGAAGGGTTATCTGAGTGCATTCTAGGTGATTCTCATGTCCGTCTCTTGTCATTTACCTACTGAACAAAACCTAGCTAGCTAACCTCCTCTGCATATTGGAAGCCACAGGATTGGACTCTAGTGTAGAGTCTAGACTGTTCCTAAAACAAATAACCCTGCACTGAACATCTTTGAATTTAAATACTTTTCTGTTTTAGACTAGATTATACAAACTCCCCAAAGTGGAATTTCTAAAGTAAATGCTGAAAGAAAACTCTAACATTTCTATAATGTTAGTAGAACATACCATAATATTATTAAATTCACTGTGAATCTCATCTACAAAATACATTTATCCAGGAAGAAGGTTTTCATCTTCCTCACCCTCCTTTCAGCCTCTGGTGAGGGCTACATTTTATGCTGCATGAATCACTTCCCAGATTGGTAAAAGATGAAAATAATGTGCAGAAACCTCACTTTCCCAGAGAGAGCTTACAATTCTATTTCATGAGCCAAGGAGTACTTCCTCATGCTTGAAACAATTATTTGGAAAGAATGGATCGACGGGTCACTGTGCATGGGAGAAATGGCTCACTGCTTCTCCCACAAGTCATGCCAATGTTCCCAAGGTTTTGCCCAGAACAGCATGTTCCCCTCAGATTGTCACACGAGAAGCTTATGCTTGGGCCTGCATTGCTCAAAATCTCTGGGGATGATGTTTGTGGAGGTCATCTTTCTATGCCTATAGTGCAGAAACCATTCCTACTTCCCTCTCAAACATTCTGTCACCCAGAATTTACTGCCACATTCACCTGCAAAGCAAGCTAAAGAGGCGGCCACTATGTTGAACCACCATGTGCATGACTAGACTTTTACATTCTTTTACTAAAGGAATTTGAGGGAGTATATCTTTAAACACATCTAGATCATTTTCTGCTGAATATTTTTCATATAGCCCTCCTTTGAAATTTTATTTATATATTTTCTCTTTTTTCTTCCCTAAATGAAATGCTTTACATTTTCTCAGTTTTAAAAACAACAAAGTATTTTAATGTCAAAATCCATACAACATGTCAAATACAACAGAGGGACCAAAAATTTCTGCTCTCCCAATATCCGTAGGTAATCACCATTCACGTTTTGATGAACATTTTCCAAAGGCATCCTATGGAATCTAGTATGCATTCTACCTGTTATCTAACTTATTTATCTCACCTACCTATCTACCTATCTATCTAGTCATCCTACTCTACATATAAGAACTTGGGAGGCAGAGGCAGGCAGATTTCTGTGAGTTCAAGGCCAGCCTGGTCTGTAGGAAGTTCCAGGACAGCCAGAGATACAGGGACACCCTGTCTCAAAAAGACCAAAAAAAAAAAGAACCCATTCTCTATATTATCTAATATATTAGTTGGGCTACTCTGACAAGTATCTGTAAAATAAGCTGACTTACAGAAATAGAAGTTAACAACTTTATGTATGACGATGAGAGCAGAAAACTGGGGCTGATCTGATTAAATAAAGGTTTGGGGAGCCAGGTTCCTTTTACCTTATTGCTGTGCCTTCTATAAAGTGTTATGCTTGTTCTCAGGGTACGAGGTGCTTGACTTCCAAACTACAGCCACAAGAAAAGAAAGGAATTGGACACTCACTCATTTGCTACATACCCACAGAGTCTAAACTGTCCCAGTTCTCTCACACTCTATTGTGCAGAATTGATGACAAGGCCACACCTACTTGCCAAGCAAACCTGAAAATGTAATTGTGTTGAAAAACCTTGGCCTAACTAAAATTTTAATGTTCTCTTACTAAAGTAATTTTGGAGCATGTCCTTTAAAAATTACATCCCATATGAAATTCTAAAATAATAAAAAATTCTATCCCAGTACAGATAAATATGCCTAATCCTTCAAATGACAGCATGGTGTTCACCAAAAGACAGTATGATGCTTTATTTACTTGTTTCCTGTTCTTGCAAACTTTAGTGCTATAAACAGTACTGTGATGAACACCTGTTTAAAATCACTCAGAGTATTTGCCCAATTATCTCTGTAGGATAAAACTCTTGAGATGGAATTGTTGGGAGACAAGGAAACAATCTTGTGGTGATTCAAACTGGTAAAATTTCTTCTAGAAATTTTGCATACATTCATACTCCTGCCAACAATGCTTGAATGCATGTTCTTCATGCTGAGTATTAAAAGACAGTCTTAAGTCACTACCAATTGCATGAACAAATTTTTTTCCTGACCTTCCACTTAAATACAAAAGTAGTCAGACATAATTCATCTCCAAGCATTGGTAGTGAATTGACTAATTATATATCTGTGCAAACAAAGAACATCACTGAAGCAATGACAACTGGCATCTTCCATACCAATGAACATGTCATAGCATATTTTCTTTTTTATTAATTTTCATTTTTTTATTGATGCTTTGTGTATTTCATACATCATTTTCCAATTCAGTTCAGGCATATGTCCCTTTCCCTTCCCCCCACCCCACCCCAGACCATGCATTCTGCCATAACTGTCCTGCATCTTTCTCTCAGTTTTTTTTTCTTTTTTTTAACAATAAGTGATAATTTATGAGTACAGGCATCCTTCATGTAAAACCAATTTGCAAGCAGTTGTGCCCAAACACACACAGCTCATGGGTCCTACGATCCAGCAGGGGGGGCTTGTATGGTCAGTCAAGTTGATCAAATGAGTGTCCAGTCTATAATGTTGTAGTTTCACCGTTCACCCCAATCGCAGCCCTTACATTCTACCGCACCCCCTCTTCCACAGATTGTTCCCTAGGTTTAGAAAAGGGGCACAGTTGGATGAGAAGCAAAACAGTCTACTTTCTTTGGAGCTGTTGTCTCTGGTCAATTCTGGCTGTTTCCTTTCATGGACTGACAGTTTGTCCAGGCATGACCTTTTGATCCTACTAATGAAGCACAAGCAATTAGATATATAGGTATTTAAACAGTACTCATTGTTATGATAGGTTACTTTGGTATAGACACAGATGTTTGAGTGGTATGTTAATCCATGAATCACATTTTTTCTGTTAAATATGACAGGGTCTTACTGTGGCTTATAACATCTCCTAACCATTAGAGGATGTAAGCTTGTGGCATCAGCCATGGGTTATTCCTCCAAGGAGAGAGCTAATAGCCAACTAGATTTGGGATATACAGGCATATGGCTGCCTCTGCTGCACAGTATTTCAGGTAGGTGAGGTGTAGCTGGTGCTGACGGAGGAGTCTTGCTTGACTCAAGGAGACCTATTTTGCTTTATTGGTTTAGTGGCCTTTGGTGGCATTCCAGAGACCATCTGTATACTTGCAAGTGTGGTCTCCATACATCTTTCCCATGTTTACATCAGGTCTTCAACAGCAGGACCTTATCGCCTCTCTTCTTGCAGGTATCCCAGTTTGGAGGCAAGGAGCCTTTACCATTTGTGGGGGCTTGGATCCCCTGGCCAACATCTCCTTGGTAGAATAATCCATTGTTGATGTCAGAGCTCCTGTATTAATATATTTTGCTTAAGTGCATAGCTTAAGGAGACTTTAGCATTATATTTGGTTCTGAATAGAGAATAATCCTTTTCACAGTTTCTATGTCCATTAATCAATTAAAGAAGGCAGTTTTACCGGTTTTACAAGAGAATACCTCTATAACAGCTGGCTCCCATCTACAGCTGGAGAACGACCTCATCATCATCATATTTCCCCTTGTTCTATGGGGGGAGTTAAGAAAGTCTCTCATATTAAAACCTTTATGGCACCTAGAAGGTAAGCTCTTTAGGACTCATTAAAAATAGTTGTTACTAGTAGGATTCACAGAGGGGCCTGATGTCTGCAGCAATCTGAGGCTTTTCTTCCCTTCAATGCCCAGAGGAGTCAGTCCTTCTGCTGGCACTTTCTGGTACATCCTACTCACTGCAAAGCTGTATTTTCTTTCTCAGCCATTAAGCTGATGACATTCTGGCCCGTTGGAACATACAGATCCCTTCCCGTAGCTAGTTCCAAGATTTGAATTGCAAGGTTTATTGACAAAAAGTTATCACATCTATCTGTATTCCCCTTTTTTATTTTAGGTTTTTGTTTTTTGACCCATGAGTCTCAAAAAAGCAGCTGTATTACACATACCTATAGGGTGGAATTAAGGCACAGATTTCATCAAACTCACCCATGCTGTTTTGGGTGACTGCACATGACCAACTTGGGAAGCAAACCCAGCTTCTAAGTTAAATCATCCTACAGTTGAAAGAGATTGCTACAAGGTGATACCATACAACAGCAAAATTATAGAGAACATTTGTATATGCCAATCCCAAAGTTACTTTTATACAGATTTTAATTAAAACAAATGTGGACAATAGCAATTTATATCTCCAATTAACTCAGAAAAATTACCATTTTTATCAGAGCCTTTAAACCAATGTTGTTTAATATACACATATTTACTTTTAAAAATGCAAATTAAAACCACTTTAAGATACCATCTTACTCCAATAAGACTGGCTAGGATCAGGAAAACAAATGATGCCAAGTGCTGGAAAGGTTGTGGAGAAAGGGGAACACTCATCCATTGCTGGTGGGAATGTAAACTTGTACAGCCACTATGGAAAGCAGTGTGGAGAACCCTTAGAAGACTCAAAATGAGTCTGCCATTTGACCCAGTCATACCACTCCTGGGTATATACCCACAAGACTCATCTTACTGCAGAGATACATGCACAGCTATATTTATTGCAGCTCTGTTCACAATAGCAAAAAGCTGGAACCAACCCAAATGCCCCTCAACTGATGAGTGGATAGAGACAATGCAGTACATGTACACAATGGAATTCTATGCAGCAGTAAAGAAAGACAACATGATGAACTTTGCAGGTAAATGGACGGAGCTAGAAGACATCATGTTAAGTGAAGTAACACAGTCCCAGAAAAACAAACGACAAATGGTATCTCTCATATGTGGATGCTAGTACCAATAACCCAGTTATAAATATTTCTTGTGGAGAGGGATGCATATTAAAAGAACAACAACAGAAAGATTGCATCAGAAAACTGACTGAAATGGTGACTCGGGAAGTGTGGGAGGGGCGGGAGAGGGACACGGGTGTATATTCGATTAATGCATATTTAATTGACGTGAGTTCAACAAGTGTCCAGTTTTGCCCCGACTCTGTCTACAGGTTACATGGTGTTTTAGGACTTAGTCGTAGCATATTTTCAAAGGAGGAGTTGACAGAATGTGCTGAGTAACAAGTTGCATGGGTGGTAGATGGAATCATGGGAAGAAAGGAAGTTTAGAGCCAAAAATCCATCAGCCCAAATGTAAGCTGTGCCACATACAATATGACCCTAGACAAGGACCATCCTTTCTGTAAGCCATGGGCAAAACTAGAACCTGTCCCTGATGCCCAGTCCTAGTGCTTTGTTTGCAGCTCCTATGCAATGTTAACACTGGATTCCAACCTCACATTTTATCACTCAGTTTGTGAGTTTCCCTTTCTCATTACTTTAAAGTCTTTTTTAAAGATATTTTCTTTACTTATGTGTATGAGAGACAGACAGGGAGTCAGAGAGCATGCATGCCATGACAGGCATGCTACAGCACACATGTGGAGGACAGAGGACAACTTACAAGAATAGGTTCTCTCTTTCCACCATGTGGGTCCTGGGTATTGAATTCAGTTCAACAGGTTTGGCAGCAAGAGCCTTCTTGGTGGTCCATTAACCTTAATGACTTCCATATGTATTACAAAACTCTCTATTACTTAGCACACATCTAGCACACTACAGACACTCAATATCTACTGGGTAAGTAAATTAACAAAGGAGATTTTTGAGAGGTAGAAGGAAAATTCATGGAATGAAGTAATGAGATACCACATTTCATCTATTTCTATAACATTACATAGAAAGGAAGATGTCCAGGGGTGCTAACCTTCTGCACAGAGGGTAATACCTGCAAGGTGTATTACCACTTCTTCATCCAAGTTAACCACATGCCCACACAGACATGTAAAATTGAATTATGACCCAAGCTCACACACATCAATGCCCACCTCCTGCCAGTCTTGATCTGCTGAACCAACTACTGAATACTGATTATCATGGTATAATTTTCTGCATCTTTGGGTTCTGTGTTTTCAAGCCAGCTTGCTCTTGCACATAACTCAGTCTTATTAATGAGTAAAAGAAGAATTTATAAAAGCATGATGGGAAATCATCCAGTAGGCCCAAGGAACTTTCTCTTTAGAAAATCACTGTTTAGGGGCTGGAGAGATGGCTCAGTGGTTAAGAGCACTGACTGCTCTTGTAGGGGACCCGGGTTCGACTCCCAGCACCCACATGGAAGCTAAGAACCATCTTTATCTCCAGTTCCAGGGGAATCCAATGCCCTCTTCTGACCTCCACAGCATTGCATGACATGGGTGCAGACAGTAAACTCATACACATTAAAAATAATAAATAAAAAAAGAAAGAAAATCACTGTTTAGCTGGGTGTGGTGGCACACACCTTTAATCCCAGCACTTGGGAGGCTAAGGCAGGCAAGTCTCTGTGAGTTCAAGGCCAGCCTGGACTATGCAGTGAGTTCCAGGACAGCTGGAGCTATAGGGAGACCCTGTCTCAAAAAGACAAGACAAGACAAGAAATGAAAAGAGAAGAGAAGAGAAGAAAAGAAAAGAAAAGAAAAGAAAAGAAAAGAAAAAAGAAAAGAAAACCACTGTTTAAAGCTTCTGCAACAGTATGTTCCATGTGAGAGAAGCCATGAACGTCTGGATCCTAAGAAAGCCATAATTGAACAGAGAGAGTTGCAGCCTCTCCTCTAGAGACAGAAATTTTACTGGTTAGTGGTGCTTGCCATGTCAAACAACAGTGACTTTCAAACCTTACTCAGAAAGTGTTCAGGGGTTCTGCAACTTGGAATGCATGAAATTCCCCCAGTCTTCCTCCACTCATCCATTCTCTAAATAAAGAACAAACGGAGATGTTACTGGGGACATTTTGCAAAGCTCTTGTCTATTTGATAGTCTGCAGTACATAACCTACCGCCAAATGTTTTAAATATCTTTATTACTTTTAATTTTTAAGTGTCTGATTGTATTGCCTGCTTGTATGAAAGTATACCCATGTCATGCAATGCCCTTGGAGATCAGAAGAAGGCATTTAATTCCTCTGGAACTGAAGTTACAGATGGTTGTTAGCCATTATGTGGGTGCTGGGAATTGAACCTGGGTCCTCTACAAGAGCAGCCAGTGCTCTTAACCACTGAACCATCTCTCCAGCGCCCCCCACCCCTGCAATAAATTTGACAGTGACTATTCAAATTCCAAGTTCTTATAAATTGAGCCCATGTGGATGCTAGTACCAATTACCTAGTTGTAAGTATTTCTTGTGCATGGCCCCTTGAGCTTTTGCCCAAGCAGTTGGGAGTGATGCATATTGGAAACAACAACAACAACAACAACAACAACAGCAGCAGCAGCAGAAAGGACTGCATCAAAGAACTCACTGAAACAGTGAACTTCTGCTCAAAACAGTCAACTTCCACATAGAAAATATTGAGAAAGACTGAGAAAGAGATGAAAAGCATGTTTGGCAGAATGCTCTGGTGGGGTGGGGGGATAGGGTGGGGGACATGGGTCTATGCAGTTGTTATTAAATATATATAATAAATCGAGCCCATATATCTGTGGGTCTGCCGCTTCTTAAATAGACTTTATAGTCTAACAAAGTTAGAATACATAATAGGAATACCTAAGAAAAATGTTCAATAATATGGTCTTGGACATTAGCAGAGAAGGGGTCAGATTGTAACAGTGGGTCCTGATGTTTTCTGTTTGCTTGAAATTGATCTTCAGTTGTTTTTTAGTTAGTAGTTTTTCTGTATGAGGAGTTCTAAAGTCCTTAAGACAGTAACCTAAATCACACTTATAAAATCCATTCTGAAAACAACCCAAATGGAATATGTTTTCCCATTTAGTTTCTGAATTAGACTCCAGAGCATCTCTACTGTGTCTTTCAGATTTCACAGCACTGCTGGTGGACATAGTTGGGAACTCCACCAGCTACCTCACTGAGATTTTCAAGTCAACCTCCATCCTCTCAGGTATATGTTGTGTAATGCCCAGCAAGCTTCAGATCTGGCATTCTGTATGGGAAGCTGCTAAGCCTAGTAGGTTTCCCTGTCCCTGTCTGACATAAACCAGGCAGTCAGGAATCTTCAGATAAGCCCTATATAGGTTAAGGATCTAGTTTCTAACACCAGTCCTTGAAAGCTCCATCTTCCAACCAGAGCAATTCCTGGAGTCCAGAAACTTGAAGGACAACTACAATAACCAGCACTGGGAGGATATCAGCAGATCCTGGTAGTGGCTATATCGACACTTCCCTTGTGAAGATGAACAGGCAGACTCAGGGAAGGAATTTCACCATATTGTAAAGTTTTGTGAATTTTTGTGAGTAATGATGACTGGTAATGAGTGGGATTGCCACAGTCATCCCCAGATGCTGCTGGGGGTGTTCTTTCTCAGGGTGCAGACACCTCTGAGACCTTCGAAACTTGAAAAACTTCTGAACTTCCAAATGCATTTGTCCCTGGGGATACTGTGTTGAAGAATTGTAGACATATGGCTGCACCTTCCTTGACGAGAGTCCAGTGAGACAGCGCGTATGACAAGCTAGTAGGAGACATGGCAGGAGGAAGAGCAGTGCAGCCTGACAGCTGACCACAGAAGCTGTACCCTTAGCCTTTACCTTGTTCTTTACTGTCTCCCTTCTCTGTCACCCCCATCAAACCCAGCAAAGAAACCACAAAGTGAGAGCTACCTCAAGAGTAAGGAATTAGCCTTATTTTCCTACAGCATCCTGAGCTAGGTATTTCCTGCTTAGTTTTCATTTCAACCAAATAAGCTGACTGGCCATTACTAAGTCTTGGTGTATGCTGATTTGTCTTACAGTGAGTCAGACCAATGAATCTGACTGTGTCTTCATCTGTGTGATGTCGGGGAAGTCAGGTGAGCATTGGTGTCCTCAAGACTCCCCTAGGCCGAGTGCTGAGCACCACACTCCAGCAGATGAACTCAAGATTCCATCTTGTTGGTGTGATTATTGCAGGAAGGAATCTTACTGACTTCTGGGAGAGAGTGGAGAAATCCCCTGTAATCAACTACACATTCACCAGTGGTATGTCAAGTGCTTTGGGTGAGTGTAAACCTACAAAAATCTTACATAGAAGCCAGAGCTGTATCCCTCCCAGCCCAATAGAGACTGGGTGCTTCCTTAGTTGTTTGCTTTTGCTGAATCATGCTAAAGTCAGATTGTTTTTCTTTTTATTTAAAAGTATTAATTTCTGGAGTCTTTTGAAAAAAAAAAAAGATTTGACCATCTTGGGTCCCTCTTACCATGACAACAAGCAACTAGAGCTGACTAGCTGCCATCCCTGTGCTCCTTCCGGAGACACCTCTCTCCTGTTTCCCACAGGCCTCTCTGCCCTCTATTGCTTTGCACATTATTTCTGCTATTAACTATTGGGTTTTGCAGATACTTGGAATTTCGATCCTTATCCTAGAGTCACTGTCACTGTAATGCCCAGGCCCTTCCAATCACCCTCTATCATCTGCTGACCATGTCTTCTGCATGGCAAAGGCATTTCTAGAACACCAGTAAGTCCTCCTTCTCCCCTGAACCTAGCACCTGGCATATAACTGCTTCCCTGAAATCACCTGCTATGTACATGTCTGCTTCAAGTCCTGTTGGTTATTCCAACAACCTACGACCATGCCCCCCTTGTCACTCTCTCATATTCCCTTAAACTATCCTTCCATTACCATAAGAGCAATGCTTTTCCGGTATGGTTTGGGTTACGCCCTTCAACCACCAGAACTCATCAGTCAGCAGCAGAGGCTGCAAAGCCCCCAGACTGAAGAACATATGTCTCTGTCTTCAATGCCTACCCTCTTTGTCCTTTACCCATGAGTCCTTTGCCACGTCCACCCTGAAATCACCGCCACTGTTGGGGATGGAAAACATCTCCCTGTTCTTCCACATAAGCCTCCTTATGCTGGCTTCTCTGTGTACAAATGCTGCCTTATTTTTATGTGTCACAGACCTGAGGTCTGCCACTTGCCCTCCAGATGCTATCTCCTCATTTCCTAAGGATTTCCAACCAAAATCCATCTTGGGTGGTCCTACCTCACAGTATCTCCCTGACATCTGGACTCTGGGTTGCTCTAGTTTATATCACTGTGGCATTTATGTAGGTACCTTATCAGTGGTACTTGAAGGCAGAGAGTCTCCTTTTCTCCCATACTCTATCTCATCCCTGGATGTCTCACATAACATCTGCATATAGTGGGCTTTTCATCAGTGTCTCTGTGGTGAAGTGATGAGTAAGGTGAGTGACTCTCCATGTCCACTGCAGAGGGCTACTTTGACTGGTGTTCCATGTAGAGCATCTCTTGGTCATGCTGTGGAAGGAAGCTCATTACGTAAGGCACAAAATTGCTTGCTAAGGAAATGAGCTAGGAATGTAGCAAGTGCCCACTATTGAGAACGAACGCCTCTTCTTGGTGTTCGTTCAATAAGGGAAAATGCTTAGGAAAGAGCACATATTTACAAATTGCCAGGACTGCTGACATGCTTGATGGCCACTTACCTGGCCAGGTGACAGTTGGGCTGGGAACATTGTTAGCCCCTGTCTAACTGGCCTGGGTTCAAGGCTCAGATAATTGTGTGAGGTGTTGGAGGTCTAGATGTGAAGCAGAAGAAAAGAAAGGAGGCTGTGATGTGAACTCCTGCAACTGCAGACACAGGTCTCTATGTACAGTTACTTACCAGGGCAAGTGAGAAATGAAATCCAACACGGGCTAAGGTTTAGTCTTTGCCCATCCAGAGCGAGGATCTCTTCATCCTAAAGTCTACAGTCCCTAGCCTATCACCTCCCAAGTCTTTCCCAGAATACACAGCCCAATTTAATATTTGAGTCATTTATCGAACTGCCTCAGGGACACTCAACAGATTTCAATGAAGGTCGATCTTTCAAATAGTTTCTGCTGAAAAGCTCCCTTTCCTCTGGAGTCTATCTTCAGTTCCTACATGTGCCCAAAGGGATAACAGTATGAGCCTCATCTCTCTTGCACAGACAAGTATCAGAGATGTGGAGTGGGCTGAGGGCTATGAAGTTGGCTAGAAGACTCCGAGCAGACTCGGGGTCTGTTCAGGAGACAGTAATTATCCAGAACTTTTATATCTGACAACTTTGCATCCTCTTCACAGTGACTCATCACACTGCTTTTATGGAGATAGGTATTTTAGCTGCATTGTTTACTCGAAAGAAAATATATTTTTTGTGACATTTGGTAGTGTTCAGAGTAAAGCTGGAAGCTCATTACTCTGTATATGGATTTCCTGGTGGTCTTTTAGCCAATAGTTCTGTCTGTACATTGTCATGTATGTTAACATTACCAATGGTTGGTTTCATTCAAGGTACAGTTACCAGGGGAACAATTGGGACTTCCAGGCTCACTACCCAAACCAACCAGGATCTTGCAAGTTCCTATCCTGCCATCTGGAGCACACATGGGGTGTCTACTCTGAAGACCTTCCCATGGACAAAGACAAGTGCTCCTTCAGAGGGACAGGGCACAGAACGCACAAGGAGGGTTCCTGAGCTTCCCCACAGGACCACAGCCGCACAGAGTGGTGCCTCTCACACACTTCCAGCCTCAAGTAAGACATGGTCTCAACTTTCCCTCTCCTTTTCTATGTCTCTGTCCTGATGCTTTTAGATTCACAGAAAAAATTCCATTTATCTCTTTCTACCACCTGAACTGCGGCACAGCTTAGTGTAATCATAGTTCAATAGGGTCAATGAAAGATGGGAAAATTGATTGGAAAAATACCATTTATGTTAATAGTTTTATATAGCAAAATATTATATAGTTTTAACACATATTATATAACATGTATATGTGTTAAAACTACTAACAAATAGTTTAAGATTCATAGAAAGTTGCAAAAATAATACCAAAATTTCCCTGATACTCTTCACTCAGTCTCCCCCATTGGTGATATCAAAAATTATGATAGTACATCTTATCACCTTGTGTTATAGCAGTTATCGCTAAGTAGACAAGGCATACTGATCTGTTATTTCCTGCCTTAAAATAATATAACATGGAGTTATCTCAGTCATTAAGAGTCAACGTTATTGATCCCAAAAATGGATAACAGCCATCAGAATTCATTCATTCATTCACTCATAGTTTGAAAACAGGTTTTTAAATGTCCTCTTTTTCCTCTTGATTTCACAGATAGGAGGGAGACACAGGAAGGTAAACTAGTCATGATTCTGTTCACAAAGACTTCTTTATGCAGGACCCCACTGAGGGTGTCTTACTCATCACAGTAGGGGATATAGTCTTTCCCAAAGAAGTGAAGATTAATGTGAGCCAAGAAGGAAAGGAAATGCCTGGATGGTGGGGGGGAGGGGGGATTCAGCCCTGCTAACTAGAAAGACTTGGAGCTTTCCTATAAAAAGTTAATACAATAATTGATACCATGAGAAGTACACAAAATTGTAGAAGATTCCACTATAATATGAAAGAAGATATGCTTGCTAGAGGCAAGGAGGCAAGTGTTCTGGATAGCTTCAGTCATCAGTTTGACATGCCCGGGGAGAAGGAGCCTCAGGTGGGAATTTCCACCTTCTGACCGGCCTGTGAGCACGGCTGTGAGGTGGCCTATAAACACGGCTATGAGCATGGCTATGAGCATGTTCTTGATTGTTGAGTGATATGGGAGTGTCCAGCCCAGTGTAAGTGGTGCCAAGTCCTGGGCCAGTGGTCCTGGTTGTATAAGAAAGCAGGCTGACCAGAGCAGCTAAGACAGAGACCAGATCCTAACCCTCCAGCCTGGTACCCCCTTCCTGAGACTGCATCCCTTCTCAGTTCTGAAGCAGATATGGAAGAGAGAACAATGCCCTTTCTCTTATCATAATCAATAGGTTGGACTGTTAGGTCTGGCTCTCTCAGCATTCCAAGGGACACATGGATGTCAACTTCCTCCAGAAACTGTCAATCTATGACCTCTTCCCTTTACCTGAGGTCTGGCCCAATGGGTTTAAAGGGGCTTGCCCCCCCCCCACTCCCCTGTCGCCATCGCTGCTGTTAGCTGCCATGTGTCAACAGGCTTGCCAGCCCTGATGATTCCTGAAGTAAATATGTCCCAGAGTGACGAAAGAAAGAAAGAAAGAAAGAAAGAAAGAAAGAAAGAAAGAAAGAAAGAAAGGAAGGAAGGAAGGAAGGAAGGAAGGAAGGAAGGAAGGAAGGAAGGAAGGAAGGAAGGAAGGAAAGAAAGAAAGAAAGAAAGAAAGAAAGAAAGAAAGAAAGAAAGAAAGAAAGAAAGAAAGAAAGAAAGAAAGAAAGAAAGAAAGAAAGAAAGAAAGAAAGAAAGGAAGGCTGGGCGCAGAACAGAGCACAATGAGGAGGGTCCCTCCATGGGCTGGGCTTCAGTCCTTACCTCCAGGCTCCTGCCCTGACCACCTGCTCTGGCTGTGAGGTGCAAAACAAACAAACCCTTTTCTTCGCAAGTTACCTTTGGTCATAGTTTTTATCATAGAAATAGAAAGCAAGCTAGGACAGCAAGAAAAGTCATAAAATGACCAGCCATGACCTTAAGAGAAAAGGTGTTAGCTTCATACAAGGAAAACTACAGAACTTTAATGGGGGTAATGAAATACTCAAATATATGAAGGGTCATACCACATTGCCATAAGATGTTTGAGTATGTTAAAGGAGACAACTGTCCCCAACTTAACACAAAGCTGTAAAATCCTCCAATAGGATTAGTTTTATAAAATTGGAAAATTTTTATTTTAACTTTCTTCCATGGAAATGTAAAAAACATCTAACATTTTAAAATGACTAATTAGAGAAAATTAGCTTAGGTAAAGAAAATCCTGTAAGGCTGTTGGGCAAGAATTATTAGTATATCTCCAGATTAAGGCTAAACCAAAATGAAGGGCTGGAGATGGATCTCAGCAGCAGAGTGTCTGCTTGGTGTTCAGTTACATTCTCTGTTTTCCTGACAAAATATTTGGCAAGAAGCAACTTAGCAGAGAAAGAGCTCTGTTTTGGCTCACAGTTTAAGGGGTCTGATCCGTGACTGAGGGAAAGGCCTGGTGGCAGTAGTGAAAGGTAATCAGGATGGAGCCACAGACAGGAAGCAGAAAGCAGAGAGGAAATGGGCTGTCTTATAAAACCTCAAGACCTGAAAGGCATGGTGGTGCATGCCTTTAATCCCAGCACTCTGGAGGCAGAAGCAGGAGAATCCCTGTGAGTTCAAGGCCAGCCTAATCTACATAGTGAGTTCCGAGTTATGGGGCCATAACTCTATACATTGCCACCAGCTGGGGACTAAGCATTCCAACATGTGAGCTTATGGGAGACATCTCACATTCAGACTACCCCTACCACATGCAAAGTACCGTGTTCCTTCTCCAGCACTGAAAAAAGAACAAGAAAGCAAACAAAATTAAAAGGAATTAAGGAACTTGCTCAAAATTCACAGTATGGAGAAAATAAGGCCACAGTCCATATCTCCAGGTCTCTGCACCTTAAAAAATCTTCCCACTGCATAATAAGATTGGAAGTGCATTTCTTAAATTTGAGGCAGGTCTTCTAAACCCTCAAGCACATACCGTAGCTGACTAGGGACCCAAAGGGTTTGGAGGATGTTTCTTTTTATTTTGTCCTAAGACAAAGAAAATTTAGTTTAGTCTATTTATGTGAGTCCAGAGTAAAATTTAAACCTCTGCATTATATTTACCTTTGAGAACATTTCATATGTCTGCAACTTTATATACAATCAAATAGATGGAGTGTAGCCATACTTTGTGACTGTCACTTTGAACACACAGCTACCAGAAGCATGATCAGAACACCATGGATAAGAGACAGGAGACAGACATGGGCTTCCACACTGTTTGCACTCGGGGCTCAGTCCACAGCTGACACACCTGGAGAGCCACCCTGGGAAAGCCACCCCTCCACACCATCCCCTGCGGCGGGTCAGCAGCCCAGGAGCACAGAAAGCATATTGCATCCTGCTGGAATACTGGTCACACCCAGCAGCCCACCACAGCCCAGCCCAGCATCAGGTGAGAGACAATATTTTACCACCTTTGCAGATACACCTGAAAGTGTCTATTTTCCCAACTTTCCTAAAATTTTGAAATCTAAGATACATATGGAAAATTTGAAAACATAAATGAGCATAAAATAAAAGATCATAAGATAAAGTCCCCCTTTGTGGATGAATAAATGAATCCTCCTCCCTCACGGTAATCTCCACATCTCTCTGCTCTCTCTTCTTTTCTATGTTTCATTAGCATATATTAATTGTTCAAAGTAAAGGGTTTCATCATGACTTTGCCATATGTACGTATCATGAACCTTGATTGTATTTACTCATTGTCTGTCACTTTTCACTACCCACTTCCCCTCTTTTGTCTCAGTACTTCCCACATCCCTCGCCTTTCACTTTCAGCTTCATGCAAACTCCCTTCTGGAGTCCCCATTTCCATCACTGTCTGTTAAGCAAGAGACTACTAGAAGTCAACATTGTTCACTTCAGACAAGCCAACTGCCTATCACTGCATTGATTACAGTGTGTGCTGTGATGTTAATGTCATATACATATTTATGTCATCAAGTAACAAGGAGAGTTTGGGCTCTGAAAAAGGGCAATTATCACATTTGAGATATAAAAAGGAAGAATTATTAAATTTGACTCCAGTGCTCTAGTATACATCTCCATGTGTGTCCATGCATGTATGCATTAAGAAATAGTCACAGAGAATCAAAAACAATGACAAATAAGACTGGAAAGAAATTTACAATATATTAACCTGTTATCTAAACTTTTAGTTCCCAGATCATACTTGATGTCACTTTTATAAATTTTCCATAATTTCTATCCCATGGACAAAACTTATTTTTAATTATTCTTCTAAAAAAATCATTTCCTGTGACATCTGCAGGGTGGCCAGAAGCCTTATCATGTGCTTACCACAGTCACTGGACCATAACATGCTCCAAAGCTGTGTTCTTAGTATCTGTAGACTTTTCTCCCCCTGGGTTGTGTTCTCAAGGGCTTTTGTCTTCAATTGGAGGTTCCTGAGAAAAACATCAGGCATTCATTAAAGGTTTATCAGATGAATGAATATCTTGAGAAATACAGGAAGAGGAACGAGTGAATTTCTCAAAAATCTCAGCTGCATAATCAGGCCTAGTAATGCCATTGGATGCTTTAATATAAACACCTGAAATATGGCTTGAGTTCTGTGGGGCATTTGTGCAATTATAAAGGAAAATGAAAGCAAATTTACTTTGGTTCAGTAAGTGGACAAGGACCACCTTGGGAGTCTGAACTCTGTCTCCATTTTGGACACGGCTAGGCTGAAATATTGTCTTTATCACATAAACGATGCACAAAAATGTCTTCTGGTTCTACTTTTCTCATTTATGATGTGGGAGATTTCAGAGATGTGATGATTAATTTCAGTGACATCTGCAAGGTGTTTGTCTCTATGCACAGCACTTGAGAAGCAATCAGTCGATATAACTCTGCTAAGCTGTCCCAGCTACCCACAGCAGGCACTCTGTCAAAGGCACATGCCTTCAGTCCGTTCCACTCCAATACTCTGTGTTCCCAGAGCCATTCAATAAAATCAAATAGCAGTCATTGACAGAGAACATTGTACCTAGATGTGGTTCAGATGCTCCATTTCTGTAATTACATAGAAAGACATCCAGAAAGCAAACATTGCTAATGCCTTCTGTATTGGAGCTCACAGTCCAATCAATACCTGGAAAGAAATAAAGAGATGCTGTTGAGCTTTCCTAAGAGAATGACCAGATTTCCCTGTGCAGTTGGGGAGGTGAGGATCTGCCCATTATGAGCTATGTGTGAATGACCATAATGTTCATGTCTGAAACTTACACAGAGGTCCATGGAGTGGCATCCATGTTGACACAACACCACAAAGCTCACAGTCCCAGCAGAAGAGCTGTAGTAAGTGGAAACCATGTCAGCCCTGTGGGCTGGAACCAGGCTCTGTGCACCCCCTCACCCTCAACCTTCATCCGCTGGATTCCAGCCAAAGCACACTGTTGCTGGTCACTCCTCCAGGTCCTTTCACAGCAGACTCCTTGCTGGTCTCTACTCCAGGTCCTTGCACAGTGGACTCCTTGCTGGTCACTCCTCCAGGTCCTTGCACAGCAGACTCCTTGCTGGTCACTACCCCAGGTCCTTGCACAGTGGACTCCTTGCTGGTCACTCCTCCAGATCCTTGCACAGTGGACTCCTTGCTGGTCACTCCTCCAGGTCTTTTCACAGTGGACTCCTTGCTGGTCACTACTCCAGGTCTTTTTACAGTGGACTCCTTGCTGGTCACTCCTCCAGGTCTTTTCACAGTGGACTCCTTGCTGGTCACTACTCCAGGTCCTTGCACAGTAGACTCCTTGCTGGTCACTACTCCAGGTCTTCACACAGCTCTTGTTCTGCTGGGAAGGCCACTCCTACCAGCCCCGTGCTCAGTCAACAATGTCACCTATTGAACTAGATGTTCACTGAGTCCAAGTTGCTCTTTTTATTTGTCAAGAAGGGTGAAATTCCTGGATGTCTTCTCTCCTTTACCTCCCAGGAGAGCTGCTTTGCTGGCTTTCCAGAGGCCAGACTCTTAATAAGGGTCAGCCCCACAAGGGATACGAAAACCAATGTTTTATAAGCATACAAAAAAGAAATGTTGAATAGAGTCCTGGCTGTCATGAAAATGACTGACAGGTGACTTATGAAGGGTGGGAATGGCGTCCATGTGTACACCACAACTCAGGTGGGTGACAAGCAAGATTTCTCTTTGCCCTCGAGAGGTCACGCTCACACACTTCCTTCTGTGCCATCACTGCCCACGTAGTGGTACCTTCACTTACTGATACTAGCTAGTTCCCAATGGCACATCATGCTTTGCCAATTACTGATGGGACTTATCCATTCCCTTTCCTACAAGAGGATGTTAATTGTGGCTACATTTCTTTTTTTGTGGTGTTCAAAGGCAATAGTGTATTTTGTATTCTTTTTTAATATAATACTTATATTGATGTTTTGTGTATTTCAGACATCATTTTTCAGTTCAATTTAGACATATTCCCCTTTCACTTCCTCCCACCCCACCCCAGTTCATGCGTTCTTCCACACCTGCCCTGCATCTTTCTCTCAGTCTTTTTAAAGTTTTTCTCTACAAAGGTTTATTGTTTTGGGCAGAATTTAACTATATCAGTCCATTCTTTGACCCAGTCCTTATGTTGTTGTAGTTCCCTCCCAATTGGATTCCTCCAAAGAATGCCTATATACATATCATATATGTACCAGAATTATATCCTCTAGGAATAAATAAACTGCATGTTAACTCCAATATATATTTAGGAGTTCACATTTTTTCTTTTAATTTCATAATATTCTAAAATATGAATATTTACCTTCTGCCCATATACATTAATTACCATGTTTGAAAGTAAGTGGTAAGTTAATTCTAGGGCTCATTAAGAGATTCAAATTATAACATCACAGTTGCTTTCAGCTAGAAAGAAATATAACAATAATGTTACTCAGCTTGCCTTTCAATTGAGGAATTTGGTACTAGCATCCACAAATGAGGGAAACCATTCCCCATTTGTTTTTTAGGGGACTGTGTTACTTCACTTAACATAATGGCTTCAAGTTCCATCCATTTACCTGAAAAGTTCATGATGTCATCTTTCTTTACCACTGCATAGAGCTCCATTGTGTAGATGTACATTTTTGTTACCCACTCTTCATTTGAGGGGCATTTGGGTTGGTTTCAACTCTTCCCTATTGTGAACAGAGCTGCAATAAACATAGATGTACATATATCTTTGCAGTAGAATGAGTCTTGTAGGTATATACTCAGGAGTGGTATGACTGGGTCGGTGGTAGGCTCATTTTGAGTCTTTTAAGGGTTCTCCACACTGCTTTCCACAGTGGTTGTACGAGTTTACATTCCCACCAGCAGTGGATGAGTGTTCCCCTTTCCCCACAACCTCTCTAGCACTTGATGTCTTTTGTTTTCTTGATCTTAGCCGGTCTTATCAGAGTTAGATGATATATTAGAGTGATTTTCATTTGTATTTCTTTAATTATTAATCATGTTGACCACTTTTTAAGGTGTTTCTCAGCCATCTCTCTTTCCTCACTTGCAAAGTCTCTGTTTAGCTCTTTACTCCATCTTTTGAGTGAACCATTTGTTTTCTTCTTTGTTTTTTAAGGAGTTTATATATTCTGGATGTTAATGCTGTGTCAGATGTATCACTGGTGAAGATTTCCTCCCACTCTGTGAGTTTTCTCTTCATTTCCTTGATTGTTTCTTTTGCTGTACAGAAGCTTTTGAGTTTGATGAGGTCCTACTTGTCAACCATTGACCTTATTTCCTAAGCAGCTGCTGTTTGATTTAGAAAGTCCTTTCCTACTCTTATGTCTTATAGATTACTACCAACTTTTTCTTCTATCACCTTCAGAGTTTTGGGTTTCACATTGAGGTCTTTGATCCATTTGGAGTTGATTTTTGTGCAAGATGAGAAGTAGGGGATTTATTTTTGTTCTTCTACATATGGTGATCCAGTTTTGCCAGCACCATTTGCTGAAGATGTTATCTTTCTTCCAATGAGCTTTTTTTTTTGGTCTTTTTTCTGAGACAGGGTCTCCCTGTAGCCCCAGCTGTCCTGGAACTCACTCTGTAGACCAGGCTGGCCTTCAACTCATAAAGATCCGCCTGCCTCTGCCTCCCGAGTGCTAGGATTGATTTACAATATAAGAGCACAGTTGTTTTCAGATCACATTAATGTTGCTCGGTTTGCCATACAATTAGGTAATTGGCACTAGCATCCACAGATGACAGATACCATTCGTCATTTGTTTTTCTGGGACTGTGTTACTTCACTTAGCATGATATCTTCTAGTTCCATCCATTTATCTGCAAAGTTCATGATGTTGTCTTTTTTACTGCTGCATAGAACTCCATTGTGTACGACATTGTCCCTATCCACTCATCAGTTGAGGAGCACTTGGAATGGTTCCAGTTCTTAGCTATTGTGAAGAGAGCTGCAATAAACATGGCTGTGCATGTATCTCTGCTGTAAGATGAGTCTTGTGGGTATATACCCAGGAGAGGTATGACTGGGTTGGGTGGCAAGCTCATTTTGAGTCTTCCAAGGTTCTCCACACTGCTTTCCATAGTGGCTGTATGAGTTTACATTCCCACTAGCAGTGGATGAGTGTTCCCCTTCCCCCACAACCTTTCCAGCACTTGGTATCATTTGTTTTCTTGATCCTAGCCAGTCTTAATGGAGTGAGATGATATCTTAAAGTGTTTTAATTTGCATTTCCTTAATTATTAGTGATGTTGAACACTTTTTAATTTTTTTTTAATTTTATTTATTTATTTTTTAAACTTTTTTTTTTAATTTTTATTTATTTATTTATTTTTATGTGTATGAATGTATTGTCTGCATGCAGGTCTGCGCACCCGTGTCGTGCGATGCCGCGGAGGTCAGAAGACGGTCTCGGATTCCCCTGGAACTGGAGTTCTCCTGGAACCGGAGTCACAGACGGTTCTCAGCCGCCATGTGGGTGCTGGGGATCGAACCCGGGTCCTCTGCAAGAGCGGTCGTCGCTCTTAACCGCTAGGCCATCCCTCCAGCCCCTAATTTTATTTATTTTTGCATGTGTATGAATGTACCGTCTGCATGTAGGTCTGTGCACCCATGTCATGCAATGCCATGGAGGTCAGAAGAGGGTCTCGGATTCCCCTAGAACTGGAGTTCTCCTGGAATTGGAGTTACAGATGGTTCTTAGCCACCATGTGGGTGCTGGGGATCGAACCCAGGTCCTCTGCAAGAGCAGTCGGTGCTTTTAACCACTAGGCTATCTCTCCAGCCCCAGCAATGTTGAACACTTTTTAAGATATTTCTCAGCCATCTCTAATTCCTCACTTGTGAAGTCTCTGTTCAGCTCTTTGCTCCATCTTTTGAGTGGGTCATTTGTTTTCTTCTTTGTTTTTTGAGTAGTTTATATACTCTGGAAATCAATGCTTTGTCGGATGTTTCTGCAGTGAAGGTTTCCTCCCACTCTGTGGGTTTTCTCTTCACTTCCTTTATTGTTTCTATTGATGTACAGAAGCTTTTGAGTTTAATGAGGTCCCATTTGTCAATTGTTGATCTTATTTCTTGCACAGCTGCTGTCTGATTTAGGAAGACTTTTCCTATGCCTATGTCTTGTAGGCTGCTGCCAACTTTTTCTTTTATGGTCTTCAGAGTGTTGGGTTTCACATTGAGGTCTTTGATCCATTTGGAGTTGACTTTTGTACAGGGCAAGAAGTAGGGAATTAATTTTATTTTTCTACAAGTAGTGATCCAGTTTTGCCAATGCCAGTTGCTGAAGATGCTATCTTTCCTCCATTGTGCCTTCTTGGCCCCCTTGTCAAATATGAGGTGGCTGAAATTGTATGTGCTCAAGTTAGATCTTCAACTTTGTTCCATTGATCAACAGGTCTATTTTTGTGCAAGTACCAAGCTGTTTTTATGACTATAGCCCTATAGTATAGTTTGAAGTCTATTATAGAGATCCTCCTGTATTGTTCTTTTTACTCAGGGTTGTTTTGGCTATTTGGGGTCTTTTGTCTTTCCATATGAATTTAAGGATTTTCCCCCCAAGTCTGTGAAGAAACTCTTGGGGATTTTAATTGAGATTGCATTGAATCCATATATTAATTTGAATAGAGTGGATATTTTTACTATATTAATTTTCCCAATCCATGAGCATGGGAAGTTTTTCCATCTTTTGATGTCATCTTCAATCTCCTTCTTCAGGGGTTTAAATTTTTTGTTGTAGAGATCTTTGATGTCTTTGGTTAGGTTTGTTCCCAGGTATTTTATTTTCTTTAAGAGGATAAACAAGATAGACAGACCTCTCGCCCAGTTAACCAAAAGAAAGAAAGAGAAACTCCAAATTTCACCATCATTGGTGAAAAGGAAAACATCACAACAGATAAAGAAAAGATCCAGACAATCATATGAGAATACTTCAAAAATCTATACTTTAAAGTTTGAAAACCCAAGAGAAATGGACGACTATCTGAAATCCTGGGAACCAACAAAGCTTAACCAAGAGAAGATGGACAGCTTAAACAGACCCATAACATTTGAAGAAATTGAAGATGTAATAAAAAACCTCCCAACTAAAAAAGCCCAGGCCCAGATGGTTTCAGAGCAGAATTCTATAAAACATTTAAAGAGGTCTTACAACCATTACTATTCAAACTATTCAGAAGGATACAAACAGAGGGAAATCTCCCAGCGTCCTTCTATGAAGCCAGCATCACTCCAATACCAAAACCAAGCAAAGACACAACCAAAAAGGAAAACTATGGACCTATCTCATTAATGAACACAGATGCAAAAATTCTCAACAAAATACTTGCAAATCGCATATAGACCCACATCAAAAAGATCATCCATCATGATCAATTTGGATTCATATCAGAGATGCAGGGATGGTTCAACATATATAAATCAATAAATATCATAAAACACATAAATGGACTAAAAGACAAAAAATCACACAATCATCTCCATTGGTACAGAAAAGGCCTTTGACAAGATCCAGCATCCCTTCATGTTTAAAGTTCTAGAGGGAATTGGACTGAAGGGAACATTCCTAAATATAATCAAAGCTGTATACAACAAACCCACAGCCAACATCATTTTAAATGGAGAAAAATCAGAACCATTCCCCTTAAGGCGGGAACCTGGCAAGGCTGCCCCCTATTGCCACTCCTCTTCAATACAGTGCTTGAAATGCTTGCTAGGGCAATAATACAAGAAGGGGAAATTAAAGGAGTGCTAACTGGAAAGAGGGAGTCAAACTATCCCTGTTTGCAGATGATATGATAGTTTACCCGAGGGATGCTAAAAACTCCACTAGCAAACTCCTAGAAACAATTAAGAGTTTCAGTAAAGTAGCAGAATACAAAATTAACCTAGAAAAATCAGTAGCCTTTCTTTACACCAACAACAAGCAATTGGAGAAGGAATATAAGGAGACCTTCCCACTCACAATAGCCTAAAAAAATAAAATAAAATACATGGCTACATTTCTTACTCATTCCTGTACCTACAATATCCTGCTTGCTATCCAGCTATCACTATTGGTGAGATAGGGAGCATCTTCTCTAGATCAGAATGCTCTTGAAGAAATGCATGCTCACCTCTTTCTTTTCTTCCAGAAACAGTCACCTCTGGCACACAGACTCCAAGTCCAACCAAAGCACCAGCCCCTAGACAGACAGGTGAGATTCCATGGCATGATAAAGAAACCCAGTAGCACAGGGAAAGTGTAGACTTGGAACAGGAGCATGGTGGGACAAGAGCACTAGAGCACATGTAGTAACTGTAGTGTACTGGAGGAGAGGCAAGAGACCTGGTTGTGCAGCCTTGCTATACTGTTAAGTCTCTGTGCAAACATGAATGTGACATTTGTTATCCTTTGTCTATCATTTCCTTATGGATTTTAAGAACTCATTAAAGTGTTAGTATTCTCTGATTGTGTGATATGTATACCATACATATATATGATATTATATATATATATATATATATCTTGTGTGATATATATAATCACACATATATTATATATATATATATATATTATATCTGATAACTCGCAAGGCGTATCTTTGTTTGTTAATTTTGGACAAAGCTATTCTTGATTCTTGCAGTTACTGTTCCTGCAGAATGGCCATTCACTCAAGAAGAGCCAGCCCTCATCCCAGTACTCCGGAAAGTTTCAAGTGAGTAGGAACCACTTGTTGCTAGAGCCTGCATTTATTTTGAACAAGATTGCATGGTCTAATAAAGAGGTTTGTTTAATGGATACGGAGGTTGAAGCTCTAGGATGCAGATCTCGAATCAACCCTTTATTGTGGGGAATGGTCATTAAGATTGGTTTCTTCAATTTTAAGCAAAAACTATTGCAATTATTGTATTTAAGATATCTGTTCTTATGATTCTTTTCTACATGTTTTTTAGATAGTCTCACTAAGTAGCCCTGGCTAGTATATGGTTTTGTATTAAAATAATGTGTTTGAAATTGAATTGGAATTATAAAGCTTTATGTTATATAATTTGATGAACTTCATTGAGTGAACATTTAAGAAGCAGTGTGCTGTGTGTTTTGCAAATGAGAGATGCTCCTTTGATAAGCCCATTGTCTGGTTGTGAACAGAACAGACAGGGGACAGGAATAAATGATGGATCCAAAATCCAAGCCCCAGTCTCAGGGTGCAATTCACTGTGGCTGTGTTTTAAAGGATAGCCTGCCTGCCAAGTCCCTGTATAATCCACTCCCATGGATTTCAGAAACCACTGCTCTCTGTGCTTGTGGGACTTCCAAGACCTGAATTCCTTTGGGGTTTTTTTGTTCTATTGCATTTTCTCAGTTTTTTACGGTTTCATTATTTGCTGTTATGTTAGCAGCTTAAGAACAAAACTAAGACAAAGCAAGTCCTTCAAAGTTAGTCCCATCCTCAGGCCCCTCCCACTCCCGGATGCCTTTTTAAGAGAGCTTCTTGAGATTTCCAGGGCTGGCTGTCATGTGTCAGCAGGAGATTATTAAATTGCTGGAGCCTGCACAGTCTCCTATTTCATATCACCTCAGATCTGCCTCAGCCCACATGGCCTTCAGTGAATGGTGAATGGGCCTTTCAGACACAAAGACACAATTGTGCTACCAAGAAATTAATGTCTCCTGACTCCCAGAAGGTCTAAAGAAAAACACTGATGGTACAGACAATGTTACTGCCAGGCTGAGTTCCAGAAAACTAGTTAACAGTATCTACACCCATGTTTATATCTACAACTGTCTTTACATAGCTGTGCATATTAGCTACTTTTCTGTTGTTGTGATAAAATGCCACTACCAAGGCAACTCATAAAAGGAGTTTATTATAGTTCCAGAGGGATGAGTGTCCATCATGGTAGGGAGGCAGGAGGCATCAGGGCAGAAGCTGAGAGCTCATATCTTTAAGCAGGCACAGGAAGCAGAGAGGGCAAGCTGAAGGCAAGGCTGTGAACTTTCAAAGTCTGCCCAGTTGCCTGCTTCCCTCAGCAGGGCCACACCTCCTAACCCTCCGCATACAGCACCATCAACCAGGCCACATGTTCACATACATGAGAGAGCTCCTACGGTGTTCCAGGCCTGATGGTATGATCATTTTCACTTTCTCTGTCCAATAATTCTGGAAGGTAGATAATGTTGTCCTCATTTAAAATTTCCCACAGATAAAAGAGACTGAGTTTGGACCCCACATCTGCCTAATTCAAAGTCTAAGCTCATTTGGAACTCATTTTGTCCTTTTACCTCTTGCATGATGTGACACACACACACACACACACACACACACACACGCACACACGCACACACACAATGCAATGAAAGGAAAATATTACAAGGCTCCTATAGGCCAAAGCAGTAAGCACCTTGTGCATCAGTGAGGAAGACAGTGCCTAGAGTTGGAGAGTCATTCACGGACTGGCATGAGCAGGTGCCTTCTAGATTAAATGCTGCTAACCACACACACTTACAGAGCCTTGGCACAAAGGCACGGAGTCTACCCAGAAGCACTGGTGCTCCCAGGGACTGAGAAGAGTCTTTGTAGCTGAATTCAGGTGCTAAGAGTGGACATCCGTGGGACTGAGTCCAGAGAGGCCAGGGAGAGTGAAGTCATCAGCAGTTTGACACTGGGGCAAGGAACATGGCAGTCTTCTGAGGCATGAGAAAGCCACGCTGCGCGGCCAGATGTTGCTGTGCAGCAGCATCCCTGACCTCAGGGCAGAGACTGCAGGGAGGCTGGAGTAGGGGGATGCAGTGAGGAGACATTTGTGCTGACAATGGCCAGTGATGATGCTGGTAGAAGCAGAAGTGGTCGTGTGGGCAGGAGGTTTGCGCAGTAGTTAGGAGAAAGAACCAAGGGGGTATGAGGATAGCTGAGTGTGGTTTAGGATGGAACCAAGTTAGATCAAGTGGATCTCCTGAGGTCACTTCCTGGTATAGATGAGGGGAAGCACAGAGGTGGGGCACGTGCATCCGTCCTTAAGGATGCTGACCGTGATGTAGGAAAGCGGTACTGATGACCATGGCCCTAGAGTCAGGTCTCCGCAGAACCACCTGCTCCCTGGTGCATGACTAAGCAACTGCAGGGTCTCAGTGTTCTTTCTACTAACAACACTTCTTCCAATATCTACTTCACAAGATTTTATAAGGACCTCGCTAGAAGTCTACATAAAAAAGCTTGGGAAAAGTCCAGTTCACAACAGGTGCTTAATGACGCATTGGTAAGAACTGGGCTCTGCTCTAGGGGATAATGTTCTAGTTGGCTCATGGAAAAACATGGTCTTTCTACATTTTGGAAAAGTTTCTGACTTTATTAACCCTTTATCCACCCAACAAATATTTTATTGATAAATTACAATTTAAAAATCCTCAGGTAGGGAAGTAGCTCAGGTGGAGATGACTTACTTAGCATGCGGAGAACTCCCCTAGTAGTTCCACAAATAAAATCTCTTAAAAAGTCTCAAAAAATATAAAACGAGGGGCTGGAGAGATGGCTCAGCATTTAAGAATACTAACTTTCCTTGCAGATGACCCAGGTTTGGTCTCCAGTACACAAATAGGGGCTCAGAACCATCTGTAACTCCAGTACCAGGGATCCAATGGCCTTGGCTTCTGTAGACACACACATGTACACACATATTCACATAAACTCATGTAGGCACACACACGCACAAATTATACATATATATATACAATTCAGAATATATAATATATAATATTAACATTAATATATACTAATAATGTATAATGTTATATATATATATATATATATATATGTCCTAGGTAACAAGCTCTGTGAGAGGAAGACTCTGCTTCTCACTCATTGCTGAATCTCTCATCCATTAGTGCCTAGCACATAGTAGATGCTAAAACTAATAAATCAATAACAATACCCATTACTTTTGTTTGCTCCATGGCAAGAACATTGACATCTGATCTTTGCAGAATGACTTACTGCCTCCTCCTGGTTGCCCTGCTTGCTGGGTCCAAGTCTCTTTACTCTCCATGTAAGAATACCCAGATGTAGCCTCAGGAAGCTAACTCAGCTTCAGGAGAACCCACAGGATGAGACTTTTTGAAAAGCCTGTTTTCTTCTTTGTTTATGCTTGTCTTCTTTTCCTAAAAGCTACTCATGAAACAACAATGCAAATCTGGTCACAGAGCGTAATGACCCTCCACCTGAAGGAAGAGCACTCGGACCCGATGCTCAGTGACCTCACTGGCTAGTTTTGTCTTTGAGCCTTTCCCTTCTGTGTTACCTTCTTGTTGCTGCAACAAACTACCTGACAAAATCAACCTCAGGACAAATGTTTCTGGCCCATAGTCCATCGTGGCAGGAAAGGCAAGGCAGCAAGAGCTCGAAGGACGTGGTCACAGGTTGTCTGTAGCTCGGTGCAGAGAGAGGCGGACCCTGCTTCTCAGATCACTTTCTGCTCTTTATTCAGTCCGGGACCCTGTCCCATGGAATAGGGTGCCCACATGTGAGGCAGTCTTCCACCTCAATTCATCCTGTCTAGAAACTCCCCCAAAGACATGCCTGGAGGTTTATTTCCTAGTGATTCCACATTTTGCCAAGTTAATAGTCAATATTAGGGGCTGGAGAGATAGCCTAGCAGTTAAGAGCACCAACTGCTCTTTCAGAGGACCCAGGTTCGATCCCCAGCACCCACATGGCGGCTGAGAACCGTCTGTAACTCCAATTTCAGGAGAACTCCAGTTCCAGGGGAATCTGAGACCCTCTTCTGACCTCTGCAGCATTGCATGACACGGGTGCACAAACCTACATGTAGACACAGACAGTACATTGATACACATAAAAATAAAAAAAAATAGTCAATATTAACTACATCTTCTCTCCTCCTTACACACACACACACACACACACACACACCATACTGCCTGTATTCAAAGCACTCTCCATTCGCCTCAATCAGACATCAATTTGTATGATACTAAGCTACAGCAGAAATGCCCTCCACCTGGTGGTTTCTGTTCACTGCTTCCAATGCCTCTCTAAACTGCGCTCCTCAAAGAAGCAATGTCTGGTCTCCTGCAGGAACTTGAGTCTCTTCTGCTGCCTACATACCTATACCTTGAAACTCCCACAGCAGCTTTCCTGAGTGAGCAGTGATGTGGCCGCATCATATTCACTGACTGCCTCCAAGCCATCTCGGCTAGACCATACTCACCTGGCACAAGTCTTGCCCAAGGGAGATGCTTGCTGAGCTATTGTTGATTTGACTTGTCTGAAACTGCACGTTTTAGGGTGTCCTCAGCCACTCCTGGAAGAGGGGGCCATGACAGCTCCTCCTCTCCTCCTCGCCATCCCGAAGTTCAACCCATGCCTAATGGAGCTGTGCCGCTTCTTCCAGCAATGCTTGTGTATGAGCCGAAAGAGGGATCTGAGTTCAGAAGCTACGAGGTAATCTGGGACAGAGGCTCCTTTGTACACCCAATATTTATAGGTTTCTTATTGTGTGTGGCTTCACTGCAGGTTATAGGGTAA
Source organism: Rhizomys pruinosus (assembly GCA_009823505.1). NCBI lineage: Eukaryota > Metazoa > Chordata > Mammalia > Rodentia > Spalacidae > Rhizomys > Rhizomys pruinosus. Next base: position 3,568,661 of record VZQC01000265.1, read on the forward strand.
CCAGGCAGCTGACAGGGTGCTGTACTCCGTGGCCAGCCCTCTACTAGACTATCGCTTCCTTGAGAGCCATGGTAGGGTTTCACTCACCTCTACATTCCCAAACCAAATGCAGTACCTGGCATAGTCAGCAAAAACCAACTGAGCCTCACTGAGTTGATTTTATTTAAGATGAATTGAGATTAGATGTGCTGAGATGAATTGGGTTGAACTGAGATGAGTTTAATTGAATTATACTGAGATGAGGTGATTTGGGATGAAGAGTTGGTTTGAATTGAGCTGTGTTGTACTGAAATGGGCTGGATTGGACTGAGGTGAGTGAGTTTGTACTGAACAGAGATGAGTTGCACTGTGGCTAGTAATTACCACTGAGGACTTTGAATCCCAGTGTCCTCAGCTTGGTAAACTTTTCTAGGAAAATGTAACCCATACATTTGCCTAGCTAAATCATAGTCCTATTAACCCATAGCAGTCACTGCCTGCCAAACAAGAGGGCTGTAAAAATAAATTTATAAGGCAGACCACACTCCATTAAGAAGACCGAGGCACAGACCTCTCCTGCCAATCAATACTGGTGTGCTCTCTGATCTTCTGGGGTTTATTCTTAGCTGAAAATCCAGAACCAAACAATGGAGATATGTACCATTGCCCCGCAGCATGGGAGCCAATTTCTCAGTCTTTAATGTTATTTTAGAGGTTTATTCACAGGTCCTTCCATTTTTTCTACTCTCCATTATGCCCCGTATCTTAGCATCAAGCCCAGGCTAGAATCATTTTGTCCTCATTCATTTTTAGCCTCCATCTAGGATGTATCAATCATTTTGTACATTTCCTCCATCCAGAGATGGTAATAAGCAAGACCCATAGACCCAACAGTGTGAGCAAGGCAGGGAGCCATTCCTTGCAGCAAAGGCTAATCTCCAAGGAAAAGGAAGTCTTCAAAATGATACTTTCAGTGTCATCTAGAATCATCCCACTTCAGTAGATCGTTCTCTAGTTCTTTAAATCAACCCGTGCTGTGTCACTATATCAAGCATGCATTATATTAAGCCAGTGATTACATAGACAAATCATAAATAAAACCATAAACTGGGCCATAGTTAGGGAGGAAGTAATGTTTGAAAGACAAGATAAAAATAAAACTTATAGAACCAAGTTATTTAACCTTGAAAAGATACATACAGGGCTGGAGAAATGGCTTAGTAGTTAAAAGTACTTACTGCTCTTCCAGAGGACCTGAGTTCAGATCCCAGCACCCATGTGAGGAGGCTTACAATTGTTTGCAACTCCAGCTCCACCAGATCTGACATCTTCTTCTGACCTCTGACCTCTGCAGGCAGACACACACACACACACACACACACACACACACACAAATGCATTTTTTTTTAATTTTTTAATTAATTTTTTATTTATTTCTGTATGTGTATGAATGTACTGTCTGCATGCAAGTCTGTGCACCCGTGTCGTGCAATGCAGCGGAGGTCAGAAGAGGATGTCAGATTCCCCTGGAACTGGAGTTCTCCTGGGATTGGAGTTTCAGATGGTTCTCGGCCGCCATGTGGGTACTGGGGATCGAACCCAGGTCCTCTGCAAGAGTGGTCAGTGCTCTTAACCACTAGGCCATCTCTCCAGCCCCACACACACACAAATGCATTTTTAAAAAGAAAATGCATTCATGTAAACAAAAGATTAAGATTAATAAGGAATGGAAGAATTTTCCATGGTAAAATTTGTAGTTAAATTCATAGCAATAAAGCAGATATTAACCTGATCTTTCACTTCTGTCTCCATATTTTCATTGAATATTTGATTGTTCCATAACCTCATAGAAAGCATTGAATATAATGTAAGAATAACAGTGAGAAGAAGGTGCTAATTAGTGTGTTTGTTGAATAAAAGTGCATCTGAGATTTAAGAAAATAAAAAGCACAATTCAGTGGAGAAGCTGGCGATACAAAGAGACAAATTTCAAGGCAGTGTGGCAGTACTGTGGGCAAACCTGCATGAGACAGGACCCCAGCAGAATTAGCTACATGGTTTAGTGGAGGAATAGAAGTTATGAAGAGAAGAAACAGGTGAGGACCCTCAGAAACCATGAGATAGCACATGCAAAGATGGAAGACAGCCTGCAGCTAGAAGCCCTGGTGTGCCTGGTGTGGGTGCAGCAGCCCTGGTGTGCGTGGTGTGGGTGCAGCAGCTGTGGTGTCTGTGGTGTGGATGCAGCAGCGCTGGTGTGCGTGGCATGGGTGTAGCAGCCGTAGTGTGCGTAGTGTGGGTGCAACAGCTGTGGTGTGCACGGTATGGGTGCAGCAGCTGTGGTGTGCCTGGTGTGGATGCAGCAGCCCTGGTGTGTGTGGTGTGGATGCAGCAGCCCTGGTGTCCCTGGTGTGGATGCAGCAGCCCTGGTGTGCCTGGTGTGGATGCAGCAGCCCTGGTGTGCCTGGTGTGGATGCAGCAGCCCTGGTGTGCCTGGTGTGGGTGCAGCAGCCCTGGTGTGTGTGGTGTGGATGCAGCAGCTTTGGTGTGCGTAGTGTGGATGCAGCAGCTCTGGTGTGCCTGGTGTGGATGCAGCAGCCCTGGTGTGCCTGGTGTGGATGCAGCAGCCCTGGTGTGCCTGGTGTGGGTGCAGCAGCCCTGGTGTGCCTGGTGTGGATGCAGCAGCCCTGGTGTGCCTGGTGTGGATGCAGCAGCTCTGATGTGCCTGGTGTGGGTGCAGCAGCCATGGTGTGCCTGGTGTGGGTGCAGCAGCCCTGGTGTGCCTGGTGTGGATGCAGCAGCCCTGGTGTGCCTGGTGTGGATGCAGCAGCCGTGGTGTGCCTGGTGTGGATGCAGCAGCCCTGGTGTGCCTGGTGTGGATGCAGCAGCCCTGGTGTGCCTGGTGTGGATGCAGCAGCCCTGGTGTGTGTGGTGTGGATGCAGCAGCTCTGGTGTGCATGGTGTGGATGCAGCAGCTCTGGTGTGCGTGGTGTGGATGCAGTAGCCGTGGTGTGCGTGGTGTGGATGCAGCAGCCCTGGTGTGCGTGGTGTGGGTGCAGCAGCTCTGGTGTGTGTGGTGTGGGTGCAGTAGCCGTAGTGTGCCTGGTGTGGATGCAGCAGCCCTGGTGTGCGTGGTGTGGGTGCAGCAGCTCTGGTGTGCGTGGTGTGGATGCAGCAGCTCTGGTGTGCGTGGTGTGGGTGCAGCAGCTCTGGTGTGCATGGTGTGGGTGCAGCAGCTCTGGTATGCGTGGTGTGGGTGCAGCAGCTCTGGTGTGCCTGGTGTGGATGCAGCAGCCCTGGTGTGCCTGGTGTGGATGCAGCAGCTCTGGTGTGCGTGGTGTGGATGCAGCAGCCATGGTGTGCCTGGTGTGGATGCAGTAGCCGTGGTGTGCCTGGTGTGGATGCAGTAGCCGTGGTGTGCGTGGTGTGGATGCATCAGCTCTGGTGTGCGTGGTGTGGGCGCAGCTGCCCTGGTGTGCATGGTGTGGATGCAGCAGCCCTGGTGTGCCTGGTGTGGATGCAGGAGCCCTGGTGTGCGTGGTGTGGATGCAGCAGCCCTGGTGTGCGTGGTGTGGGTGCAGCAGCCCTGGTGTGCGTGGTGTGGATGCAGCAGCCCTGGTGTGTGTGGTGTGGATGCAGCAGCCCTGGTGTGCCTGGTGTGGATGCAGCAGTCCTGGTGTGCCTGGTGTGGGTGCAGCAGCTCTGGTGTGCATGGCGTGGGTGCAGCATCTCTGGTGTGCGTGGTGTGGATGCAGCAGCCGTGGTGTGCCTGGTGTGGATGCAGCAGCCGTGGTGTGCCTGGTGTGGGTGCAGCCGTCCTGGTGTGCGTGGTGTGGGTGCAAGACATGTGAACTGAGGCCTAGAACAGCAGCTTTGGGCTTGTGAGAGTGGGTCACTCGGTGATGTAAGTCCTGTCCCCGTCTGAATGTTTACAGAGCACCTCGGATGGTTCCTCGTGTACTCTGTAACATCATAATCCCCAGGGTAGTTTGACATCCTCACTGTGTTGTAAGCAGTCTGAGACTTGTTAAAATTGTTAGAAAACAAGCCTTGGACGTTGTCAAGCTAGGTGAGAAGGATTGACACTACAGTATAAACCAAGGCTTCCAACGCCAGTAGGTACCTTGCTGTGCTGTGTGGAAGGTTGGGCTGGAAGTCAGACAGGCTTGGGTTTAAAATTGTGTTCTGCCACAATTTTAAAGCTGTGCAGTGTTGGGCTATATGTGTAGTCTCTCTGAACCTCACTTGGTTTAAGTGCATGATTGGCCTGGTTGTGCCACATTCCAGGCCACATGTTAGATAATTCCAAGAGCACCATTCACAGAGAGGGGTGGAGGCATTCTTGCTACGCTGACCGTGTTGTGAGAATGGATGCGATCTTGCATCTGATGCTCTTGTCTGCAGTGGTGCTGCTCTGCTCTCCAGCACTTGTCATCTTCACCAAGTTTGGAACTCATCTCCAGCGTACTTGGCACGCTGTGTCAATGCCATCCTCATACTTAGTGACTATTTCGGCTCTTGAGTTGACCAGGATTGACATCCTATCTCTTTCTAAATTGCACCATGAGCAGGTGGGTCCAGGCTCACAGGAGCAGCAGCCCTACCGCATCCTTCACTGAGAAAGGATGCCTAGTCACCCAGTTTCCTGTTTGTTCATGCAATGGAAGACATTGACAGGACAAAGGAGAAGCCAAGATGTTTCATTTCTTTCTACATTTCTGCATTCCCGGAAATGGCTCTGTCTCTTCTGTGGTTCTGGCTTCTGCAGCGAGCCCTCGCCACTGCTGAGTCTGCCGTTCTCCCCACACCCGGGCACGCGCCTCCTCTCTCTGTCTCTCCAGGCTGATAATTCTCTGTACTGTGGACAGAGGATTGCCTCTGTTCTTGGTTCTTTCTAGTGGGTTTTTTTTTTTCCTTTGTTCTCTTCTGACCTGCTTAGGACCAATTCCCAGCGTGAAATGGCTTTGATCAAAGCACCTGGGTTCTGCTTTCTTGTCAAGGTCTTGACTCAAATGCTAGTCTTATTGCCTATTGGAATAACAATGTGTTCCAACAAGGGCTGGATTATCTGGGCTAAAATCCACACAACCAATTGAAAGCAGAGTATCCCTAGATGAATCAGTTTATCTCTGAGGATTTGTTTTTGTCACAGTTTCCTCAGTCAAACTAGGGCAATAGCACCTGGGAAATCTTTACAATGAGCATATTGAGGAGTTGTTTGCACAACTCCCTAGAGCATACTAGGATCACAGAGTAAGAGGTAGAAGAGAAATGAGAGCAAAGCCTAACCTCAGACATCAGATATAAGTTCTGAGTTGTGCGGTGAGCCACTGACAGCCTGGGCTGAAGCCTCTCTGATAACATGGCTGTCGTCTCTCCACTGCAGAACTTTGAAGCGATTTCTCTTAGCTGAGAGCAGAAGCAGACCACCGCTCTACAATATATTTGCTGCCTTGTTAGAAATAGCAACATTCCATGCCCTCTCTTTGTCTCCCTCAAATACAAGTAAACACGGTCATGTATTGAGCATTTACACGTTGGCATAGTTCAGGAACTATATTATGCCACTTAATCCCCCCACCAATTGTGAGTATAAGCTTTATATGCTCACCTTTCATTTATATAGGAAGAAAGTAAGACCAAAAGAATTAAGTACACAGCCTAAAACCACACACTTTAATAAACTGAGAATATAAGATATAATGTAAATCTTGTTGACCACAAAGTCTGACCTGTTTCCTAGCCAGCCACCTCTTCCCTGCTTTTCCTCCCACAGTCTATGAATACAGATGTTCCCTTGATGTAAATTATGGTCTGTATTTATATTTGTGTAATTACTATTTTGATTCTGGCTATTTTCCCACGGCCATCACAGAAGGGTGACCCCTTCCAACTCTGGTTGAACCTTTAGGTACTGTCTGGAATACTATTACTGGTTTCTGAAGAACGCGACGTTGATCTGTCAGACAGTGAAAAGGCTGCCCCACTCTCGCAGTAAGTGCTCACCTTGGCGAAAGCTTCTGCAACTAGTCTTACCTTAGCAGGGCCAGAAAACGGCTTTGGTTTATTAATTCACCATCAGGTCTAGACAGAGAGATCTTTTGAAGACCATGGCATTATTCGGACCCCATTGCTCCAGTACCAACACTTCTCAGAAACCATCCCCTTTACACTTCCCATCATCCCTCACTTCTCAGATGCCGGCCTCTCACAGTCCTTCTCTATGTTTTGTTTCCAACTTACCTCTCAGTACCTCTCCTAAAGTCAGTCTCTGTGACTCCCTCTTCCATACATGTCCTCTGCTTCCTTCCCTTCCTTGTCTGATTATTCCTTCTTCCTCAAACACAGGTCCCTTGTTTCCTATGACATCTACCTTCCCCTGTGTCTTATTTCCTGTTTCTACCACCACCTTTCTTCTGCACTGTAAAACTTTGGGGTGGGGGTTCAGAAGTCAATGGCAGAATCCCGCACTGGTGTGTGGACATAGAATAGGACAGTTTGCCAGCCAACACGTGATCCAATAGCACTTCTTTGCTCCTTGTCCTGTTGAAACTTCTATACACATAACATGTTCTATTTACTGATCAACATGTTAATGAATTTAAATTCCTGTAATCCAACCTGAAGAGATGAGTTAGACACAGTTGGGCACTGCGACAACAGCATCTCGGCAGAATGATAAAACATGGCTGCTCCTTCCTTGACTCTGCTGCTGACTGGCAAGGAGCTCTCACAGGAGTCCCTTCTAACGGATCCCTGTCAGGACACCTTCCTGTACTTGTCCTCTCGAAGAACTTGAACTGAACCTGGTGTTGTTGGGATCTGTGTCTGTCCTGTTCCCATCTCAGTGCCCTAAGTTCCTTCTTGCTCTTTCAGCCTTGAAGCAAAAATGCCTTGAGAATATCTGCAAGTTTGTTTGAGAACCTAACGGCGACTTCAGGCACCACACCTTCACCCTGGCCCTCAACATGGCTGTATTTGCAAAATCCAGGCCTGCCCAGCCCAGTCATCTAGGAACTGAAAGGGGTTCTCTTTAAAAGCAGCACTTTTTCTCTCCTGTGAATCTGTGTAAGGCACTGAGGAAAGAGGCTTCACTACTGGAGTAACACCAGGCCTCCCTGCCTGCTTTGGCACAATGGAAACCTATGCTCTAGGCTCCAGAACCCCCTACGAGGCCTGTAGCAATTCTGGTACTGGGAGAACTGAAAGAGAGGGTTTGCGCTGGTGTGCATACAACAGTCCAGCATAGACGTGGTAGCAGAACACCTAAAGCAACGCACACTTAGGACTTCTGGATGATGAGAGGATAAATTGAAAAAGCCTGATTTTATAGTGCAGAGGTCACTGCTTTGCTGTACAGTTGGACAACACTTGGCTGTATGTAACTAATCAGACTTGTCATGGGATCAAGATCCTCTTCCAGGTCCCTAAATAGGAGATGACAGAAGCCTTTCCTCAAAAGGTGTGGAGAATTATTTTTACTGGTATCTTGTTTTGACTGCTTTTCTGCATGTCCCATTGTATTTAGGGGTCCCATTGTATTTAGGGGTGCCCTAGAAAACCCAAAGGCTCAGTGATTCGGTAGTCAGACTTCAGAGTTCAGAAAAAACTGATGAATTCACACTTCCATGTATCATACATGCAAAAGAGTATGTAGAAGAACTTCCAGGAGAAGCAGGCAGGAACCCCTGGTTCTCCTCCCCACATGGGGTTGCATGTGAAATCTTACATGTCACTCTCCAGCAAACGATATGCAAAAGCACAGATGATGTGTGGGTTGAGCTCACGGGTGAAGTGAGGGGAGCTCTTGAGCTTTGGCATCCACAGATTTTACTGAACCTAATCCTGTAGTCATGGAGTGACTACTGGGCTGAATTTGGGTACTCAGTCTCCAAAACCTCAATGAAAACTGCGTGACCCGAGGCGCTCATTGTAAGACACATGTTGCATAAACTACATACTGTTTCTCAAAACCTGTTATGCAGAGATACACCTTTTCAGCAATTCCAAGAGCTGGGGAATGGTTTCCTAGGAACTTTGCAAGGTCCACATTTTCCTGAATACCTGATACCTGCTGAGCCAGCCTTCTCTGCAAACGTACACACTGAGGGGCCCCTTCATTGGATCAGCTCCCTTTTTCTACTCCTAGACCTGCAGGTCTTCTGATTTCTACTCCCATCCCCAACTCCATGCACAGTGTGAAGACGCAGCTTTGCTTTCTCCAGTGGTCCTGTGTGGACTCCTTTGTTCCACATTACTGGGACAGCTTCTCTGCTCGCGTGCCCAGTGTGCCTCCTCTCCTCTCACCTTAGGTCTCTACCCACTTACTGGTTTTCTTTTCCTTGGTGATCTAGGATGGTCCTTTGGAGAAGAAAAGTTACTTTCTGTTCATAATACAAACAGAAAACAGTTCCTCACTGGAAGACAGCTGAATGTCCTCATACCATATATGAACTAGAAAGTACTTAGGGATATAGAACTGAGGACCTGGGTTCGATCCCCAGCACCCACATGGCAGCCGAGAACCGTCTGAAACTCCAATTCCAGGAGAACTCCAGTTCCAGGGGAATCCGACACCCTCTTCTGACGCGTGGCATTGCACGACACGGGTGCACAAACTTGCATGCAGAGAGTACATTCATACACATACGGAAATAAATAAAATTAATGAAAAATTAAAAAAAACAATAAAAAAAACTAAGAACATTAAAAAAAAAAAAGAACTTGAAGTTGGGCAGAGAAGCAGCAGGTATTCTCCTGTGCAGCCACACAGAAAGATTCATTTATAATCTCTGAACAGTTGAGACACCCTTACAATCATGCAACTGTCAAGTTTAACAGCTTCTGTTATCACAATTTTGGAGACCTGAAAGTGGCGTTTAAGTCTACAAAGATGCAGCAAATGCAAGCTCCTATATCAATAGGAATAAAAGAATTGTCCCTTTCATGATGTGTATTAGCTAACACTATAATGTACACTAATTATGTGTGTTAATTTGACTGGGCCATTTCTGAAGGACAAAGTTGGTATTAACCTTTGACCAAAAAGATGTTGAAAGTTCTCCAAAGAGCAGCTAATCACCCAGGAAATTAAGGAGGGACTGGTGAGGATAGTCCACACGCAGAGCTATGCTCTCAAGGATAACTCTTGGACTCAGCTTCTCCATTCATTATAAATTATGACCAAGCACGACTATTCCTTGAAAAGGTTCAAATATGGGGTACCTCTGAGACCTGTGCATGTTTCTGATCTAGGATCTAGGACAAGAGCTCAGAGGACCACATAGGGCTAATTTTCTATAGTCATACCGCCTACACAGCAGCCACAACAGCAGCAATGGCAGGAAGGAAATAAACTCATGAGTGAACTGGGAGTCTTCTGGTCTCCAGCAGTCTAAGGAAGGTTTAAGCCAAGTAATTCTGGCCAAGTACATCTTGACTTAAATGATAGCTAGAGAGATGAGCAAGCCTGAGGGGTGACACAGAACTGGGGTTTGAACTCGTGAATATGTGGTGACCCAGTACTTAGCTGATAAGGCAATGAGATGGGGCGGGGTTATGCCCCCAGTTCACCAAGGGAACTACACAGTTGCCCAGGCAACATCATTAAACTGAAATCTTCCTGACAGGAAAAGGCCAGGCCAGAGGTTTTCTATATCTTTTAAGCCCCAAAGAAAAGCTAGGTTAGCAAAGAAAAGAGAGGAAGGGAGAGGAAGAGGGAGGGGAAGGGGGAGAGAGAGAGAGAGAGAGAGAGAGAGAGAGAGAGAGAGAGAGAGAGAGAGAGAGAGAGGGGGAGGGAGAGAGAGAGGGGGAGGGAGAGAGAGATGGGGAGGGAGAGGAAGAGGGAGAGGGAAGGGAGAGAGAGAGATGGGAAAGGAGAGGGAGAGGGTGGGGAAAGGGAGAGAGAGAGAGACAGGAAGGGAGAGGAAGAGGGGAAGGGAGAGAAAGATAGGAGGGGAGAGGAAGAGGAAGGGGAAGGGAGAGAGAGACAGAAAGGGAGAGGGAGAGATAGGGGAAGGGAGAGAGGCAGGAAGGGGGAGGAAGAGGGAGGGGAAAAAGAGAGATGGGAAGGGAGAGGCGGAAGGGAGGGGAAGGGAGAGAGAGAAAGACAGGAAGGGAGAGGAAGAGGGAGGGGAAGGGAGAGAGAGATGGGAAGGGAGAGGGAGAGGAAGGGGAAGGGAGAGAGAGATGGGAAGGGAGAGGGAGAGATAGGGAAAGGGAGAGAGGCAGGAAGGGGGAGGAAGAGGGAGGGGAAAAGAGAGAGAGATGGCAAGGGAGAGGAAGAGGGAGGGGAAGGGAGAGAGAGACAGGAAGGGAAAGAAAGAGTGAGGGGGAAGGAGAGAGAGATGGGAAGGGAGAGGAAGAGGGAGGGGGAGGGAGAGAGACAGGAAGGGAGAGGAAGAGGGAGGGGGAGGGGAGAGAGAGAGACAGGAAGAGAGAGGAAGAATGCTTGTGTTTTGTAGCCCCAGGATCCATCCCTCTCTGCTTGTACATGTGTGTGTGCATTCCTCTTCGTGCAAAGTGCTCTTCTGGGCTTGAGGAAGTGAGGAATTCGGTTGCTTATATAATGAAACCTGTCATTAAACTCTGCCTGAGAACAGCCCTCGTCATCTTGTGTCTGTATCCTTGGGAAAATGTAACTCCCACTCCATCCCAGCAGCAGAAAAGAGAGAGCTGTGGTTCTAGGGGATTCTTGGCATCATGAAATGTCTAGAGACAGTGTCTTAGGGCTGGGGGTTACCCCGGCAACCACTGGGTAGACCCAAGATCCTGTGATGTCCAGGACAGTGTCCACACAGAAGAAGGATTCGACCTAAAATGTCAACAAAACTACTAAAGTCAATATGAATCCTTTGTATTGGATACTTTTGGATCACTGTGAAAAAATTACCTTACGTAAAAACTTGAGGGAAGAACATGATTTTAGCTCATGATTTCAGAGGATTGAGTTTTGGGGAGCACATGGCACGGGAGGTTTCACCTCACTGCAGACCAGAAGCAGAGTAAAAAGGGAGAGAGAGAGAGAGAGAGAGAGAGAGAGAGAGAGAGAGAGAGAGAGAGAGAGACTCCCAGTGATCCGCCTTCTCCAGCTAGGCCCACATGGCAGAGAGACCAGAATCTTTGAAAATAGTGCGACTAGTTGAAGAGCAAGTACTCAATATAACGCTGAGGTGGGGGGGGTTCATATTTAAACCCTGATGCCCTGTTATAAAAATCCTAAATTCCCCTGTAAATGGCTGGAGCAGCCTACCTTGGTTGGTTGTTATGCCTTAACACCACTTTGTAGCTCTATGTTCTTGAGGGCTGAATTGAGAAACACGGCCCCACTGACTGGATGGCTTAAAGGTGATGACTCTTCTGAGCTTGTAAGGAAGGGCCCGGGCCAGCGTGGCTGGAGCCCCCAGTGGACCTGGGGACTTAATGAAATTACAAATAAAAGCTCCAGCACACAAGGACATCCTTCAGTGGATTCTGCTGGGGAGCGCCCCTGAGCCCTGAGGTGATGGTCATATAGCAAGTTCTGCCTCCTCAGGAGGCAGGGTTGGAACCAGCAACTCAAAGGCTTCACAGCCAGGCCGACCTGACCTGCACCCAAGAATGAACCCATCGCATTGCTGGAGGGTAGATGCCTCAGTCCTGGTGGTACCACTGAGACTGTAAACAGAAGCTTCTTAGTTCTTCCCTCCTAGGAGTCCTGAGGCAGCATGGCGTGGCTGCCACAGAGACAGCAAAAACAAAGCCCTGGCAACCACTGGTGGCACACTCCAGACACCCAGGAAAGGCCAGTTCTCCTTGGGAAAACCGGGGAGGAAGACAAAGGGTTGTGGAGAGGAGAGGGGACTCCGCTGCATACCTCAGTCTACTGGGAACCTCCATTTAGAACTTGGACGGCAATATGGAGCCGGAGCAAAGCCACCATCACACTACCCCTTCGCAGACAAACTTAAGGAGGCCAATTATAAAGTCCCTTTTCACTGAACCCCATATCTTAGAAAGAAAATCCAAAAGGAAGGAAATATCAAAGTCCCAAGTCCAACATGAACCATAAGAAGAGTCACCTCAGACACCCCTTGTAGGAATGACTAAGACAAAGCCTGCCCTTCTCCTAGCAGGAAGCCATGCGGCTTCCATCATCTTTCATCGCCCAGAGTTTCCCTGTGACCCTACCACATAATCACAGAGCCATTGTGGTGAGGTGAAGTGTGTGGAACAGGGCAGCCATTGTTCTCTAATTACAGCCTGGGTCTCCTCAGGGGCTCAGGATGGGCCTCCTTAATACGGGGCCTTCACCTGTGCCAAGATATAGCATTATGATACCTCCTCCCTTTGGAGGCAGCCCACCTGCTGCTATGCATGAAAAAGCTCTTGTCATGAGTGAGGGAAGAAGCTCACATGACCAGGGTCTTCTCTGGATATAAAGGACTCTGTCTACACCCCTTCAAAGCCAAGCATCATTTGATCATTCAACAGCCTTTGAATGGGAGCTGCGTTTCACGGTAGGCACCTACTTCTGAGGGTGTGGGGAGATAGTAGGTGGAAGGTTGGAAGAGGAAGAGGACGGGGAGTCAGAGAGCAAGGGAAGGAAGAAATGGAGAGAGAAAGAGATGGAGAGAGAAAAAGTGGGAGGAGGGAGAGAGAAAGGGGAGAAAGGAAGGAGAAGAGGAAGAGATAAAGGGAGAAGTAGATGCATGAAAACAAAGAAAGAAGGGAAGGAGGGTGAAAGGAAGGGGGGGGGCGAAGAGAGGAAGGGAGGATGAAGTCCTTAGGGCTGTTTTAGTCCAAGATATTATTCCTAGATGTAGCCAGGCATCCAAAGGTACTCTGCACCCTTGTAGGAGAGATGCAGTGTTAAGTGGTCAGCACCTGCTAAACTGTGTTAAGAACACCATCCTCACCAGCCCCTGTCACATGTGGCTGACAACCCTGGCCAAGGCACCCAAGGTGGAATTCTAATCACCCCCATTGATGGGGAGTCCTGAGCACTGCATTCTCTCCTTGCTGTTCTTTCTCCCAAACTCTGCCGTGTCAGCTTCATAATGCCCTGATGAAAGCCATCCGCACGTTCCTGTTTCTGCCCAGGAAAATGAGCTCCACATAGCTCAACCATTGGCTCATGGAGCCTAGCAGGCAACAGAGCTCAACCCCAGCTTGTGGGCCTGGGTCCAAGCTGCAGCCTAAATTTTTGTGGGATTACTTGCCATGAGGTGGCCTCATAAGCCAGAATTCTTCACATGGCACATGGATAGCACAAGGCCTGGGGCAGCCTCATGTTCCCACCCCAGGCACATGCAGGCCACCCTGAGGGTCCTTATGATTGATTTTTAACAGTAATCATGAGAGTCGTGCTATAATTAGCAGGTTACTTATTTTGAATCATGTAGCTGGCCTGAGTATTAATCTTCAAGAGGCAAAGGCTTAGACTGGATGGCCTCAGTTTGAAGTCTGGTTCTGGACTGGCTTCCCCTGTATTTGTGCCTCTTTTAAAGACAATTTGACAGGTTAAGACTTATCTGCACCATAGCCTCATCTGGAAAGGGAAGCATATGATTTTCAAAAGTCTTAAAGAATTTTTCCTGGACAGTGGGGCACGCTCATGGGGGCAGCTGACACTGACCCAATGAATGCAAGGAATTAGATCTTGGAGTTTATAAGCTGATTTAAAGATTGTGGTAAGATATGCCATCTTATCCATTTTTCAGGGTACGGTTGATGGGTGGAGTCTGTTAACATTTCTGCACCATCATCTCTGCCGTCCCCTTCCAGAATATTGTTACCTTCCTTAACTGAAACTGTGTGAAAGAAATACCTCCCCATTCTGCTCTCTCATTACTTATTTAAAACAAAACAAAACTAGTGGTGGAGTCAATGGTGCATCTAGGATCCAATGGCTTTTCTATTTGCATCTAATAAACACATCCCAGGAGGTAGAAGTTCAGCAACTCAGTGTAGACTGAGCAGTAGAATAGCTTGAATCCCTGAGATGAGGAACAGAAGATGGGAAAAGACTGACCCCCTCTTTTACTCCCCAAAGTGAGGCTTCTATGCAAACAAGGGCTGGGAAACAGTACCAGGTCCCTTTCCTAGCCCATATTCCTGATGGCCCATGCTCCTGATAGCCCATGCTCCTGATAGCCCATTCTCCTGATAGCCCATTCTCCTGATAGCCCATGCTCCTGTTAGCCCATGCTCCTGATAGCCCATGCTCCTGATAGCCCATGCCCCTGATAGCCCATACCCCTGATAGCCCGTGCCCCTGCTAGCCCATGCCCCTGCTAGCCCGTGCCCCTGATAGCCCGTGCTCCTGATAGCCTGTGCCCCTGATAGCCCGTGCCCCTGATAGCCCATGCCCCTGATAGCCTGTGCTCCTGATAGCCCATGTTCCTGATAGCCCGTGCTCCTGATAGCCCGTGCTCCGGATAGCCCATGCTCCTGATAGCCTGTGCTCCTGATAGCCCGTGCTCCTGATAGCCCGTGCTCCTGATAGCCCGTTCTCCTGATAGCCCGTGCTCCTGTTAGCCCATGCTCCTGATAGCCCATGCCCCTGATAGCCCATGCTCCTGATAGCCCATGCCCCTGATAGCCCATGCTCCTGATAGCCCATGCCCCTGATAGCCCATACCCCTGATAGCCCGTGCCCCTGCTAGCCCGTGCCCCTGCTAGCCCATGCCCCTGATAGCCCGTGCCCCTGATAGCCCATGCCCCTGATAGCCCGTGCCCCTGATAGCCCGTGCCCCTGATAGCCCGTGCCCCTGATAGCCCGTGCCCCTGATAGCCCGTGCTCCGGATAGCCCGTGCTCCGGATAGCCCGTGCTCCTGATAGCCCGTGCTCCTGATAGCCCGTGCTCCTGATAGCCCGTGCTCCTGATAGCCCGTGCTCCTGATAGCCCGTGCTCCTAATAGCCCGTGCTCCTGATAGCCCATGCCCCTGATAGCCCATGCTCCTGATAGCCCATGCTCCTGATAGTCCATGCTCTTGTTAGCCCATGCTCCTGATAGCCCATCCTCCTGATAGCCCATACTCCTGATAGCCCATGCTCCTGATAGCCCATGCTCCTGATAGCCCATGGTCTTGATAGCCCATATCCCTGATAGTCCATGCTCCTGAGCCTTTAGCTAAACTGCAGCTAGCTGCTGTAGTTCCCACTTCTCAACTTCAGACCACTATCATTCTGGGAAAATTAACTCTTTCAGACCCTGCAAGAGCTCCCAAGCAGAGGCCATTACTGTGACAGCACTAGGCTGGAGGCAGGTAGCCTGGAAAGGTGGGTGTTTGTACCATAATTCATCTGCCTCCAAGCTTTGAAGGTCTCATCTGTCAGCTTGCATCCCATGCATGCTCCTTCCAATTTTAGATATTCTGGCTTCCTTCATGGGTGATGGTAACAGTAATGATCTGATACAGTAAGTACCAGGTGAGGACTGAATTGGCCAATATCCTGTGGCCTCAGTCTTGTGGGTTTGACTTAAAAAAGGAACTCCTAGTCCCTCTGAAATGCATTTGCTGCACATCAGCAGAAGTCCCAGACTGTAGCACGGTCATTTAGAAGACTTGTGTTGCCCATCTTTTCCATCTGATTTTAGCCTACAGAGGAACTGTTCAGAGCTGAGTCGCAGAGCCCTGGTGGAGCCTGCCTCATTTTAGGGGCTCTTCTGCTCTAGGAGTTTGGACAGCTAAAGAAGGTTACAAATTAAACATTATCTCCAAGGAAAATCAGACAGCAGCAAGTTCTAACACATGCTTAGCCAAGCAAAGATCTTCAAGAGCTCACACCTTGATTTTCAATCACTTAATACACATTCATTTTGCAGCCACTATAGGCCATGCTGGGGACAGCTTCACAGTATACTGATCCTACACCTTCCTCCATACTAAGCCAAGCTCATAGGCAAGAGGGCCCCAGCATGGCAAGCAGGGTATGAGTCCTGCCTTTGCTATTGGAAGAACACATTGGAGAAAGTGGTTCTTCCTCAGGTTGATGCAATCCTGGAGAAAGCACTTAGGAGTCTAGTCCTGATTGTTCTGGGACATGTTATTGGCCCTTGGCCTTGCCATGCACCTTTGTGCAGTACACGATATCTACAACCTTAGGTAGCAGTTCTGGGTGTACCACCGAATCTCACTGCATTGCCAATACATTGTCCTAAAACCACCATCTAAAACAGAATACATACAAGTCACCCAATCACTTTCAATTCTTCAGGGAATTACATTCCCATGGAGAAAATTATTCTAAAATCCCTCTGACCTCTTCTCCACCCCACAGCCCTCACTTTAACTATATAGTTATTAGAGTGAAATATTTGGTGATCTGAACACAAAGAAGCTACAATCAAAATGTGGCGGGGTGCCCAGACTCTTACCACCTCATCCCTTTGTCACCAGAGCAGTCCCTGAGGCATATCCACTGACACCCCAGGACTACAGCAAGCTATTCCAAGCTCTCAAAAGCCATGGAGGGGAAGGAAGGTAGCACTGTGCCAGGAAAGGATCCTTTGTTGGTGGGCAGCGCCACCATGTGGTTGCCAAATATATTAATATCTTGAGAGATGGTACTATGGTCAAAGACAGCCTGCTTGAAGGTGGGCTGATTCCTCACTGCATTCCTAGATCCTGAATCCCTGCCACCTTCTTCATGCTGCATCCAAAGTAAATCCCTATGGAATAAATGAGAGAAGGCATGAAACCACTGTCGGGTCCTCAAGGAGTACACAGTTAAGCTTCCATTTTACAGGAAACTGAGTTTCCGAAAGAGAATATGATCTCTTAGCACCAAGCTGCTAGTTCCTGTTGAAGCTGGGACAGAAGCCCTCTGGGTCTGTGGCACAATGGAAGTACAGAGCCTTGGGTGGTTCTCATGTGGGATTCCTGCGAACAGATTTGTCATATTCTGTTGGCTTCTCTCCCAGGGACCTGTTCCAGTCTATGCCCACACTGTGTCCTTTGCTTTCCTACAATGATAGTGCTTCTAATGATCTGTATGCTGATGGCTCCCTGTGTTGGTGAGTAACGTTATTTGGTACTGCATGTTCAGCTTAGCATGCAGTTATGTAGCCTGAGCACTAGTGAGTATTGTCAGCTTTCCTCAGTTCTTCATCCCTCTGCCTAGCTGACATTTGGAAGCCAAATATCAACTGCCTCTTAGAGGCTCTGCAGACATTCCTCCAGACAGCAGTGAAGACAGAACCATTTGTTGAGCGTGTGTGTATATCATGTGTGTTGGACATGACCTGAGCCAGCAGATAGAACAAGAGGTTCACAACTGGCCCAGAACTTCATACGTGGAGAGTAGCAGTGATCTGTTTGTGAGAAGACACAGTCTTACCTGTAGACCAAGACCCCCTTCCACTCCCACCCAGGCCTTCCCTGAGACAGAACTGGCCAGCTAATTCCTCCCTGGTCTCCATCCTCCCTAAATGCTTTCTGACTAAACATTCTTGTCACGAAGTGAGCTCCCGCTGCCAGGGCAGCTGGGGCTGGTGTCAACACTCAAGCCCTTCCTCAGGCCTCGACTGTGATCTGGGCTCCCTGTGTTTCCAGGAGCAGAAATGTGAAACCTTACATTCTATGGTTTTGCCATCTTTCTTAGGTTTTCCTTGTAGATCAGGTATTGCCCACCAAATGCTATTTTCCTCACTATGTAAAGATTTATTTTCTGGAGCTGGAGAAATGGCTGGCTGTTAAGAGCACTGACTGCTCTTGTAGAGGACCCAGGTTTCATTCCCAACACCAACATGGCAGCCAACAATAACTCAAGTTCCAGGAGATCCGCCCTCTTCCAAGCTCCAAGGGTATTACATGACATGGGTGTGCTTACATACATGCAGGCTCATTCACATAAAATAAAAAATAATAAAAATATTTTTAAATACTCATTTTCATGGGGCGTGGTAGCACAGGCATTTAGTCCCAGCCTTCGGGAGGCAGAGGCAGGTGGTTCAAGGCCAGCCTGGTCTACATAGTGAGTTCTAGGCCAGCTGGGGCTACAGGGAGACCCTGCCCCAAAAAGACAAAAAGACCCTTATTTTCTTTGGTAGCTAACACTTTCTTTCAAAATCATCAATTTCCTTTTGATAAAGCCCCCTTGAACATCTCTCTGTTATGTGCAACTATACACATATACGTACATATGTACATATGTGTTTTTATGTTTAATTTTCTATAAATTGTGACTAATAATCCTTTTCTTCTGTTCTTGCTTTCTTGTTCCTCTTTATCCATTTATTGGCTGCTATATTTTAATAATAAAATGATAATGACATCCTTTCTACAAGCAATAATTTGACAACATTTCTATTATACTGTGGAACATAAATACCTCTCTTTCAAAAAGTTATAGTCATAGAAACTTAAGTGAAAAACATACATATCTGTGTATGGATTTAAATGTATTGTGCCCTCACCCAGTTAGTTGTGCAGGGTCTAGTCACCACTGAGATAGAGCTGCCCCCCACCAACTCACCAACCCTAGAGTACAAAGGACTTATCCAGAGGCTTCCCACAAAGAAGTGGGAACAATGTTGGTCTATGTCTCCTAAGGGCACGAAACTTTCACTAGAGGAAATGCCTATGAGACTATGAAATGTGAAACAGAAAGCAAGAAAGGCCAGCTTCACTTCGCAGCAAGGGAGAGTGGGAGAGGCAGTGCACACCTTCTGGTCTGAGAACAATCTGGAGACCACCCAGGAGTCCATGCAGGGAGTCCTATGTCCCGGGAGCCTGCCCCACAGTGACATGCCTGCCTGCTCTGTCTTGGGCTGGAAGCAGCAACAGGGGATGTGGAGACACAGGGGTGTGGCCCCTCTACAGATGCCACCAATGGCAACCCCAGTGGCCCCAGCCAGCCAAGCTTCCTTGCATCCTCTGGGAGATGCCATCCTGTATCTGCCCTGGGGTCATCTGAGACACATTTCCAAATGTTTCATGTATCAAGTAAGTTTTTCATTGCTGTGAAAAAGCACCTGAGGGTTTCAGAGGGCTCCATCCATGCTTAGTTGGCTGCATCATTTTAGGCCTATGGTAAAGCAGAACAGTGTGTTAGAGGAAGCTGCTCACCTACAGCAGCAGGAAGCAGAGAACGAAGGATCAGAGATGCAGTTCCCCCTTTATGGCGCACCACTAATACACTACTTCCTCCATCCAGACACTCTTCCTAAATTTCCACCACATCTCAGGAGCTTACTCAGCTGGAGACCAAGCCTTCAGCTAGTGAGGCTTTGGGGAACAATCCAGATCCCAACACTAATACATGTGTTGACAGCTAGAGGCCCTCTGTATACAGGAGGGTTCTCCTGCCATTTATCTGTGTTTGCTCCCTCCTGTGCCTGTTCTCACTCTAGATGGCTCTTAACCTTCAAGGACATGAGCGAGTGGTGGCTTGGCAGTCAGCATTGAGTTAAGAGCGAACTTGTTGGACCTTCCACCTAGCCCCCCATTCAGGAGCTCTGCATGGAGTTCACTCCACAGTCCCACCCACAAGGGCTCCCATTTCCATTCACCTTTGTGTGCTTATTTCCCAGAACATCTGAGAAGGGTACTGAGCAGAAAGGTGGACTCAGAGAAATCCTGGTTGCTCTTTTGTGTAGAACAGTTAATACTATAAATCCCACTCAAAAGTGTTCCTAGATCATTCTATTCCCTAGAAATGACAGCAACTACATGAGGATTCTGTGATTCTGCTAGACCGCCCCTCACTGGCCACTGATGATACTGTTCAACTGGTGTATGTTCATTTATCCATTTAACTAATAACAAAGGGCCCATGATCTCTTTCCATATAGTAACATCTATGTACACATATATTATATACATCATGGTACTTGCTATAGTAAGTCCCCATTATGATATAAAAGCAGTTGCATAAATAAACCATTGCAACACTCTGGAGGTTAGAAGGGATAATGTGGGAATGTTGAATGTGTTAGCACAAGCAGGACTCTATTTCCCAGCCCAAGGGAGGGATCAGGTAGGACTTCTTGAATTTCAAATAGCGCTATAAAATGTGAGTCAGAGTCACTAAGGCAAGGTCAGCAGGCCTAGAGGAGGCATACCACATCCAGAGCAAAGCACAGATAGACAGGTGGCGGGGTGGCCTTTGGTAACTCAGGTCAGAAGCTGCCCAGCACAGCGGGGATATATAATTTAAGGTAAGGGGGGTGGAACAGAGGCCTTGAGGACCAGAGCAGGGAAAGCCCGACAAGCCAGTCAGAAGACAGTGCTAGCTCATTGCTGAGTCTCCATTTCATCGTCTCTAAAGTGTGAACAATGGCACCCGCCCTGGGCAGATTAGACAGCACGATGCTGGCAAACTACAGCACCCATGCTGCTCCTCACAGGACTGATCTTGCCCAGCTCACCTGAATCTGAATCAATCGTTCTGTCCTTCCTCTACACGCGCCTGCCTCATCTCTGGCTGCAGTTGGCTCACGATCTAAGTCAGTTTCCAGGGCAATTTAAACCCAGGACGGCTCTCTACGCCATTAACGCGGTTGTGCAGACATAAATATCCTCAAGATAAGCAGCGTGCGAGAATCACATACCTTACTGGCCTGCATGAGCCAAGAGCCACCTGCCCCCTGTAGGGAGGAAGATGACTATCCTAGGACAGAGGACGTCAGGGAAGACATTATCAAGGAGCAGCAGTGCTTCACAGTTGCTGCTGAAGTTAGTCAATTATGCCAAACGCAAAATGCCCTGGGTGTGGTGGCACACACCTTAATCCCAGTGTGCTCAGGAGGCGGAAGCAGGCAGATATCTGGGAGGCCAGCCTGATCTAGATAGTGAGTTCTAGGCAGTGCTGAGTGATTGCTCAGGCTCTTGGACAAGACCCGAATGGAACTGAGGTCCTGAGCATCACTCCTTGCTGGAAAGTCTGTATTTTACAGGGTACTGACCCCTTAAAGCCTGTCATTTCCAGGCAGGAAGGAATTTCTTCTCCATGGGAACAACTGAAATAATCTGGAAGACTGGAGCTCTGGTGGTGTCTGAAGCTTCCAGACAGATAGTCCACTCACAGACCAGTTGTTCTCTAGCCCTTCCGTAGCCCCACGCTCACTCAAAGCAAAGTACTTTCCTGTCACCCCTAAACCAAATGCACCTCAGAGGTCTGTTTTCTTGAGATTATACAACATATTGTTTTAAATTTGAACCAGTGATTTAAAATTGGAAGATTTCATTATACAAAGAGTTCAGATTGGCAGAAAAATTTGCAAGATTCGAGTCTTAATTCTCCATCCCCACAGCCTGGGTGAAGTCAAAGTTCTCTCTCTCTCTCTCTCTCTCTCTCTCTCTCTCTCTCTCTCTCTTTCTCTTTCTCTCTCCCATCTTCCCTACTTTTCCATGGTCCCCACTGTTCCTTAATGACACCCAGCCCCAAGCTTGGGTCTCTTACTTCCTTCTCCTGGTCCTGCAGTCACAATGAGGACCCCCATCCTCTCTGCCCTTGGCGTGTGCAGTTAGCACAAGTTCACTGGGTTCTGGGCCTCCTAGCTCTGTCTTCCTCCCAGTGAGTCTTCAGAGTTTTCTTTTATTCAGTCAACACCGGACACTGGGACAGTAGCTATGAGGAGGCTCCTGCCCTCAAGAGATCCAGAGTCTCATAGGAAAGATGAGTGTGGAACAAGTCCTCGAGAATCAGCACAGAAGGTTCTGTGGTAGAGGCCACCGGGGGTGGGGGGGGGCAGGCCAGTGGGGCAGAGGATGAGCAGATAACCCAGAGTCCTCGGGGTCAAGGGACACAGTCAGGAAAGTCTTGTACAAGGCTCCACCCAAACTGTGCCTCTGATGAGCACAGTCAGCCAGGCTGAGTCCAACAGAGGCCACAGCACGTGCAAAGGTCCAGGAGAATGGGGGGCAAGTCTACATGGTTGGAGGGGAGACACACAGGGTCCCAGCTGTACCAGCCTGCTGTGGCCTCCCAAATACAGCACAGCATTTCCTACCCATAAGCCATTGCTTCTGTCTGTCCCCCACCTTTCTAGTCTGAAAAACTCTTCATTGCTCCAGATCATCTTCAGACAGCCTCCATGGGCCAGTGATACTTATCTGTCACCCATAAGCCACACTTGGCTCCTGGTTTTCTTTCAGAATGTGTCATCAAGAGATCAGGCAGAAAACTGAAGGCCCCTGCCCTTCGATCTGGAAAGGCGCAAGTCTATTAGCCCCAGTCCATCCTGAGAACTAGGAGGCCTAGTACAGATGTCTAAGACCATAGGACACAGAAAACTTGAAATGAGGACCTGCTTCTCTCCCAGCCAGGCTTTTAGGAATCTCTAAAAGAAATGAACTGCATCAGGAAACAGTAGAAGCAGCATCTTTCAAATACTAGTCAAGGGGGTAACAAGAGAGGAGGGCCAGCTGGACATGCTGGCTCACCCTGTAATTCCAGTAATTTAGATGCCTAAGTAGAAGGACTACAAGCACAAGGCCAGTCTCATCAACCTTGAAATAAAAGGGGACCAGAGATGTTGTCCGGTGGTATGGTACTTCCTAGCATGTATGGTGCCCTGAGTTTGATCTCCAGCACTGTGACACAGAGGGACGGAGACAGGGAGGGAGGGAGGGAGGGAGGGAGGGAGAGAGAAAGAGAGAGAGAGAGAGAGACTATCTCTTTTAACTAGTGGAACTTTTCCACAACACACCCCCTCAAACAGCACCCCTAACTGGGATACAGCTGGCATCTAAGAAGCAGAGGACAGGGTCAGTTGCTGCTCAGGCATCCTACACGCCCCAGATGAACACTTCCCAACCTTCAGTGTCAATCATAGATGGCTGAGAAAACTTTTCCAAGCCAAGCAGGACCAGCCTAGAATCAAGTAAGTCCAGGACCATCCACGGACATCTTCTTGAACAGATCGACTCTTAAATACTTCTTCAAGGGCTGATTCGTATAGCCTTCAGATGGATGATGTTTCCAAACACTGAAAACTGACAGGCCTGACTATATAGCTGTCAACTTAATGAATAAAGACAAAAATCTCATGACAGAAGCTAGAGAGATGGCTCAGTGGCTGAGAGCACGGACTGCTTTAGTAGAGGACCCGAGTTCGCATCCCTGTACCCCAGAGGCACCTCACCACTGCTTGTACCACCAGCTCCAGGAGATCTGATGCCTCTGGTCCACATAGGCACTTGTACTCGTGTGCACGCACCTACACACAGACACCACACATAAACATAATTTTTTTAAATCTTGTGACTGATTTCAAGCAACGCATATGCTTTATGTTATTGAGGCAAAGTATGAAAGGAACCTTTTGAATTACATCTGTTGCCCCTACTGACCCTGTTGACCCTAAAGACCATGATGAGGGGCTGGCTGATGTGGCGGGCACCCTATTCTCTCAGTACACCTCCAGGCAACTTGGTTCAAGGTGAGATTTCTAGAAGATCTGCTTCCAAATCAGCTGAAGAACTTGTGGAAATGGAGACCTTTAACCGGTTATATCAGGGCTGAGTAAGGCCCTGTTTAAGGGAAGGGTGGGAGTAGAGTCACCCAGCTCATTTGTCTCTGAGTGTTAACCGAGCCTGCATCCAGGTGATGTGGATGCTAATGGTCTGGTGATGACCCCTGTCCTGTTACAAATTCCTTGAGAACTAAGGTCTCTTCCAAATCTTCACTTTTTTCTGTTAGCGCTTTCAGTCGGGATGTCCTCAAATGACCTGAAGTCCAAATAATGTTGTTATCTTGGCACATGTGAGAGGTAACAGGCTGCAGGATCTTTCCCTTCCCAAGCAGAATGCCATTGTTAAGGCCAAGCACTAGGAAACACCACAGCTACCCAGCACTCCTTCTCTTCCTGAGATCTATGTAGACTGAGTATAATGCAGATGCCAAAAAAAAAAAAAAAAAAAAAAACCCGAGTGGGATTGAGTTTTGGAACATCCTCATTGCCCTGTGGTCACCTCTCAGCCTAGCCCCATGAGGAGTGGTGCAGTGTTGGTGTTAACTGCTCTGTCTCTCTGCCTTACTTACAGAAGGCCATGCTCTGGACACCCCACACCTTCCACAGGAGTTGCCTCCAGGAATGTCAAAAAATATCAGTAAGAATCTTTTGGACTTTCCCTGGAAGCTGAGTAGAAAATTGTCTAGGATATAGGCAGAGAAAAGAACCTTTTGGAACATAGCTTACAGCACTTACTGCTGTGGTACTTGCGAGTAGTGATTCAGATGGTACCAGGCATCCTTCCAGCTTCTCACCTGGTGAGATGCCCAGTGGTCTCTAATTTGAGACAGATGTTGATGGAAAGGGGAAATCAGGAAAGAAAGTAAATGGGCTGATTGCGAAGGTTACTGTGGGAACTGCTTCTCAGCTTCAGACTGCAGTCTAAAGGCCTTTGTTCTGGTGATGATTATAAAGATTTTTTTCAGGTGGGTCCTCAGATGGATATGGCTGGAGAAATATGTATAGGCAGCCATTGATGTGGCCTTTCTGGAGTGCAGAGCTCATTTCCAAGCCTTCAGAGAGGGTAGCTAAGGGCTGGAGCTCAGTGGTAGAGTGTTTGCCTAGTGTAGGCAAAGCCATGGGTTCAATCCACCCTGAGGAGGGGGGCATGGTGGAAGTTGAGTCAGCAGGGACATTTCTCCCTGAGTTGGCCTCTCAACAAGTGGCATAACTCTCATAGGAAATGCAAGGCCTACCAAGTATCTTCAAGTAGATGTTTAGACTTGTACGCCACACTACACCCTTGGCATGACCAAGGCTAGCAAGAACAGCACATACACACTTGGCATGACCAAGGCTAGCAAGAACAGCACATACACACTTGGCATGATCAATGCTAGCAAGCATAGCACACTAGGCCCTTGGCATGACCAAGGCTAACAAGCACAGCACACTAAGCCCTTGGCATGACCAAGGCTAGTGAGCACAGCACACAGGCCCTTGGCATGACCAAGGCTAGTGAGCACAGCACACTAGGCCCTTGGCATGACCAAGGCTAGTGAGCACAGCACACTAGGCCCTTGGCATGACCAAGGCTAGTGAGCACAGCACACTAGCATGGCACATGTCTTCAGCAGGATGAGCCTTTGTGTAATCTACACAGTAGTTAAGGAGACTATGAATTTCAGTTCAAGGACAGGGGAATAGGACTTACATGGAGCAGCCACACAGCCACAGAGCAAGCCTGGACCACAAGCTTCATTCTCTGGAAGAGTCAGTATGTCTAGTTAACAGGCCATACAGATAATATTTTGTCTAGTGGGGACATGTGCAGTTATCACAGTGACAGGGGCCCATGGTGATGACTTCCTGCTATGCACAGGTCCTCTGTAGTCCTTTTCAGTCCAGACACACTTTACCATCAAGGAGTCATTCTTTTATTTATTTTTTTAATCATTGAGCAATGTTGCCTAGGAACATTATTCGGTTTCTTCTTTTTAGGGTTTCTATGGCAACCTGTGTTAGAGTAAAACTGGTTTAAGGTCAAATTTGTCCTTATTAAATAAGATTTGACCTCTCTGGATAGAGAGTGGGGGAAAAGGGCCAAATCAAGACTCTTAATTCATTATCTCTTTCTCCTATTTAGATATCACATTCTTCAATGGAGTTTTTAAGAATGTGGAAAGTGTGGCTGAAATTTTTGGTAAGTGGAATCTGAAATGACTTTCATTTACCAGTTTTGGGGATAGAGTAGGTATAGGAATCTGCGACAATCTCCAGGCCTTGCTCCCTGAGTTCCCTCCCTACCCACAACTGCCAGTAGTGTTGCTGGGGTCCCAAGACGGTAGAAGTGCTGTTTAGGGTGAGTCATGTGCCTAAGAGGTCACCCCCATTGTACAGGTGAGGACACTGAGCCTAAGGGGGTTAAGAGGCTTGTTGAAGATTGCAAGGCTAGAAAGAAGACATTCTGTGGCCACAGTTTAGTCCCCTACACCAATGTGGTTTGTTTTTTCTCTCCTCAACTAGCAAATATATGTGCATATGAAGGGTTTCAAAGGTTGTCAAGCATTCCATGAATGAGTTTCATATCAGTTATAGAACTACTGGGTCACTATGACTGTTGCTGCCATCGACTCTGAACAGTGCCTTCTAAATATGACTACACTGTGATTGTCCTGAACAGAGACACCTGAACAGGCACCTGCTGTTGGCTTTAGAAGATGCTGGGCCTGGTGCCTATGATGAGGTGCCCTGGAGGTCACTGAGTGAAATACATATACGTAAGCATACACATGCTTGCAAACTTTAGAAAGGTTTTTCTACCAGCATTGACTCAATCAGTCTTTGCTTTTCTGGTGAGACTTTATGGAACAATATCAGAAGGGAAGTTTGAATGAGGTGAGAAGAAACTAGAACAGGCTAGAAGACTTGGTGCTCACAGACAGCACCTCCATCCCCCTGATTCTGCCTGTGATCCTGTGCACTGAACAAACTCCTGCCACATGGAATGGTCCTTTCCCCAGAAAAGCAGATGAGGAGGCTGAGCCTGAGGTTTGAAGGAGAAACAAGCAGTACTCGTTCCTTGACCAGTTGTCTGCTACAATCCTTAGGGTAGATGGCTGTTCTTGGTTGGTCCATGGGCCATGTCTCTAACCTTTCCTGTGTTTACCTGTGATGTTATTTGGAGGCAGAACAGCACCCAACTAGCAGGGTTCATGTGAGATTGGTAACCTAACAGATAAATGCTTTATAATGCATTTATATTGATCCATCTGAACTATTGTGACACTGAAACTATCTAGTGTAGTTTCTGGCACATAGTAGATGCTCAAATACTGTGTCTACCTGCCCTTCCTTCTAAACACCGGGTTACAATTTTACAGTGTCATACCCATGTCACTGAAGAGTCACTCAGCAAATATATAATTCCAGAGGACAAAGCTATTTCATTATCACATACAGGAGATGGTCTGACGGTACCAGGACAGGTGTAGCAGCTGCACTTGGGCAGCAGAGTCCCAGCAGGGTTGCTGTCTTGTCCACTGCTGTCCTCCCTGTACTTGGGCAGCAGAGTCCCAGCAGGCTTGCTGTCTTGTCCACTTCTGTCCTCCCTGCACGTGGGCAGCAGAGTCCCAGCAGGCTTGCTGTCTTGTCTATTGCTGTCCTCCCTGCACATGGGCAGCAGAGTCCCAGCAGACTTGCTGTGTTTTCCACTGCTGTCCTCCCTGTACTTGGGCAGCAGAGTCCCAGAAGGCTACTGTCTTGTACACTGCTGTCCTCCCTGTACTTGGGCAGCAGAGTCCCAGCAGGCTTGCTGTCTTGTCCACTGCTATCATCCCTCCACATGGGCAGCAGAGTCCCAGCAGGCTTGCTGTCTTGTCCACTGCTGTCCTCCCTCCACATGGGCAGCAGAGTCCCAGCAGGCTTGCTGTGTTGTCCACTGCTGTCTCCCTGCACTTGATCATTCAGTGTTAAGCCACGGCCTCATGGTTGGAGTGTCATCCCTACAGTTCCAGGCAGCACATCCACATTCAAAGGAGAAAGGTGTAGCTCCAAAGGGTCTTCTTTCCTTTTTTGTTTGTCTTTTTCTTTTCTTCATGCGTATGTGTGTGTGATATACATACATGTGTGTGCCTACATGTGTGTACACATGTTAGCATGTGTGGGTGCCCATGTGCATTTGGATGCATGTGTGTGGATGTGTCTTAGTATGTCTGAAATCTTCCTCTATTGCTCTCTACCTTATTCTTTGAGGCAGGGTCTCCCAGTTAAACCCAGAACTCACCAGTAGGTTTGGTCTCACTAGTCAGCTTGCTCTGATCTCATTTCTACTTTCTGAGACTGAACTACAAGGACTGCCATGCCCAGCTGATGCTTCTGTGGATTCTGAGGCTCAGAAGTCCAGTCCTCTGGCTTGCCCAGAAAACACTTCAAAAACTGGGCCATTTCCCCAGCCTCTGTGAGGACTTCGCTTCTTTGTTAGGAAACATCTTTTCAGAAGCCTTTAGCCAGCTTTCTCTTAAGTCTTTTTCAGCCAGGTCTGGGTCCTATGCTCTGCCACAGCCCAATCACTGGTATGGAACTTACCATGGAATTACCATGACCAACTGCGAATGACTGTGGACCGTCCTCAGAAATGTAGGGAACAGGTTCCCTTCCCTGAGAACTTAGCCCTTTTGTTACTATGGAAGAAGTAAATATCTATTAGGTGCGTGTAACCACCTGGGACCCTGGCTGTGCACCTGCTTCCTTTTGACTGACAGCAGTCTGAGCGCACAGTACAATAGGGCTGGCTATGATGATGATGTTCCACCAGGAAGAACAGGGCACAGAGCTCCTTCTGGTCTTGGCTTCCCAGAGCCCACCAGCCTATTCCCCCTGTCCCACCCATGCAGACTGCCTAGGCTCCCACTTCACTTGGCTTCAGGCTGTCTTCACCAATTTCCCTCTTCTACTCCAATTCGTGAATGGGATGAAGTGTGTGGCTGGTCTCTGCCCCCGAGACTTTGAAGACTATGGCTGTGCCTGCAGGTTTGAGATGGAAGGTCTGCCTGTGGATGAGTCTGACAGGTGAGTAGGAACCCAGGTGAGCTCATGGCAGCCAAGTGATGCCTTAGCCAGAGCAAATATGGACAATGACCTGGAGGGGAGACTCGGAAGTGATCTAATTCTGTTATCTACTAGCAGGAGGGTAACTGGGACCCCCCCCCTTCACAGTACAGTGATCCGTTCTGGCTATAAGCAGTTACCAAGAGCCTCTGTCATGGCTGTTCTGCAGGGCTGCTCCACGTTTAGGGCCTTCTGCATCAAAACTACTTAGGTTCTTGTCACAATGCAGATTCCTGGGATCCAAACTAGACTTATTGACTGGATTTTAAACAAGCCATATGACTCTTCTGCATAAATAAAATGTGAAGATTATTTTACTCAGATGCAGTTCTTTCAACCTTCAAGAAACATAAACCAAGTAATAATTCATGTGTAGTGAGTGCCCTTAAGATTATCAGAATATTATTCCTGCCTTAAAGATATAAATACCCAGTGGAGACTATAAGAAAATATACATGGCCACTGGAGATGGCCTCCATCCCTGTGACAAGGGAAATGCATATTGGAACCAGCTACCAAGACTGACAATAACATCTGAAACCTAATAGCAAGCCTAGAAAGGGTGTGGCCAGTAGGTATGGGAGTAGCAGTCCAACTGGGGTGTTGACCAATTTGGGGGAGGGGGAGTTGGGTTAGTGGGAATGAGCAGCATCTTAGCCAGGGAGCTGCAGCAGACTCAGTCCCAACAGCAGGAGGGTCCTTGCGCTAGCTGCACCTGCAGCTCACGATGCAGTGCTGCTGCAGCAGAGCCCACAGTGGCTGTGGCCCCAGCAACAGCCCAGCAACAGAAGCCGTGTGGAAACAGGACACTGAAGCCGGATAGCGACTCTGCTCCATGATGGGCATCCCACACAACTGGCATTACCCTTAGCACCACGTCCACATGCAGTGGGGCATGTGTCTGCATCCATGTAGTCTCAGAGAAAGCAGAAACGGATCCCCAGGGAATCCGCATATTAAGCAGCCCATACCTACCTAGGAACCGCTCCTTAAGCACATCCTCTTTGGTTCCCTGGACTCCTGTGTACCAGGGCAATCTCCCTACAGACCCCTAGGATTCTCTTTCTTATACCTGACACACAGGTGAATGTGTAAGCACGGGGTCTGTTTCCATTCCACTGAGTCTTCTGTAAGGACAGGGTGTGCCCTGTACCCTTCCTCTGTACTCCCAGCACTGACTACAGCCCTGACTGACTAGGTGATCCACCTCCATTAAAAAGTGACACATTCTGGGGCTGGAGAAATGGCCTAGCAGTTAAAAGTGCCAACTGCTCTTGCAGAGGACCCTGGTTCGATCCCCAGCACCTACATGACGGCTGAGAACCGTCTTTAACTCCAGTTCCAGGGGAATCTGACACCTTTTTCTGACCTCTGAGGCATTGCACAACATGGGTACACAAAATTGCATGCAGACAATACACTCATACACATAATAAAAAATATATATATATAAATAAATAATTTTTTAAAAGTGACACATTCTTAGTTGTCAAAGAACAGTGACTTTGAAATTAAGCAACAAATCACTCCTACCTCCAATCCTGCAGGAGAAGGTGCAAGCTTCCATTTCAGGGACCAGAGGCAGCTCGTTGACATGGGTGAGACTAGACTGGTTCCACAGGACATATGAGGGTAGGGCCATTTCCAGAAACATGCTTTCCTTTCAGATCCTCTATTACTGCCTCCTTTACTACTTCTAACACCTAAGAGGCCAGGACATCAAAGAAACAGAGTCATTCCTCAAGATCTCTCCCTACCCGGGAGGAGTAATGAAAGCACCGGTATTTCTACAGTGTCAGAAGCTGGCTGAACATAACTTCAGTTACTTCGTATATTTTAATCAGTAGGGGAGTGGATTTCCAAAACTTCTGTAGGAAAGATTACTTCCACCTTGAACTTGCACACTAGCTTCCCCCAAATAGTTCTATTATTTATTGAGTACCTACTAGGAGGTGAGATCTAGACAGATCTCATAAATCCAAAGATTTCTTGTCAGTTAGGTGGTGTGAACAACGTAGCCAAAGTCATCATATGGCTGCCTATGCTTCCTTCTTTGCAATGTCTTCCACTGACCCCTTTCTCTGTAGCCCAGGAACTACCTAACATTCTAGTGGCTGTGTTGCCTTGGCCTTGGGCAAGTCCATGTGTCTTGTGACCCCATATGTGATGCCCAGAATAGTCATCCAGTCTGTTGCATAGCACCCAGGGAGGGCTAGCAGAGTGCTTGTCAAGTGCTCAGAACAGGGACTGGGACATGGTAGGAGCTCTGCAAAGGCTGCTGTCTGGTCTGGCTTCATTTCTGTTGCTGTGATGTCCAAAGGCAACTTGGGGAAAAGGTTTAGTCAGCTTGCACTTCAGGGTTACAGCCCATTATTGTGGGGAAGTTAAAGCAGGAATTTGAAGCAGCTGCCCAGACTTTCAGGCTGAGTCTTCTCAAGTCAGTTAATGCCATCAAGATAGTCCTTACAGACATGCTCACAGGCCAACCTGATCTAGAAATTCCTCATTAAGACTCTGTTCTCAGGACTGGAAAGATGGCTCAGAGGTTAAGAGCACTGGCTGTCCTTGCAGAAGATCCAGATTCAATTCCCAGCACCCACATAGCAGCTAACAACCGTTTGTGACTCCAGTTCCAGGGGATCTGACACCATCTTCTGACCTCTATGGGCACTGCATGACACTGGTGCACTTACATACATGCAGCCAATACACTCATACACATAAAATTAAAATAATAAATAAGACTATTCTCATGTGATTCTGGATTGTACCAAGTGGACAATTAAAACCAACCACCACTCTGCTATAACAAAAACGGTATTGTTTTCTTACTCTTGCTGAGGACGAGGTGTTGGTGTCAGGAGCTCCTTTGCCAGCCCAGTTTCAGGTCCTGCCTTGTCCTTGCCTGCAACTCCCATGGTGGCTTCCTAGGCACTGTGCTCACTTCCCCCCAAATCCAAGACTTTCCATCCACAGCAGGATCATTAGGTGAGCGTTTGATGTGAATTTCTCAGAATAGTCCTTGGAGTACGCAAAAGCGCAATCTACTGTCAATGAGATTCGGTTCTCTCATGTTAATAAGGTTATTTTGAAAGAGGTAAATAACTTGTCATGACAAATCCCTGGTGCTCCATGGAGCTGGTCCAGTTGCAAAGTCCCACCAGAACCTCTGTGTGCCTGAGCATGATCAGCAGAGTAGACAGAACATCTGGAGTCTCTTTCTTGCTCACTCCATACCCTGATGGGAGAAGAACAGTGCAGTGTCCCCAAGCTGGAGGCTGTAAGCCTCTCACAACTGAACTACTGTCCTGCACCTTCTTGTGACATTCTGCAGACTCTGTTGAGCTTTTGGTGATCCCTATATGCTCCCAAAGTCTGAGGAGTTCTCCATTCACAACCAAAGCTTGTCAGGAGAACACAGACTTCCCAGGTTCCTGCGTGTGTTGAGCTCAGCTTTTATTCTGTGTTGAGAGACCTGAGCCCCTTTGTCTACATCTACTATGTCCTGGGTCTACACCTTACTGAGGGCATGTATACTAGACATTCCCCACACCAGTCTCCTGACTCTAGTACTATGCACCATGTAAACTCACAGCAGTCACTTCCCCATCTGGGTCCTGAAGTTCCTGTCTACACATGGTGGAACAAGCTGGGCATTCACACTAAAATGCCCTTTTTGTTCCCTTAATATTTCCTCAGAAAATCCAAGCTGCTCCTTGCAGAAACTGTTCTGACCTCAGTGCTAAGTATTTGAGTCACCCACAGAGCATGAGGTTGGCTTTTCCACTCTCTCCACTTGTGTTCTATAAATAGCAGTCTCAAATATCTGTCATGGATGTAAGGGGAG
Source organism: Rhizomys pruinosus (assembly GCA_009823505.1). Taxonomy (NCBI): domain Eukaryota; kingdom Metazoa; phylum Chordata; class Mammalia; order Rodentia; family Spalacidae; genus Rhizomys; species Rhizomys pruinosus. Next base: position 3,600,975 of record VZQC01000265.1, read on the forward strand.
GGAGTGTTTTTAAATGTGGAAGCCACCTGTCCTGTAAACTCTCTTTGCATCTCATGTGGGGGTCTATAGACAGAGCTCTCTGGCTCACTGAGGGATGGATTTGGCTCTTCAATTTTCTTCATAGCTGCTGGGTCTGTCACCTTGGCCCTGCTCACTCGAGGAGTGATTTCCTCCTCCTCCTCCTCCTCCTCTTCCTCCTCCTCCTCCTCCTCCTCCTCCTCTTCCTCCTCCTCCATTTCTTCCTCTTCCTCCATTTCCTCCTCTTCTTTCTCCTTTTTCTCCTCCTTCTCCTCCTCCCTCCTCTTTTTTCTCTTCTCTTCTTCCTCTTTCTCACTGTCCTCCTCCTTCTTGAAACAGGGTTATTTTATGTGGCCCAGGCTAGTCTCAAACTTGTGATCTGCCTGCCTCAGTCTCTCTTGAATACAGGAATCACAGGTGTGTGCCACATGGCTAACTACAAGTGCCAACTTCTTTGTTTAGAGGTACAAAACTACATCACAAAATGGCCTAGGCTTTGTTGTCACTAGCCACTGTAAGCAAGTAACAGAGTTGTCTCTCCCAGCCCTAGCAAAGGGGGATGCTGTAGTGAGGTCTGCTCCTGTATGAGACCAAGCAGAAGAAGGGCGATGGGGAAGGACACCTGCTGTCGGAGATCATGACTGAAATGGATGTGGAATGTGACAGGGAGTGGTGACAAAATCAGAAGGAACATCCAAAGCCAGTCCCCAGCCAAGGGCTCATCCATCTTCACTTTTCCTGATCGTCCTTCACACTGTGTCCTCCAGCTGACATCCAGGGCCATGTTGATGAGAAAAACTAAAATTAACTAAGAAAAAAACCCAAAACCAATTGAGAAAAAACCCAGAGCAATTAACCTGAGAAAACAGTCCCTGCATATCAGCCCCCACTTTCTGAGAAAACAGCAATTTACCTAAGAACCCAGCCCTCTTGGGGCTTGAGAAAAACAGTGTGTTTAACATTTATGTTTGCTTTTGCGAACCTCCTCCTTGGATTTCTAACTCATGCCCTCCCCTTTTGACACTCGGGTAGAAACCCCCATACACAGTCCACAATCGTGGAGGCTGAAGGCCCAGTGATTCCTCCCCCCTCAGTGCCCGCCAATGCCCAAGTGGGTCTGATATGATGTCGAATTACCTGTAAATACTGAAAACAACCTACTACCTGGCCTCAGACTTTGGAGATCACGTCCGTGGCCTGCTGAGGACAGGACAGGAATAAGAGCTGAGGTCCCACTTTGTCTCTGGGAGCCAGATTTCAGAGCAGTGGTCCCCATTATAGTTTTTCCCCTCACAGTGTGACTGGTCACAGAAACCTGCATGCTGGGCATGCCACCTGAAGCTTCTAAAATAGCATGTAGAATAGCAGGTGGCGATCGTCTGTGGGAGTGCATGTGCTCCTGTGTGTACCTGCTGAAACAAACCACTGCCAGGTGCCATCAGACAGCAGAGCCACCCTGAGCTGCCTGCCTGCCTGTATGCTAACCCTGTTCTTTCTTACACCTGTCCTGTCTGCCCCAGCTGCTGCTTCCAACACCGCAGGTGCTATGAGGAGGCTGCCGAGATGGACTGTCTCCAGGACCCAGCCAAGCTCAGTGCAGATGTGGACTGCATCAGCAAGCAGATCACATGTGGTGAGCATGTCCAGGCCTCCTACAGCTGGGGCAGGGAATGCCAGCTGTGGCCTGATGGGGGCTCCGGGAAGCCACCTCCATGGTCAGTACATCTGTGCTCTCCACATTTAGGCACATGAAGCCTGCTCAGAGCACTGGTGCCTTGCGCACAGTTGATGTGTAGTAAATGCTTTTATGATTGAAGCGACAGCCTCTTGGAAGATCACTGGATTTATAATTTATTTATACTTGTGACAACTGAGGAAGGTGGTAAATGGCCAATAGTTTGTTATTTATGCATTGCATAACAGCAAGCAGTGCTTTAACTTCTAAGAACCACAAAATAGGAAGAGGAAACCTCCCTCAAAGGGATGTTATAGAAATTAAATGAGGTCTAACGTGAAATGGTTAAGGCCATGACTGGTGTATGGTAAGAGCTTGTGTGATTGGGCCTATGGTGGCTGCTGCTGGAAAAAGTCAGACGCCTAAGGTGATGTCTCAGCTTCTTGCCTTGTTCACTGTGTGACTCCAGAAATATTACTTCATACATCTGGGCATCCTGGCAAAAATCAAACAGGCAAAGACTTGGGAGGATGAGGAGGTAGAGTGTGCTGGGGTGCTAGATGTCTCTAACATCTGCCCACTGTACACCTTGGTCTTCATGAACAGCAATGCTCGTCTTCCTTCTAACAACCCTGCTAGAAGGGATCCATTATTTTCAGTGTGTAGACAAGAGAAGGAAACTCAGAGAACTAAGTAAGCTGCCCAAAATCCAAAATAGGCTCAGTTGGAGATCCAGGCTTTGAACCTATATCCCACTGAGTCCCAAGTCCAGGTAGCAAGCCTGTTGGAACCTGGAACATCAGCAACAGATGAGACACTAGGTGAGCCACTAGAGGAGGAGCCACTGGAGGAGGGGCCACTGGAGGAGGAACCACTAGAGGAGGAGCCACTGGAGGAGGAGCCACTGGAAGAGGAACCACTAGAGGAGGAGCCACTGGAGGAGGAGCCACTGGAGGAGGGGCCACCAGAGGAGGATCCACTGGAGGAGGATCCACTGGAGGAGGAGCCACTGGAGGAGGATCCACTGGAGGAGGAACCACTAGAGGAGAAGCCACTGGAGGAGGAACCACTGGAGGAGGAACCACTAGAGGAGGGGCCACTGGAGGAGGAACCACTAGAGGAGGAGCCACTGGAGGAGGAACCACTGGAGGAGGGGGCCACTGGAGGAGGAACCACTGGAGGAGGATCCACTGGAAGAGGAGCCACTGGAGGAGGAACCACTGGAGGAGGGGGCCACTGGAGGAGGAACCACTGGAGGAGGATCCACTGGAAGAGGAGCCACTGGAGGAGGAACCACTGGAGGAGGGGGCCACTGGAGGAGGAGCCACTGGAGGAGGAACCACTGGAGGAGGAGCCACTGGAGGAGGGGCCACTGGAGAAGGAGCCACTGGAGGAGGAGCCACTGGAGGAGGAGCCACTGGAGGAGGGGGCCATTGGAGGAGGAACTACTGGAGGAGGGGGCCATTGGAGGAGGAACTACTGGAGGAGGGGCCACTAGAGGAGGGGCCACTGGAGGAGGAACCACTGGAGGAGGAGCCACTGGAGGAGGGGGACACCGGAGGAGGAGCCACTGGAGGAGGGGCCACTGGAAGAGGGGGCCACCAGAGGAGGAGCCACCGGAGGAGGGGGCCACTGGAGGAGCCACTGGAGGAGGAGCAACTAGAGGATGAGCCACGGGAAGAGGAACCACTGGAGGAGGAACCACTGGAGGAGGAGCCACGGGAGGAGGAGCCACTGGAGGATGAGCCACTGGAGGAGGAAACCACTGGAGGAGGAACCACTGGACGAGGAACCACTAGAGGAGGAGCCACTGAAGGAGGAACCACTGGAGGAGGAGCCACTGGAGGAGGAGCCACTAGAGGAGGAGCCACTAGAGGAGGATCCACTGGAGGAAGAACCACTAGAGGATGAGCCACTGGAGGAGGAGCCACTAGATGAGGAGCCACTGGAGGAGGAGCCACTGGAGGAGGAGCCACTGGAGGAGGAGCCACTGGAAGATGAGCCACTGGAGGAGGGTCCACTGGAGGAGGAGCCACTGGAGGATGAGTCACTGGAGGAGGAACCAGTGGAGGAGGAGCCACTGGAAGATGAGCCACTGGAGGAGGGGCCACTGGAGGAGGAGCCACTGGAGGAGGAACCACTGGAGGAGGAGCCACTGGAGGAGGAGCCACTGGAGGAGGAGCCACTGGAGGAGAGGGCCACTAGAAGAGGAACCACTAGAAGAACCACTGGAGGAGGAACCACTATATGAGGAGCCACTGGAGGAGGAACCACTGGAGGAGGAGCCACTAAAAGAACCACTGGAGGAGGAGCCACTAGAGGAGGAACTACTGGAGGAGGAGCCACTGGAGGAGGAGCCACTGGAGGAGGAACCACTGGAGGAGGAGCCACTATAAGAACCACTGGAGGAGCCACTAGAGGAGGAGCCACTAGAAGAACCACTGGAGGAGCCACTGGAGGAGGAACCACTGGAGGAGGAGCCACTATAGGAGGAGCCACTGGAGGAGGAACCACTAGAGGATGAGCCACTGGAGAAGGGGGCCACTGGAGGAGGAGCCACTAGAGGAACCACTGGAGGAGGGGCCACTAGAAAAGGAGCCACTGGAGGAGGAGCCACTGGAGGAGGAGCCAGTGGAGGAGGAGCCACTGGAGGACGAACCACTGGAGGAAGAGCCACTAGAAGAACCACTGGAGGAGGAGCCACTAGAGGAGGAGCCACTGGAGGAGGAGCCACTGGAGGAGGAACCACTAGAAAAGGAGCCACTAGAGGAGCCACTAGAGCAGGACATTCATTCACCCACTAACCGAATGCATAGGAAGTCTACCAGTGTGGGACAGTTGTCTGCACATTGTTGGGACTTCCTGCCCTTCTGGACCATTCTTAGGATGGTCAGTGCATTAGTTACTGTTCTCATCCCAGTGACAGAATACTGGACAGAAGCAGTTTAAGGGAGATTTGCGTCGGCTCCTTCAGCAGGGAAGAATCCTCACGGAGGAGACATGGCAGTGGCGGCAACTTGCTTGCCGAGGAGAGTAAGGAGTTTGGTTACATGGCACCAATCTGGAAGCAGAAAGCTCAGGCTAAAAGTGCGGCTGGAGTATAATCTTGCTCCATTCATTTTTTTCCTGGGGAGATAAACATCTATTCACCCATACAGGATAGGACACTGACAACAGACCAAATAAAAGATTCCACCCAAGTACAGTTGACGAGGTGATGAGTTTAACTGGGGTGTGAAAATTAGAGTTGCATCACTGAAGAAGGGTCTCTTTCCCAGCAATTCTTCTTTAATATTTAATTTTATTATTTTTATTTTACGTGTATGAGTGTATTACCTGCATGGGTGTAAGTGTACCAATGCCCATAGAGGTCAGAGTTGGGAGTCAAATCCCCTGGAAGTGGAATTATAGACAGTTGTTAACTACCATGTGGATGCTAGGAATTGAACCCATGTCCTCTGCAAGAGCAGCCAGTGCTCTTAACCTCTGGGCCATTTCCCAAGCCATACTTTCCAGCAATTCTTAACTGTTTATGTATCCTTGGAGGGAGAAGCAGGGCCTCTTGCAATAGATAACTTTCTGAAACACCTCTTGCACGGTCTCCTATGATGCCTCTTGAGCCCGGTATACAGCCTTATGAACACCCCTCCCTGTGGAGGGCATTTCACATGAACATGTATTCAGACATGGCAAATATCATATTAGAAGGTGACAAGAGCTGTGGAAAAAACAAAATCCAGAACAAGCTGCTGGGACAGCTGGATGGGGCCGCCAGTCCAACAGGGAGGGCAAGAAAAGCTTCTCTAAACAAAGATAGAAGAGGTGCTTTACCCTGGTGTGTCTAGGTAAAGCACCATCAAGAAGAGACACATGATGTAGGATCTGAGGCTTAAGGCACCCAGTATGGGACAGGGAGAACAACAGTGAGGAGGATATTGAGGAAGCAATAGGGATGAATGCAGAGGTCAGTCACGTGACACTTCCTAGACTACTCATTGGGTGTCAGGAGTGGTTCCAAGCCAATAGACATGCTTCGATTGGAGGTGTTTTATTTCTTGCAGTGCTAGGTTTAGAACTCGGGGCTTCACATGTACTAGACCAGCTCTTTGCCACTGAGCCGCCCCCACCCAACCTTGACCTATTGTGGCTCCCTGATGACCACGGACAGAAAACATCTGGGAGAACTAGGAAGCCTAGTTTGGGAACACAACTGGGCAGGAGACAGAGATGCTCCACCCCCGGTAGTGGAGTGACAGGTAGAGGTGTGGGCACCCCCCAGGGCGGTTGCAGGAAGAGCCAGTAGAATGACCTGGAGGGCAGAGTGTAAGTGCAGGGCACCCAAAGCGAGCCCTGAGGCTGGGTCCATCCAACTGAAAGTAGTTAGAAGGGGGGGGGGCGCAGTGAGTTCACGCAAGGCAGCTCAGAAGTCCCATTTGGGAACCTGCATTACCTGCTGGAATCCCAAGTTTGAGCTTTCTACCCTGAGCTGCCCTTACTGTATCCACAGAGTCCGAAGATCCTTGTGAGCGCCTGCTGTGTACCTGTGACAAGGCAGCTGTTGAATGCTTGGCTCGTTCTGGACTCAACTCTTCTCTGAATCTTCTAGATGCTTCTTTCTGCCTGACTCAGACTCCAGGTGGGAGAACTGGGCCCTGAACCTGTAGTGGGGCTGAGCAGTGAGCAGGGGCTGGAGTGGGACAAACTGTAACTGGGCATCTTCGGATGCCGAACGCAGCCCTGCAAACATCCCAGCCCATTGCTCCATGCAACTTTCCATGTGTTTCTCTGCAGAGCCAACTAGCAGGAAAGAGCTGGTGACTCTGCTGCTTGGAGGTAAAGTTCCCAGAAGACCTTGCTTCAGGACCAAGGGGGCCCCCTGGTGACCACAGGTGGTATAAGCACCTCTCCCACTGGCCTGCCTCACAGAGGCTGCAGCCACCCCTGACACTGACCCTGCCTGCCTGGCTAGGAGAGCTGATTAACTCTGACAAACCCAAGGCAAACATCTAATATCCAAAATGTCCAAGTGCCAACTCTTCTCCATTAGGATGGATGTGAACTTAACCCAGTGAGGGTGTAGATTCCAAGTTGTCTCTCCCGTTTTCACCTGTAGTCAGAGCCCTGGTATACACTGGAGCAGGACTTCAGGCTCAGATAAGCAAGGCTCCCACTGAGTGAGTTCCTGGCTACACAGGCCGCCTGGAGTGGACCCTGCTTCTTCTCTCCTTTCCTCCTTGCCTCTCCGAAGGGGCAGCTGGGCTCAGAGGGTGCTTTGGAAGAGGAGATTGTTTATCTGTGAGTCTCTGCAGGACTCTTAGTAACTGTCAGTGAGCTAAGAACATCACAATTCTTACTCTAAAATGTGGGTTTTAGGAAAAATGAGTCATTCATACCTGCCTTTCCTTGTCCAGCAAACCTTCTATGCTCCCCTAGTGTCTTTGGGCAGCTGGGGATGGGAGGCCAGTGTGCGCTCTGGCAGCTCACCCCTCCTCTCCCCGGGCTCAGGTCTCCTTGAACTCATTGTGTGCAGTTTGTTAAAGAGTAAGTTGGAATGTGTGTGTGTGTGTGTGTGTGTGTGTGTGTGTGTAGGTATGAAGATGGTACATGAATATGCACGTATGTTTATATATGTGTGTGGGTGTATGCATGGGTACAAGGTGTACTTGTATGAGTACAAGGGGGTCTGTGGGGTGTGCATCACGTATGCTTGTGCAGGGTCCAAGTTCTGAGCTCTTGATGCATCTCTGCTGTCTGCTCTATATCCTTGCAAGGGTCCTTCCAACGTAGGCTGTCTTCTGGGGCTGCAGCCCTTTCCTGCCTTGCTACCGGTGACCCTCTTCTTCTACCAGAACCAGGCAGTTATTGTGCTGGGCCATGTTGGAGGTGTAAGGAAGCCAGGCCAGGGGCTGCTCAGATAGGACAATGATTCCCAGGGGACCAGGGGCCGCTCAGATAGGACAATGATTCCCTGGGGACCAAGGGCTGCTCAGATAGCACAATGATTCCCTGGGGACCAAGGGCCGCTCAGCTAGGACGATGACTCCCCGGGGACCAGGGGCCGCTCAGATAGGACGATGACTCACCAGGGACCAGGGGCCACTCAGATAGGACGATGACTCCCTGGGGACCAGGGGCCGCTCAGATAGCACAATGATTCCCTGGGGACCAGGGGCTGCTCAGATAGGACAATGATTCCCTGGGGACCAGGGGCTGCTCAGATAGGACAATGAATCCCCGGGGATCAGGGGCTGCTCAGATAGGACGAGGATTCCCTGGGGACCAGGGGCTGCTCAGATAGGACAATGATTCCCTGGGGATCAGGGGCTGCTCAGATAGGACGATTCCCCGGGGAACAGGGGCTGCTCAAATAGCACAATGATTCCCTGCGGACCAGGGACTGTTCAGATAGCACAACGATTTCCTGGGGACCAGGGGCCGCTCAGATAGCACAATGATTCCATGGGGACCAGGCCTTCCTCAGATCCTTCCTCCCTGGCAGTCTACTGCCCAGGCCACGCAACTTGAAGCCTTTTGTTTTGACGCTGTTTTGTACTGTCATTGTATTTGGCAATCTTTTCTCCCAGGTGTTCCAGACGAGTCCACGGACACCAGCCTGACGGCCCTCTCAGGAGAAGGTGAGAGAGGAGGGTAGCATGTGACCCAAACACTCTGTCCCAACCAGGTCACGCCCTACCCTACAGCTTGGTGACATCAGCTCTCCGCACTGTCACCTGGCTGCTTCCTTATGGAACTGAGTGCATTCCAGGGGCTGTGCATCTTCCTCCTCCACTCCCTCGGCTTTCTCTCACCTGTCCATCTTGTCTTCATCCCTGGAGGATCACAGGTGAAATGCTGAAGGTGGTCCCAGATGCACACCACAGACATTTTGGAGTGCGCGCCAAGGATTACGGAATATAGTTGAAACCCATATTTAGTGGAGTTGCTAAGCACATGCTCAGTGCAGTCACTCTGCAGAGCCCCTCTAGAACCTGTTAGTTCTCTTTCTGTCACCACTCCCACTCCCTCTGGCTCCTTGGAGATGGGAGCTGGGACCACATGCTGCTCGCTCCTTGCCATACCCTGGATATCTGTGGGGTCTCCTCCCCAGTATCTCCTAGTCTTGCTTTGGAGTCCAGGTTTCTAGAGGAAATGTCACCCACGCCCAGATGAAGCTTTGTGGTACTTCCTGCCCATGCCAGTGGTCATCCTAACCACAGGCAACAGTGGCAGCTCCCTTTTCTTTGAGGCAAATCCTCGGCCCCAAACTTGAGACTCTCCTCTGGGCTTCATGATCTCATTGGTCACAAATTAACTTCAAAATGAACACTTCTTACCCTGACTGTGAAGAAGGCTCAGGATTTATCTCTGGGAAAGATGCAAAGGAAACCTAGACAAGCCTGGTGGGGTGGCAGGGCACACCTTTAATCCTATACTTGGGAGGCAGAGCAAGCAGATCTTTGTGAGCTTGAGGCTAGCCTGGTCTATGTAGAAAATTCCAGGCAAGACAGGGCTACATAGCAAGGCCCTGTCTCAAAAATACATGAGTGAATAAATAAGTAAATAAATAAATAAGTAAATAAATAAATAAATAAAGTGTGGTTGGAGAAAGAAGGTGACACCCCCACAGCACACACTGACTTGCCTCTGACCTAGGTACAGAGAATCTGCCTGAAGGTGGGGTTAAAAATGAATCTCACTGTGCAGATGGGAGGGTTTGTGAGAAAAAGAAACAGGGTTTCCCACTGTCTCTAGTACCATGAAAGGGCAGTGTCAGGTTTGGATATCAGAGAAATTAGGGACCAGGTCCTGGCTTCTGTACTTTTTAGCTGTGTGACTTAAGAAGAGTGGTTTTACTGCTCTGCACTTTGAGTTCATCACTTGTATAAATCAGGGATCAGCACATTTCCTCTGTGAAGGATCAGAGAGAGGAAGTATTTGGGCTTTGTGGGCCAGGGGGTCTGTTAGGGTGTCCAATTCTGTTCTTATAGCACAGAGGTTGTGTGGCGCAACAGGTGGTAAGTGGAAATGGCTGGTGCTGTGTTCCAGTGAAACTCGGTTTAGGCCTAGTGAGAGCTGATCATGATTCACTGGTGCCAGAGAAGGCACGGCTGTACCTTTAGTGTGGTGTGAGCACACAGGAGGTCTAGACTAGCCTATTCTGGGTGTGAACTCCAGTCTAGCTATAGAAACACAGCCCTTACTATAAGTCAAGATGAACAGTTGGTGACCTGCTTAGAATATGGATTCTCGATGAATGCTCGCCCAATCCTATGAAATAATGCTTAAAAATGCTGTTATGTACATTTTAAGATGTTAAACTGAGATGCAATGATACAGCATCCAAAACAGAGATGAGGGGCAGGGCTGGGTTTGGATAAGCCTAATCTTCATCCTCTCCTGAATTCTCCACCAATTCCTTTTTCAGTTGTCTTCCCACAGGATCTGTTCAACTTGGGGAAATGACAGCCTTTCACACCCCCAAATGTTATTCACTAGTCTTTGTGCCTCAGTACAAGCCCTTTGTGGTTTGCTTTTATCCACTGTCCAGGATCTCCTTGGGCCTGGAGGTGCAGATATAATCCGGAGTCTTGGGGCCACAACCCTCCCCCTCAGCCCTTGCCCCAGCCCTGCTTCCCTGCTGATGGTCTGCTTGGCTGTGTCCAGGTGATCTGTAACAAAGACAGTGGCTTCTTTCCACAGTGGCTGGTGAGAGCAGCGCTCACACAGCGACCACACTCTCCAGGACAAGTAAGAGGAAAGAACATCAGAGGGGTGGGGTCCAGTGGAGATGTCATTCAAATCTATAGGCTCTGTTTCAGTGACATAGGGGCCAGAGGAAATGCTGTGCCCATTCTAGGAACTTCATGGGACACTGAGGCTCAGCGATCTTCCAGGTTCTATGTCACTCGACCAGCAGCTTGGTGACCTGATTTCTGAGCTCTGAATTCAGTCAGTAAAACCATTTTCTTTCCCATATACAACAGTGATCATTGAATTTAAACATATCTAGGCCAAATTTCATTGGTGGATCTAACCTAACATGGACTTTGCTTATGGTAATTAGCAATCATTTCTTTATTAAAAAGTGTAATTAACTCACAGTGATTCCTTGACAGTTACTCAGAATGAATAGGTAACTGGACTCCAGTAAATGTCTGTAAGGTACCTGTATGTTCCTAGCACCTTACACATTCTGCGTATTTCCAAGAGGGGTGTTATTATCCTGTGAAGAAGAAGCTTTGAGGGTGATGTCACTCACCAGGGCAGTCAGTTCAGAACTCCTTGGGTCTGAGTTGGTAGATTTGCTTTTGAAAAGAATAGTCTGTCCCAGCAGAGAATGGCCCACAAGTCTCTTTGATGTGGCAACTGTGTTCACGTCAGACAACTTCAAAGCCTGGGTCTTACACACCACCACTGTCTTGATCTTTGAGCACACGAAGCCAAAGGCAGCTCCTCCCTTTCCATTGGTTGGTCTAGTCACCATCTCTTGTTCTTTATGGTACAACTGGAAGCGAAATTGGAACCCAACGTAATACTTGAGTCTCAACCTCAGCCAGGCAGTGAGGCTGTGCATCCTGCCACTGCCTAACTTCAAAGGTGTGTCCTAACTCTCCTATATGTTTTTTTCTCATCATTGGGGGAGGATGAGCAGGAGACCTTGACTTGTGGGCTTCCATTAAGTGAGTCACAATAATAAACTCATTATTGTCATATCATATGGTACACACCGGGAGTTTCACAAAGATCCATGACTCACCTGCTTTCTTAAAGCCAACAATGGCATGCAATTCCATTCCCTCTGGACTGTATGCCGCTCTGTTCAAATACATTATTTTTTCTTCAGTTTCTCTCTTCCCTTTTCCAAAGACAGCACCGTCTCAGTGTGTCCACAAATTCCACTGCTTCTGGCTTGCATTTACCAGCCAGCATGTCTGGGGATTCCCTATGGTCCCACAGAGACCCTTACATCATCAGCTGTTAGGAGATCTCAGCGTGAGAGGTGGGGCAGGGCAGCCAGGACCCTGTGTTGTGCCTCTGGATACCAAGGTGTGACAGGCCTTGGTATGATGTTCACCCTCTCTTTTCTCTTGGGGGCAGGATCTGACCAAGATCTTCAAGCTACTAGGACCACACCCACTCCAGGTGAGAACATCTATCTGGCTTCTGCCTATTACATAGGCACCAATAAATCTGTGAAATCAATACAATCCAAACGAATCTCAGGGCCAAGCCCAAATTGGAAGAAAGCATTGAACAAAAATTCTACATTCCTCCGTAAAAAGTTCCCACATGAAATCAAAATACCCATTAGCAGGAAGAAATTGTACACTAGTAAAGAAATGCATTTTTAAAACTACATGTAGCTTCTCATTAAAATCATTTGTAATTTCACAATGTAAAACAGATACTTTTAATATTTAAGATATTATAGTCCCTTTCTCCCATGTGTGTCTATGAATAGAAATAAAATTAATTTGAGATGCCTGATGGCCACGGCTCTGCAGTTTTGAGCTGTGTCATGAATACCACATGACACTGTGCCCCCGGGGTTGGGCATCTTTCTGATATGTGAGTTGTGGTGGTGGTATAACAGCCTTGTATGAAAACATAACTTGCCTGTGCACACAGCAGTCTGTGACTGTGAGAGGAGGGCTGCACTTTCTGGATGCCCACCCACTTCTGGTGGAGTAGATGCCTAGATGTGGACTTGGTGATCAAAGAGCATAATCAGCTGGCCCGGAAGGTTGTGGGAAGGACCTTGACATAATTTTGAATATGATTAGAAGTTTTTGTAGCATTTGAACAAGGAGATCGAGAGTTTAAGGGGGAGCTTGCTTGCCATGAGGCCCCCAATTTTATCTACTATTCTCATCTCTTCATTTACTGTGCTCGTTCACAATGCTAGTGCACACCTGCCACACGATGGACCTTGTGTGGCAGGTGTACAATAGTAAACATGTTACAGTTCTCAGGTCTGAGAGGTTGCCACACGCCATCTATGAGCTACCATACAGGTGATCTAGCCCAGGCTCCTGGCAACATTAAGGTTGGAACTCGGATCCCTTATTTACAGTTCATGGGTGCCCGGTAATCTGCCTCCATGTCCACAGTGTGAGGTGTGCTCTCCTGACATGTCCATGTTCTGACAGTCTCTGTCTGCGTTTGGCCTTGATCATGTGCTCCAGGCAAACATCTCCCTGACTTGCTTTTGAATTCCGAGCCCTCACCTTATGTGTTTTCAGGATCTGCAAAGACTGTTGTCACAGTTAAAGGTGCAACCCGGGTCCCTGCTGGTGTTAAACCACTGGGGTTGGTGGTGCCATCCGTTGACAGTGATCCTCAGGAGACAACTGGCAAAGGTAGGTGAGACTTGCCATCCCAGGGTCTGGCCTCCCTGAGCCTGGGATCTTGCAGCTGGGTGTTAAGGCTCCTTAGCTTTCCTGACCAACCGTGACCTTCTGTTGGTGTGACTAGAAGACAAAGTCATCTAGACAAGCTCTCTGAGGCTCAAGAGCACATGGCTAGTCTGTTGTCCCTCAGTTGCCATCAGGCTGCGCCTGGGGCACTGTACTCTAATCATTCTGCTTCTACTGGCCTGGAAGTCAGGAGCGTGGCTCCCATACTGTGACTTACTAGAATAATGCAGCTGCCAGCTCTAATAATCATCCTGTCTCTCCTCGTTTGGAAGTTTTTACAAAAGATGTGCTCCTAGATGGAGCACCAGCCAGTAGGACACAGAGGAGGACCTTGTTACTATCTGGGCAAAACTCCTGAGCTACCTACAGACTGCACACAATACATTTGAAAGTTGCAGACAGAGGAGGAAGGGAAGGAGGAGAGACAGACAGAGAAACGGAAGCAGAGTAAGAGAAGCCAGGGCCCTGAAGGGCAAGGGTGTGCTAACACAATGTGGCCTAAAAGCCCAAGAGAACAGCAAGTCCTCCCTAGATGCCAGGTTCTGCTCAGCAGCAGAGTATGGCTTGCGGAGAGCCTTCAGTCCTGACAAGTTCCCATCCTTTGAGGAGATTTAGTGAGGAATTTAGCAGAGCATCAGAAGCCAGGTGGGAAGAGACTGCTTCTCTGAAACCAAGAGGACGAGCAGCTGTTCCCTAAGAGGAAGAGATCCAACAACTACAATACTGCTCCGGCTTTGGGACACTGCCCTGGCTCTCCTGAGTCCCTGCTCTTAACCAGCCTGTGACAGGTCGGCCTTCCTGCACCACGGCAGTGGGGAGACCTCACAGGCCATGCTGCAGTTTGGAGAGATGCTCTTCTGTCTGACATCCCGCTGCCCAGAGGAATTTGAATCTTATGGCTGCTACTGTGGAAGAGAAGGAAGAGGTGGACCAAGAGACACCCTGGACAGGTACGGGTGGGGATGGGGAGGCGGCTCCAGTGGTTCTGGTACTGGGCCTGACTTCAAGCCTCCCAAGGAGCTGGCTCTGGGCATCCATTCCCACACGGGGTGGTGTGTTGGCATCACGGGCACATTTTTCTGATGAGCAGCCAAGGCTGACTTACCTGTAACCATGTCTCTAGGAAAGGGCAAGTCAGAGCAACACAGACCTTTTGATCTTTCACTGTAGCCTCAGAATGCCCACCCTGCCAGTACTTCAGACAGCCCCAAATACACCTCATTTAATGACCCACAGAAAGAACTGAAGTCTGCATTTGGTTAACCTTTCAAAAGCCAACATAACACCTCCTAAATATATCTACTAAGTTTCATAACTGCTATTCTTGGGGGAGAACCTTCCCCAACCTCATACACATACTCATTCACTTATATATGCATTCAACACACATCTCCAGAGGTTCTGCTGCACGCCAGGCACACCAACTTAGCAAGGCAGTGAAGATACAAAAATGATTTCAGCTAAACAAAGCACGAGCGGGGGACCCTTTTATGCACCTTTTATGCCTGATAGAAGGTTGGATAGTGAGACAGGCAATTAGACAAAAATGACACCTATTGTGATGAGTGCCTAGAAAACAGGAAGTTATATAAGATTCACCCGGAAGGAATACTGAAGGAATATTCTGAGAGTTGGGTTGAAAAAGCTTACTGGCTAATCGCACTTGGAGACTGCGCCATCCGTGCCCAGTGATGATGGCTGTGCTGTTATGATCATGGCAAAACCAAGCTCTAAATGAACAAGCTAAAGCTAACTGCACTTAATGCAAAAGGTTCTATAGAGGCAGGGACAAAGAAAATGTCCCCTGCAGATCAGATGGGCCTGGAAGCCTGATTGCTGGAGAGCTTGTTCATTCCCTTTTCTGCTCACATCTCAGGGCTGTACCCCATTTCTACTGCACAGTTGTGCAGACTGTCATTGAAGGAAATCAGGGGAAATGTCTAAAGTGTACCTCTCACCACGTGAAAGTTCTTAGTGTAAGATAAAGCTGCACATAACCACATTTACAGCAAGAGGTTGCACAAAATGCCCTGTTCTTCAAGACAGAGAGAGCTTGAATAGTGTCAAGATCCTTGAGTGCATAGTACTCCTCAACAAGGGAAGGACAGGGACATACCAGCTGCTGCCTCTGTGCTCCACTGAACCTCCTGGAGATGAGTGGGGTGGTTTTGCAGGTGCTTCCTGATTATTGACTATTCCATCCAAACACGAAGTAAGCTGCTACAGCTTTCTGACATCTATAGAAAGAAACCACAGGACCCAAGAGCCATATAGTTTGAAACCCCAAAAGGTGGTTTGACAAGCTAGTGTCATGTTCTTCAAGGACATGGTCTCACACGGTCTACCATGTGTTCGATACATTAGGGGCAACGTGATGTGTAAGAATATATGGATCACTTATGATGCCTGATGACACTGACCAGATTGCCCACCATGATATCCATTTTCCACACACTCCCTCAACTCTGGGAAATGTGCACACAAGACATGGATCCACTGTAGTGCCAGCTGAACGGGGCCAGGTGCTGACCTCAGTGAAGGCGAGCTGTGAGGTTCTTCTGGCAGAGCTGCTGTGTGGTTGAGATGGAGGGTATGGAAGCTACAATTCTGGCTTACCCTTGTTCACCACAGCCCCCAGGAGGCATTTCTGAAGGACAGTGGAGAGTCGAAAAGGGAGAACTTGGGGAACAACCTTAGCTCCCTACTGGCTGGAGCCCTCACAAGTGTCCTATGGGTATCTCCTGGCTAGGGAGCATACTGGAGATTGTGAGCCTATGTCAGGCCTCTCTGGCAGGTATGGACACAAAGACACTGGCTCATTTGCATGTATTTACTGAGCTCCTGCTCTAGCTGGGCCTGTGCTTGATGACTACTGTGTTTTCAGTTGAGGCTGACGGGGGTGCCCTGTGGATGTGAAGCTGACTACTCCGCTACGGAGACAGCTGGCTGGAGTGGGGTCACCGGCCCCCATACAGAACATCTGAGCAAATTGGAAAAAGCAACCTTCATGCAAACCCTTGGTTCCCCTCTTTGGAAGATTGCCACAGTAAATATGCCTAGTCATTCATATTTACCACCGAGAGTCATAAGAAAAACAAAAACTGAAGAAAACATCTAGAAATGATGGTGCAGAGTGACTTGGGCCTTGCTGCAGCATACAACCTGAACAGCCTTTGGGGTGGGTGGAGTTGGCCTTATGTGTCATGGAAAGCAGCCTCCAGCTTCTCACTACACAAAGGGGTGTAGAGGAAGCGGACCTCATGGAGAACAGTGGGGACCTCTTAGTAAGGCTTTCCTTGCTTGGTCTTAGGTGCTGTTTCTCCCACTACTGCTGCTTGGAGCAAGTGAGACAGCTGGGCTGTGTGCATGGGAGGCGTTCTCGGTCAGCGGTGGTGTGTGTGGACCACACAGCCAAGTGTAAGTGCTGGAGGCTACCTAGAGTTCTCGTGCTTTCCCATCAGCATCCTTGCCTATGGGTGCTCTCCCAGGTCCACCTTCCTCCATGACATGATTTCATGGTCTTTTTCACCTAGACATGCCATGACATCCCCTCCACTAAGGAGAGAGCTCAAGTTCAAAAGCCCAACTCGGCTGCCTTGTGTCAAAGCTAGTTAATGATCTAGATAGCCTGTGCTTATTGAGCCCACATTATATGTTGTTCTAAGTTCTTGAAAGGCAGGGTTAATCCTTTAACTCATCCTGGGAGACAGCTCTATTATTTTTTACCACTTTGCAGAGGGGACAACTGGTGTCCACAATCAGAGGCAGAAGGAAGCAGTGGAGTTGGGATCTGGGCTGTAAAATGGCATTGCCTTAGACCTGGACCATCCTCTTCACCGTCCAGTGGGTTTCACAAAATTTTCTGTCTTCTAATAAATGGACCTTATTCCAAAGGAGATGTCCTGAGGAGTTTCATGAAGGAGAGAGGCAGCTCTGGCTGAAGAGATAGCTCAGCTCCATTTCCCCCTTAATGGAAAGCAAAATTCCCCAAGGCTAAGAAAGGTCCCCAGTAGGGACAATCTAGGAAGTGTCGTCCTCTGTGGGCATCAGCCCTGACCACTGGCAAGGCACCCTTAGAACAGGGCTGTATGGACTCCTTTCCTCCATCACTCCAGCTCCTTCTGGACAGTGCTCACACTTGGTCTGTAGTCAAAGGACACACTTCCCTTGTACTCTGTGTGACTTTTGTCTCCTTGTTCTTGACTGAGGAAGCCACAGGATGGGGCTGTTTTATTCTTAGTGCTTGTACGTGCCGTGCACAGTGCAGGGACCTCAAGTGCCACCCTGCTTTGTGCCACTGTTTATGACTGTGTGCTTCTGGGTCATTTACTTGCTCAACTACCCACTTAGCCCACAAACTTTCATTGTGAGCCATGAAAACGTTTTGTCAGTGACAGAACACCTGAGGACAAGCGACTTCACGCGTTTTCCTTTCTGCTCATGGTTTCAGTCCATGGCCCTTCTGCCCCATTGCCAGGAGCATGTCTGTACGTGGGGCGACGAGGAACAGCACGGCCAAGCCGTTCCCTTCGTGGAGGTCGGGACACAGGGTGGGCAGATGGCTGGGTGGATGGATAGGCAGACAGACAGATGAGATGGATAGAGGTGCCAGGCAGGCCAGGGATGAGAGGTACACCTTCACAGAGCACCCCTCCCCCTTCCTCCAGCTGGGCCCTGCTGTCTAACTTTTTCCATCTCCTAGTAAGGCCGTCAAATTACAAATCCATCAATGGATTAACCCACTGATGAAGTTTGACCCTTCAAGATCTCATCTCCCCAAATCTGACACCACAGGTCTGTAAAACAAGTCTTTGGAGGGCATTTACGATTCAAACCATTATAATGAACCTGCGAGATCCTTGCCTCGAACTGCTCACAGCCTGGAAGACAGGCAACGGCCACTCTGTCTCATAAGAGTACATGCTAACCACTAATGCAGCTGGCCTGGGATGAGCCAAGAGGATTTGAGTCTGGAGACAGCAGTGAGGATCAGGGAATTAGGGAAAAGTTAGGCTAGGTGGTGAGGTAAGGTTTGATAGGAGGCTGACAGGTTCTAAGTCACACTGGGCATGGGTTCCCAAAAGAGGAGAAAAACGGGTGTTCTAGAATGCCTGGGAGCTCAGAACAGAAAGTGGAGTACAAATATACACATGAGGTACTGGGTGAAGCTGGAGAGATTGGCCCCAGAGGACACAACAGGACTAAAACAGCCCAGTTGTGAAAGGATCAGGTTATTAGTACCATGTCACCACGAGGGTCACTTGTTGACTCAAAGCTCATTCTTCACACCTCCAGAACCACAGCCTGGTAAAGTCCAGCTCACAGTCAGGCTCTTACGGAGCTTCCATGAACCAGCAGTGGCCCTGCGAGCCATGAGCACAGGATCCCACACCAGACACCAAGAGCCTGAGTGTAGGAGGCAGGAAGTACGAAGGTGACGTCACGAGGATTACTAAGGCCACTACAGTTATACTTGAATAAAGCATCAGCCAGCCAGACCTAGCTTTTGATTTTAAGGCCAAGTGGGGATCCAAACTCTGAGAACCGCCCAATCCTTCAGATGTCTCTCGGAACTGTGCTGCACTCCTTCACTCATACTTTGAGGCAGTCTTTCCAACAAAGTAGAAGCTAGGATCCTCCCTTAGCTTACAGAGTCTTACCTTAAGATCTCTAGCTCTAGAAAAATCACACGTACAGTACCAGAATTTTCAATGAGGATAGCACATTGCTTCCAGTATTTTTCTGTGTTATAAGTCCCACACCCATTCATTCACTACCTTGGGTGGAGGGCGAGGTGGGGTCCTGGGGGACCAAGGTGAAGTGCCCATCACAAGAAGAGTACACAGCTCAGTGAGCTTGCTTACATTGTAACTTTTGGTTGCAAGATTAAATGTTTTAGGCCAGATTACATCCATATTATAGTCACTCCTACCCTGTGAGAGACAAGAGCCCCTGCTTGCTCTCATTCTCTGATGCCAAGATGTTTCTGGGCTGATGTAAAGACCAGCGTGGAAGCAATGGAGGTCTCTGTGCTGTTCTGTGGGAAGAAGTTCTGGTTGATGGATGCTTGGAGGTAGGATGATAGGGGAAAAAAAAAATCCCGGATTGTCAGCCTCATGGAGAACTGCAGATAACAGCTTACTTACATCAAGTATCTTCCCACAAGTTGTGTTGTGTGGTAGACCTCCACTGAACCCAACTTAGGCATCAGAGTCAGGCTCGCCATGTGGCAAACATAAACACACAAAGCCTAGGTAAAGCTGAGTTTCAGATAAATAAGGAATTGGCTAATTATAAGTAGAGACTACATGGACATACTTGCTGACAGATCTGAAATTCAAATTTGACTGGTCAGCATGTATTTTATCTGGTCACTTCAGAGCAATGTGGACAAGAGGCCCCATTCAACAAATACAGAAATGCTGGTCCAGAGGAAGAAGACATAAGAGGTCAGGACAACAAATATCTCCCAAACCCTAACTTGAAAATATCAAGGATGAAGTGTTTGGACCTGAGGGATCTGCCACGTGGTTTTCTGCTGAGCAGGGAGTGATCATGGAAGCACGATGGCTGCAATCTGGGGGGACAAAGGCCTGGTGGGAGCCCCCAGAGGAGACGCTGCATTAGCTATGGGTTCAGGAAATGTTCTGAAGGCGGGGGTACCAAGCGGCATGGACAGAAAAGTATAGGTTAACCTGGTGCAGAATGGTGGGGCACCCCTTCCAGCTGGGGGAACAGAATGGACCATTAGGAGCAGTGTATGCCAGATGCTGGAAGGGAAAAGCTGGGGGTGGCCTCACCTACTACATCGGGGGTCTCATGTTAGCTCCTCTGCTCTTCTAAGGTGTGGGCCAGAGCCTGTGTGAGAAGCTGCTGTGTGCCTGTGATCAGATGGCAGCAGAGTGTATGGCCTCTGCTTTCTTTAACCAAAGCCTCAAGTCACCAGACAGACCACAGTGCCAGGGGAAGCCTGTATCCTGTAAAGACGACATGGTCAGAGGAAATGATGCCTCTCCCATGGGGTCCAGCTCTGAGGAGAACAGCGAGGAGGCCATACCCTACACAGAGCACCTAAGAAGCAGACGATTTCTTCACAAGTCTCCTGGTCCCTTAGAGACCAGGCCACTGAGTGGAAGATAAGATGCTGAGTGTCTGCCGTTCTCCTGAGTGGCCTCGGCTCTTTGGCTCTCAGACCTCTGTCCATGGGAGCAGGGATGTAAAGACCCTTACCTGATATTTGTCAGCCCCATACAAAGGTGCACTAGAGAAGGCAGGTGATTGTCTTTAATTTCTTGTAGTACATACACTATGAATGTTCAATAAATACTCCAATCTATGTGACTGGTGTTTAAGACTGGTTAGTTGCAGATACTGGTGCATGAGTAGCTTGTAAAGGTGGTTAGAGAGGCAATGAAGGAGATAGCCCTGACTCCCTCACAAAACTAAAAAGTTAAAAGAATTTATCACCTGCGGATCAATAACCTACTAATGATGCTAAGGACTAAGGTAAGAACGGTTCTGCTGTGTCCAACGACACACGTGCCACCTTTAGTGCAGCTGCGTGCCACAGCTGTGATGTCATCCATCACTACATGGTGCTAAATTTACTTTGTATCAAGGACATTTTGCCTGACCTCACACCCTCCTCCTATCTTTTTTCCATGAACCACTCCACAGTTATGGCAACCCTGCCCTGTTATCTGAACATACATATTTCATTCTGACACAAAACTTCTCTGAGAGAAAAAGTGCCTTAGGCAAGAGCTCAGCACCCATGAGCAGTGCCATCCAGGTGTGGGGGAAATAACGCCGAGGGCCACTTTGTCCATCAACTAAGGCCAAAGGGTAAATGCTGCCCCCATTTTCTGTCCATGGGAGCAGGCAGCATGGAGGTTAGGAAACTCTTTAGGACTCCCGAAGGGTGAAGGACAGAGATCTCCAGACACTGGTGATGGCCAATTTAAAAAGGACTCAGCCCTTTGTCTCCCATTTCACTGTTCATTCTCTTGCTAAGGTTCTCTGGGGCCACTTCCCAAAGCAATACCAGCAGACGGCCTTGCCTCAGGCTCTGCAGCAGGGAGCCTAGACTAGACACTAATTCTTAGTGTGAGCTAAAAGCTGAATATAGCAAAAGCAAAAGGATCTGATCTCCACCCTGGCTCTTTTTCATGAACACATATTTGGATGACAGAACAGATAACAAGATTGGAACAGGTCATAGCAGAAGGCCCATGAAACAGCATTTGTGAAGTGCTCACTGTGTCCCTGAGGAAACCCAGTAAAAAATGCAGAACAAAAGACCTAGGAGTTGAAACAGTGGCCCAGGATCCATAGTGGCAGTCCAGGGTTGTATTAGGAAGTCAGTGTCTGGTCTGGGCCTAAGGCAGAACCTGAGACAAGGCTAATATGCAGCCTTGGAAGTGGGCCCAGGGAACATAAGACCTCAAGGAAGACTGTTATTATTTACTGAAAGCTTATTCCCCAATGTAGGCATGACACAGTGGTTCGGTTATCTCCTTCAGCTAAGCTGTAAGCAGATCATACTGTCCCTGTTTTATAGATGGGACTTTGATCACTGAGACTGTTCAGTCAGGAAATGGCAGGGTTGAATCAGAGCCCGATCCTCGTCATGGTTAACTGGGCCTAACATAAGATGTCTCTGAACTATACTGGTTCTGGGGCACAGCTGTACGGGGTAGCATAAAATACCAGGGGGCATCTTGTAATATACAAAGCAAGGAGGAATACTCCAAAGAAGTCACTAGGCCAATGAGATGAAGACAGTGTGCGGCTCCTGTCCTGACTACACATTATCATGCCTCAGGTACGTGGAGACAAATTTACCCCATAACTTGATTATTTTTTTAATGTTTATTTTGATTTATTTGTACTGAAAGACCTGCTTTTCAGCATCCAGTAGGTGGAAGCACTGAGCAGCAGTCCCTCCCTAGGTCATTTGGTATAAACATACATTCTCCCTTGTAACTTGATTTTTACTAAAAGCAAATGTTGAAGAAATTTAATTCCATATATGTAATCTAGTCATAAAAACATACACAGGAAATTAAACTTGTTTTATTGCTTACATATGATTGCACAGTGAATTTTTACATTTAAAAATCTTTATTACATTAATACATGTATCAGCATGAATAAGACGAATGAATTCTATCTGGGAAGTAGGAAGCCAAACTGCTGGTAAAGTGTGGCATTACCCTAAAGATAATGAGCTCCAAAGAGAGAGGGAGGGTGAAGAAAATGGAAGGAAGAGAGACAAAGAAGGGAGAGTGGGAGGGATGGAGGGAGGATGTATAAGAGTATGAATGTGTACGGCCAGGTAAATTTCAGTTAAACAGATACATAAGTATAGGAGGACCATTCAAATGTTAACTGTTCAATGTCAATCAAAAGAACATAAGCAACTGTATAAAGCAAAGGGAATGATTAACAATTTATTTTGGGTTTTACACATCTACTAAAATACACCAATGTAATGAATGTCAGCAAATCCTAAAGTTTCAGTAACTGAATTGGTTACAACAGCTGGCAAACCTGTCCAAATGGAATGCCCTGTGGACATGGAAGGGTCAGGCAGAAACGTCCATTTCTTGGGAATCCTTGTCAACAAGTCCAGTTCCGTGTACTGGGCCTAAGGTATCTAGACGTCTACTGTGATTTAAAAGTAACAAAAACTGAAATCCAACAGTTCACAAAGATCAAGAGAAAGGTGTGCTAAAACAGTAACTGTGATGGTTTTCCTTTACATGCAAAACATGCATCTTTAAATCACTGAGGAACAAGAAAGTTTATAGAGCAAAGTTTGTGTTTTGCATGAGTTCAAGTGAATATATATATCTTTTCTTATACTATTAAATTATATATTTTTTCATACAAAAGCACACAGTGTTAATTTATAAAATGACATCCAAGTGGATGATGATTGTTTCTGCATATGCCCCTGTTTAGATTTTAAATGCAGTCAAAAAATAATACCCTTATTTAAAAATACAGAAAGAAGGGAAACAAAAATGCATGAGCTGTGACTTCCTGACTGGTGGCACGTTCTCCCTGGTCAAGGGGAAGCCACTGCTAGAACAGGCTGTCTGTTCTCAATGGCAGCTGGGCTGGCCTCACTGGACACAGTGTTCCTCTACATCCAACATCGGCCTGAGTGCTTCAGTGTCATCAAGGGGACCCTTTACCAAGACACTGCACTTTGGTGTAAATATTCAGTTTGGAGTATGGACGATCTATTTTAATTTCCTTTACCTTTTCTTTGTGTACTATTAGTGTCCAAACAATCATAAACACCAAGTTAAAACACCCCATTTTTTTTCAGTTCATTTTCCCACAAAAAAAATTTTGAGCTAAAATTTTTGATATGCATACTGTTTTATGTAAAAAGAAATGGACTCTGAAAAGGTACAACTTTACAAAATGATTTCATAAAACTGTCCTAATAATTTTCTAAGACTTACAGAGTATTTATTTACAGGGATGGTAGAATTCCCTAAGATGCTCAATACAACCACTCCGGTGGTCTTAGAAGCTGGAATAGAAAGAAGCTCACACTAACAGACCTTGGCTGGAACACATGCACCATTCTGAATGCACTGTAACTAAACTTAAACAGAGATGCCTATAAAATCTAACAAATTAAAGTTCACTGGGGAAATTTTTTGACTATGAAGATTTAAAACAATGTACAATACAAAAATATAAATTAATTAATTGGAAAGAAACTGAAATGTACAGACTCTGCACAAGTGAACAGGTAGCTGTTTTAAATGTCTTTCTTCTCTATAATATATACATATATATATATATATATATATTAATACTTTAACAGAGCCACAGCAAAATACTACTATAGTATCAAAGCGCAGTCTGCAAACTAATACACCTTATGTGAAAAACATTGCAATTTGGCGCTTAGGAGAAGCATTAAGCCTCTCCAGTGCTCAGTCTCAGCAGAAAGCAAAGCATTACAAGAACCAGTAAGGAATGGAGTCTTTCCAGCTGTGAATCTAGATGGCAACACTATTCAATGGATGCTTTCTACCATCAACATGCCGTGGAAGGCCTGCCACAGGTGACTGCGGGAGACGACAGAAGGGATGTCTACTACAGCTTATCTGAAGCCCAGGGCTCATTTTGCAACCCCAGGATTAGGAATATATTTACTTTTTGCAGAGAACCAAAACCAAAAGCAATCTATTTTGAAGCAGTTGTGTAAATGTTTACAAAATACAGCACACACTTCATATACTTTAAATTAACTTTTTTTTCTAAACAAAATCACATTTGTGAACAACTTAAAATATACTGTTCAATAATGGAATGTGAGAATAATACACGTTCAACTTTAATACCTCAAACAAATACATGTGGCATAAACCTACCTTCAAAGTACTCTAAATAATACAGTTCTCATCCTTCTAATGTGGCACGACAGCATCTGGTTAAAGATAAACACCGTCACATCTTCAGGAAACTTGTTGGTAAGCATTATGTAAACCCTGACGACCCATGCTGGCCTTGATTTTTAGGCTTCAAAATTCTTTAAAATGCTGAAGTCTTCACGAGCCAGTCAGTACACACATAGATCTGGAAATTTCATCTCATAGACTGGGACAGACTGGTACTGGGCATGCCCAGAAGTAATGGTCAGTGTTCCTGATGGACTGGGAGGAGGACTGTAAAAGAACAGGGGACTGTCACCAGGTGCATGCCAAGGCTGTTCACTTTACAGAGTTTTCAGTCTACTACCTACAAATAGCAATGTAATCTCCCTTACTAAAGGGATCAATGCAATGTAAATGCTGGCCAGAAAAATGATGGTCTGGGCAAAGAACCAGGTCTCCAGCTGTCTAGTCCAAACTAGACACTGTTCTCTCTGTGTGTTTTTACACTGTGCATTTTTTTTTTCCTCATGTCAGATGGGTGCCAACATGTAACAAGGTTTGAGGGCAGCACACATCACTCAAAGGCGTGAGCACTCAATCATGATGCTTATGAACCTAAAAAAGGATCGACACCGTGCATTCTTATGAGCTACTTTAAGAGCTAAAAAGTAATCTATATTAACTTTTTCTTATTAATGATAGCATAATATTTCACTGTACCAAGATATTTAATCCACTGGACAAACATTTCATTTTCATTTATTACAAATGATGCTTACCAATTTATTTTGATGCATACGTGCTGTAGTCCAGAATGGGTGATTCATGACAAAGGGAGCTTGGGTTTGCAGCCCTGCCCAGACAGGAACTGAGTATCTAAAACAGAGCCCATTCACACCCGTCTCATAGAGAGCCCATAGAACACCCAGGGTGGGAGCCTGCCAGACCTAGACTTCCTTTGATCTGTGGCTTAAGCATCCTGGGCGAGCCTCCACTTGTCACATGTTAAGTGTTAGACTGTTCTTGCTTTTATTGTTTTTCATGTATTGCTCTTAAGTAAATTAGAGCCTTCTTCCAAAGTTGTATTTCTCCTAAAAACTTATTCTTCCCTCAGTTCTTTGATGTGAGCACAATCTGTAAATCCCTATCACGTGCTTTTCCTCCATATATATTGAGCCTGTACAAAACAACAAAAAAAAACCTCTTTCAATATCTCTCACTCCCTTGCCCTTTACTAAGAGAGCTTGCACGGTGTCTGCCTGAAGAATTCTTTATGGTAACTTTGCCCAAGCACGTTTCCTAGCCCCACTGTCTCTCCAGCAGCTCATGGAGGTCAGGAGTGGAAAACAGCTCCCCCGGCCCCTACATAATTTTGCCCTTTCTTGATCAACAGACTTTGGACGACACGGGTGCACAAACTTGCATGCAGACAGTACATTCATACACATACATAAATAAATAAAATTAATAAAAAAAAATTAAAAAAAAAAAAAAAAAAAGTCCTTCCCAATCTGGAAGGCAAAAGGGAATTCATTCCTATTTTTAATTCCTTAGTTACTACTCAGGATAAACATCTGTGTAACATCTATTTTGGTTTCTTTAAAACATATAAATTCATGAATCCTTTGTTTATATTCCTTCCCAGACACAGTAATTTAGGGAATATAAAATTTTTACTCTTTTAATTTTCAATGTTTTTTGGGCCAAATGTCCAAAAATCTTACATACAGAATGAATTTCCTTATAATTTCTAGCCTTTCAGTTAACAAAGAACTGCCCATCCCCAAATCTCTCTCTCTCTCTCTCTCTCTCTCTCTCTCTCTCTCTCTCACACACACACACACACACCCCTGAATAAATTCGACATACTTTTCTAAACAAAAGGAATCCTTCCCCCCTTGTTGAAAAATCATTTTTAGCAGTTGCCCAAGAAACATTTGCTCTTTTCCTTGGAAATCTGAAGACTACACAGACACTGTCATGTCTTAATTCTCCTCTAGTCCACCTACTTCTACACAAACCCAATCGTAACAGCACTGAGTCCTTCTATAAAGTAGGGCAGGGCCTCTGCTAGTTATAAGTCACTTTCCTATCTGCACATGCATAGGATTCTTTCAAACTGCCCTTAGCATTTGTTCAAATACATATAAGTTCTGTGAACATTTTGAACAAGGTTATACATTAGTCTCTAAAGAGCTGATGTCTTTATACCAATTTCCTATTTAAGAACAAGTATGAGGCCCACAAGATGTCTCAGTGCAAAAAGGTGCTTCTGCCAACCCTGATGATTTGAGTTTGATATCAGAAGCTCACATGGTTGAAGGAGATAATGACTATTGCAAGCTGTTCTCAGGGCTCCATATGTGGGCCATGACCTCAAACACACACACACACACACACACACACACACACACACACACACACACACACCCCTACATCCCTAAAGGTAAAAGAGTAACAAGTATGAGTTTTATTTTGTTTTTTAAGGGATTCTACAATATAAGAGCACAGTTGTTTTCAGATCACATTAACGTTGCTCAGTTTGCCATACAATTAGGTAATTGGTGATAGCATCCACAGATGAAGGATACCATTTGTCGTTTGTTTTTCTGGGACTGTGTTACTTCACTCAGCATGATATCTTCTAGCTCCATTCATTTACGTGCAAAGTTCATGATGTCATCTTTCTTTACTGCTGCATAGAACTTCAATGTGTAGCTGTACCACACTTTATCTACTTGTCAGTTGAGAGGCACTTGGGTTGGTTCCAGCTCTTCGCTATTGTGAAAAGAGCTGCAATAAACAGCTGTGCATGTATCTCTGCGGTAAGAAGAGTCTTGTGGGTACATACCCAGGAGTGGTATGGATGAGTCAGGTGGCAAGTTCATTCCAAGGGTTCTCCACACTGCTTTCCACAGTGGTTGTACCAGTTTACATTCCCACCAGCACTGGATGAATGTTCCCCTTTCCCCACAACCTCTCCAGAACTTGGTATCATTTGCTTTCTTGATCCTAGCCAGTCTTATTGGAGTGAGATGATATCTTAAAGTGCTTTTAATTTGCATTTCCTTAATGATTAATGATGTTGAACACTTCTTAAAATGTTTCTCAGCCATCTCTAATTCCTCACTGGTGAAGTATCTGTTCAGCTCTTTGCTCCATCTATTGAGTGGGTCATTTGTTTTCTTTCTTCTTTTTTTTTTTGAGTAGTTGATATATTCTGGAAATCAATGCTTTGTAAGATGTATCTGCAGTGAAGGTTTCCTCCTACTCTGTGGGTTTTCTCTTCACTTCCTTGTTTCTTTTGATGTACAGAAACTTGTGAATTTAATGAAGTCCCATTTGTCACCTGTAGACCTTAATTCTTGTGCAGCTGCTGCTGATTTAGGAAGTCTTTTCCTATACCTACGTCTTGTAGTCTGCTACCAAATTTTTCTTCTATCACCTTCAGAGTTTTGGGTTTCATACTGAGGTCTTTAATCCATCTGGAGTTGACTTTTGTACAGGGCAAGAAGTAGAGGTTTAATTTTGTTCTTCTACAAGTGGTGATCCAGTTTTGCCAACACTACTTGCTGAATATGCTTCCTTTCCTCCATTGTGTCTTCTTGGCCCCCTTGTCAAATATGAGGTGGCTGAAATTGTATGTGCTCAAGTTTGGATCTTCAGTTTTGTTCCATTGGTCAACAGGTCTGTTTTTGTGCCAGTACCAAGCTGTTTTTATGACTATAGCCCTGTAGTATAGTTAGAAGTCTTGTATAGACATCGCCCCTGTATTGCTCTTTTCACTCAGGGTTGCTTTGGCTATTCGGGGTCTTTTGTTTTTCCAAATGAAATTAAGGATTTTTTTTTTTCCAAGCCTGTGAAGAAATTCTTGGGGATTTTCATTGGGATTGCACTAAATCTATACAAGAGTTTGGGTAGAATGGACATTTTTACTATATTAATTTTCCCAATCCATGAGCATGGGAGGTTTTTCCATCTTCTGATGTCTTCTTCAATTTCCTTCTTCAGGGTTTAAAATTTTTTCTTTTTTTTGTAGAGATCTTTGGTGTCTTTGGTTAGGTTTGTACCTAGGTATTTTATTGTTTTTGAGGCTATTGTGAGTGGGAAGGTCTCCTTGAATTCCTTCTTCAGTTGCTTGTTGGTGTAAAGAAAGGCTAGTGATTTTTCTAGGTTAATTTTGTATCCTGCCACTTTACTGAAACTCTTAATCGTTTCTAGGAGTTTTTAGCATCCCTTAAGTAAACAATCATATCACCAGAAAAAAGGGACAGCTTGACTTCCTCTTTTCTAATTAGAACTCCTTTAATTTCCTTTTCTTGCCTTATTGCCCTAGCAAGTGTTTCAAGCACTGTATTGAAGAGGAGTGGTGACAGGGGGCAGCCTTGCTGAGTTCCTACCTTTCCTCATTTAGGATGATATTGGCTGTGGGTGTCCTGTTTATGGCTTTGATTACATCAAGGAATGATCCCTCCAATCCAAGTCCCTCTAGGACTTTAAGCATGAAGGGATGCTGGATTTTGTCAAAGGATTTTTCTGCATCAATTGAGATGATCGTGTGGTTTTTGTCTTTCAGACCACTTATATGTTTTATGATATTTATTGATTTTTGTATGTTGACCCATCCCTGCATCTCTGGTACGAATCCAACTTGGTCATGATGGATGATCTTATTGATGTGGGTCTGTATGCGGTTTGAAAGTATTTTGTTGAGAATTTTTGCATCTGTGTTCATTAATGAAATGGGTCTATAGTTCTTTTTTGGCTGTATCATTGCCTGGTTTTGGTATTAGAGTGATGCTGGCTTCATAGAAGGAATTTGAGAGAATTCCCTCTGTTTGTATCCTTCTAAACAATTTGAGTGATAATGGTTGTAAGTCTTTTTGAAATGTTTTATAGAATTCTGCTGTGAAACCACCTGGGCCTGGGCTTTTCTTTAGGTGGTAGGTTTCTTATTACATCTTCAATTTCTTCATATATTATGGATCTGTTTAAGCTGTCGATCTCTTCTTGGCTGAGATTTGGTGAGTCCCAGGATTTCAGATATTCATCCATTTCTCCTAGGTTTTCAAACTTTGTAGAGTATTCCCGTATGATTGTCTGGATCTTTTTATTGTTGTGATATTTCCCCTTTCATCATGAATTCTATTGATTTGGAGTTGTTCCTTCTTTCTTTTGGTTAACTGGGATAGAGGTCTGTCTATCTTGTTTATTCTCTCTAAGAACCAACTTTTGGATTCATTGATTTTTGTATATTGCTTTCTTTGTTTCTATTTCATTGATTAAGTATGAGTTTTATTCATAGAAATATTAAGACTAATTCAGCCTTCCATTTATTTCAATGTTTGTGTTTATTGTTATTCCATAGCTATAAATGTTTTTGCTGATTGATAATATGCGCAAATTTTGTTTCGATATTTATACCCCTTTATTTTTATTAAGTGATATGAATGAAATGCACAGATCTTAAGTACGCTAGCTGATAAAATTGATACACATACACACACACACACACACACACGAATATTCACAGATCTTAAGTATGCTAGCTGATAAAATTGATACACATACATACACACACACAAACACACACACATGTAAATCACAGAATGAGTCACACTAATCTTCAAAGTCAAAGAGCAGACCACAGCTGTGAGTGATGAGATGTACAAATGGTAAGTGGCAATGAGGAGACTGGTTAGCCTCATAAGGGACCCCTCCCCTCTTTGAAAACTTTACTTTTAGTTAAATGTATGCATGAGTGTCTATGTATAGGTATGTGCATCTGAGTACAGGTACCTGTGGAGAACAGAAGGCATCAGATTCCTTGGAGCTGCCCTGTGGGTGCTGAGAACTGAACTTGGGTCCTCAATAAGAGCAGTACACACTCTTAAGCACACACCCATCTCTCCAGCCCCAGAAACCTCTTCAGTGCTCCTCTAAATAGCCATTAAAGTTAATGAACACTATTCAAATCTTACATAGCATTTCCGAATTTTCATTATCTTGATTTGCTATGCTTTAATACTCAAGTAAAGGGAACGTTAATGTTGCAATTACAACAGTAGAAAGAAGCAGGAAACTACAGCAAGAATCCAGTGAGCATAGACAGGGCAGGAAGCAGAGTAAGCAAATGTCTCTTCCAGGACACACATGCATTTCCTGTACTTCTCCCTGGTGTGAGGACCTGTGTAATATTTTGGTAACTGGTCATCTGATACTGCTTACATTTT
Source organism: Rhizomys pruinosus (assembly GCA_009823505.1). NCBI lineage: Eukaryota > Metazoa > Chordata > Mammalia > Rodentia > Spalacidae > Rhizomys > Rhizomys pruinosus. Next base: position 3,631,723 of record VZQC01000265.1, read on the forward strand.
GCTCACTTTACATCAGTTTGCACAGTGTGCCTTCGACTTGCTCTCTGCCTCACATATGCTGTCCTAGAACATCTTCCAAATAGGTGACCTTGGATGAATTAGTCCAATTCTCTTTTTCTTTTTTTGTAATGCTTTTACTGATGTTGTGTATTTCAGACATTTCTCAGTTCAGTTTACACATATTCCCCTTTTCCTTCCCCCCACCCCATCCCAGATCATGCACTCTGCCATAACTCTCCTACATCTTGAGCTCCATCATTTTTTTTTAATGCTTAGGAATTCACATTTTCCTCCTTTAATTTTATATTACTCTAAAATATGAATATGTACTTTCCACTCAAATACAGTAATTACAGAGTCTGAAAGTAAGTGGTAGATCGATTCTAGAGCCCATTAAGAGATTTACATTATAACAACATAGTTGCTTTCAGGTAAACAGAAATATAACAGTAATGTTATTCACCTTGCCTTTTATCTGGGGATTCAGTGTCAGCATCCACAAATGAGGGAAACCATTCGCTGCTTGTTTTTCTGGGACTGTGTTACTTTACTTAGCATAATGGCTTCAAGTTCCATCCATTTACCTGCAAAGTTCATGATGTCATCTTTGTTTACCACTGAATAGTACTCCATTGTGTAGATGTACCACATTTTTGTCATCCACTCGTCTGTTGAGGGGCATTTGGGTTGGTTCCAGCTCTTTGCTATTGTGAAGAGAGCTGCAATAAACTAGATGTGCATGTATGTGCAGTAGGATGAGTCTTGTGGGTATATACCCAGAAGTGGTATGACTGGGTCAGGTGGTAGGCTCATTTTGAGTCTTTTAAGTGTTCTCCACATTGCTTTCCATATGGTTGTATAAGTTTACATTCCCATCAGCAGTGGATGAGTGTTCCCCTTTCCCTACAACCTCTTCAGCATTTGATATCTTTTGTTTTCTTGATTTTAGCCAGTCATATAGGAGATGATATCTGAGAATGGTTTTAATTTTCATTTCCTTTATTATTAATGATGTTGAACACTTTTAAAGATGTTTCTCAGCCTTCTTTACTTCCTCACTGGTGAAGTCTCTGCTTAGTTCTTTACTCCATCTTTTGAGTAGGTCATTTGTATTCTTTGTTTTTTGAGTAGTCTACATATTCTTGACATTAATGCTCTGTCAGATGAATCATTGGTGAAGATTTCCTCCCACTCTTTGGGTTTTCTCTTCACTTCCTTGATTGTTTCTTTCACTGTACAGAAGCTTTTGAGTTTGAGGAGGTCCCATTTGTCGAATGTTGACCTAACTTCCTGTGCAGCTGTTGTCTGATTTAGAAAATCTTTTCCTACACCTATGTCTTGTAGGTTGTTGCCAACTTTTTCTTCTATCACCTCCAGGGTTCTGGGTTTCACATTGAGATCTTTGATCCACATGGAGTTGATTTTTGTACAGGGTGAGAGGTAGGGGTTTAATTTTGTTCTATAAATGGTCCAGTTTTGCCAGCACCATTTGCTGAAGATGCTATCCTTCTTCCACTGATTTTTTTTTTTTTTTTTGCCCCTTTGTCAAATATGAGGTAGCTGAAATTGTATGAGCTCAAGTTTGGATCTTCAATTTTGTTCCATTGGTCAATGGGTCTGTTTTTGTGCCAGTACCAGGCTGTCTTTATGAGTATGGCCCTGCAACATAGCTTTAAGTCTGGTAGAGCAATTCTCCCTGTATTGCATTTTTCACTCAGGGTTGCGTTAGCTATTCAGGGTCTTTTGTTTTTCCATATGAATTTAAGGATTTTTTTTTCAAGTCTGTGAAGAAGCTCATGGGGATTTTGATTGGGATTGTGTTGAATCTGTATATCAATTTGGGTAAAATGGACATTTTTACTATATTAATTTTTCCAATCCATGAGCATGGGAGATCGTTCCATCTTTTGATGTCATTCAATCTCCTTCAGGGGTTTAAAATTTTTGCTGCAGAGATCTTTGGTATCTTTGGCTAGGTTTGTTCCCAGGTATTTTATTATTTTTGAGGCTATTGTGAGTGGGAAGGTCTTCTTATGGTCCTTCTCCACTTGTTTGTTGTTGCTGTAAAGAAAGGCTACTGATTTTTCCAGGTTAACTTTGTATCCCACCACTTTACTGAAAGTCTTAATCACTTCTAGAAGTCTTCTGGTGGAATTTTTAGCATCCCTTAGGTAAACTATCATATCATCTGCAAAAAGGGCTAGCTTAACTTCTCCTTTTCCAATTAGTACTCCTTTAATTTCCTTCTCTTGTTTTATTGCCCTACCAAGCATTTCAAGCACTATGTTGAAGAGGAGTGGCAATAAGGGGCAGCCTTGCTGGGTTCCCACCTTTAAGGGAAATGGTTCCAATTTTTCTCCTATTTAGGATGATGTTGGGAGTGGGTTTGCTATATACGGCTTTGATCACGTTGAGGAATGTTCCCTGCAGTCCGATTCCCTCTAGGACTTTAAACATGAAGGGATGCTGGATCTTGTCAAAGGCTTTTTCTGCATCAATTGAGATGATTGTGTGGTTTTTGTCTTTCAGACCATTTATGTGTTTTATGATATTTATTGATTTAAGTATATTGAACCATCCCTGCATCTTTGGTATGAATCCAACTTGATCATGATGGATGATCTTTTTGATGTGGGTCTATATGCAATTTGCAAGTATTTTGTTGAGAATTTTTGCATTTATGTTCATTAATGCGATGGGTCTAGAGCTTTCATTTTTGGTTGTATCTTTGCCTAGTTTTGGTATTAGAGTGATGCTGGCTTCATAATTCCCTCTGTTTGTATCCTTCTGAACAGACTGAGTAGAAATGGCTGCAGGACCTCTTTAAATGTTTTACAGAATTCTGCTGTGACTCCATCTGGGCCCAGGCTTTTTTTAGTTGGGAGGTTTATTACATCCTCAATTTTTTCAAATATTGTGGGTCTGTTTAAACTGTCAATCTCTTCTTCGTTAAGCTTTGTTGGTTCCCAGGATTTCAAAATTCATCTTAGGTTTTCAAATTTAGTGGAGTATAGGTTTTTGAAGAATTCTTGTATGATTGTCTGGATCTTTACTTTGTTGTGATGTTTCCCCTTTCATCACGAAAACTAATGATTTGAAGTTTTTTTTTTTTTTTTTTTTTTTT